>CM053610.1:81511320-81533944 GCA_028646535.1 Procyon lotor | reverse complement strand
AATTGGCAATGAAGAAGTCAAACTTTCTCTCTTTGCAGATGACATGATACTTTATTAAAAAAAACCCAAAAGATTCCACCTCAAACTACTAGAACTCATACAGCAATTCAGTAATGTGGCAGGATACAAAATCAATGCACAGAAATCAGTTGCTTTCCTATATACTAACAATGAAAATATGGAAAAGGAAATTAAAGAATCGATTCCATTTACCGCACTACCATGAACCATAAGATACCTGGAATAAACCTAACCAAAGGGGTAAAGGATCTGTACTCGAGGAACTACAGAACGCTCATGAAAGAAATTGGAGAAGACACAAAAAGGTGGAAAAGCATTCTATGCTCATGGATCAGAAGAATAAAGATTTTTAAAATGTCTATACTGCCCAGAGCAATCTATACTTTCAATGCCATCCTGATCAAAATTTCATAATTTTTTCTCAAAGGGCTGGAACAAACAATCCCAAAATTTGTATGGAACCAGAAAAGACCCTGAATTGCTAGGGAATTGTTGAAAAAGAAAAACAAAGCTGGGGGCATCACATTGCCTGATTTCAAGCTTTACTACAAAGCAGTGATCACCAAGACAGCATGGTACTGGCACAAAAAGAGACACATAGGCCAGTGGAACAAAATAGAGAACCCAGATATGGACCTGCAGATCTATGGTCAGAAAATCTTTGACAAAACAGGAAAAAATATCCAGTGGAAGAAAGACAGTCTCTTCCATAAATGGTGCTGGGAAAATTGGACAGCTCTATGTAGAAGAATGAAACTTGACCATTCTCTTACACCATACATGAAAATAAACTCAAAATGGATAAAAGACCTCAATGTGAGGTAGGAATCTATCAAAACCTTAGAGAAGAACATAGGCAGTAACCTCTTCGACATCAGCCACAGCAACTTCTTTCAGGACATGTTTCCGAAGACAAAGGAATCAAAAGCAAAAGTGAACTTTTGGGACTTCATCAAGATAAAAAGCTTCGGCATAGCAAAGGAAACAGTTAACAAAACAAACAGGCAACCCATGGAATGGGAGAAGATAATCGCAAATGACACTACAGACAAAGGTCTGATATCTAAGATCTATAAAGAACTCCTCAAACTCGGGGTGCCTGAGTGGCTCAGTTGTTAAGCATCTGCTTTCAGCTCAGGTCATGATCCCAGGGTCCTGAGATCAAGCCCTGCATAGGGCTCCCCACTCGGCAGGAAGCCTGCTTCTCCCTCTCTCATTCCCTCTGCTTGTGTTTCCTCTCTCATTGTTTCTTTATATCAAATAAATAAAATCTTTAAAAAAAAAATATGAACTCCTCAAACTCAACGCTCACAAAACCGATAGTCACATCAAAAAATGGGCAGAAGACATGAACAGACACTTCTCCAAAGAAGACATACAAATGTCTAACAGACACATGAAAAAACGTTCATCATCTTTAGCCATCAGGGAGACTCAAATCAAAACCACATTGAGATACCACCTTACACCAGTTAGAATGGCCAAAACCAACAAGACAGTAAACAACAAATGTTGTTGAAGAAAGGGGAACCCTCTTCCACTCTTAGTGGGAATGCAAGTTGGTGCTGCCACTGTGGAAAACAGTGTGGAGATTCCTGAAGAAATTAAAAATAGAGCTACCCTATGACCCTGCAATTGCACTCCTGGGTATTTATCCCAAAGAACCAGATGCAGTACAAAGAAGGGCCACATGTACCCCAATGTTCACAGGAGCAATGGCCACAATTGCCAAACTGTGGAAAGACCAACAGATGAATGGATAAAGAAGTTATGGTCCATATATACAATGGAATATTATGCCTCTATCAGAAAGGATGAATACCCAACTTTTGTATCAACATGGACGGGACTGGAAGAGATTATGCAGAGTGAAAGCGGAGAGAGTCAATCATCTTATGGTCTCACTTACGTGTGGAGTATAAGGAAAAACATGGAGGGCATTGTGAGAAGGAAATGAAGGGTGAATTGGGGAAAATTGGAGGAGGAGATGAAGCATGAGAGACTGTGGACTCTGAGCAGCAAACTGAGGGTTTTGGAGTGGAGAGGTGGGGGGTTGGGTGAGCCTGGTGGTGAGTATTGAGGAGGGAATGTATTGCATGGAGCACTGGGTGTGGAGCATGAACAATTAATCTTGGAACACTGAAAAAAGAAAAGTATTTGGGGAAAAAAATTAAAAAATAAAACCATGAATAGATGTTGAATTTAAAATATATATTTAAAAATAAAATAAAATAAAAATAAAACAATAAAATAAAATCACATTATACAAAAAAAAAAAAGAGAGAGAGAGATTCGAATCTACATACCTGGCTAAGGAGGGAACTCTAAAAGAAGGATTGGGGCAATAAAACTGAGGACTCAAAACAACAAACCAGTCCAAAGGCAAATTTGTAGTAAGATTTTTATGCCATTCTTGTCACTGGAGAACCCTCATTTTTATAACTATGGCTATAGATGCAAAAGATGCTAGAAGAAAAAAAAAATCTACAGGACCTGCTTTCAAATCAGGCCATAAAAGAATCCATAAAAATAAAATCCTAAAAAAAATGACCACCTCACAGTCAAAAATTTAAAAACAAAACAAAACAAAAAAAGAAAATAGGTATGGGATTGAGAGCTAGATAGAATAAAATAGACAAAAATCAAATATGTAAGACTTTAAGTGTTAAAGTTTTTTACCAAACCCTGTAAAATATGCTTACACACTGCTCTTAGAAGAATTAGGCACTGTCCATACCACTCCACTGGCAGAAGACAACTGAACTTGAACTCTCTCCTGGACTCTTCCCTATGCAAATTTTACTTTTGCTTATTTTAGTCTGTATCTCTCACTGTAATACACTATAACCACAAGTACAGCATCTTTCCTGAGTTTTTGCAAATAACTGAACTGAGGGTGGTGCTAGGGACCACCAACACAGTAACTTAGGTAAGAAAATATAAAAGTGGTGTCACACATCTGTAATTTCCCCAGATGGCAAGGGACCAAGTTACTCTGTAGCACCTAAGACTGACTTAGTGTCCCACAATAAAACTCACGACCATGAGTGAGTTCAAGCCCCACATTGGGCTTCATGGTAGGCCTTACAGAAACCAACATGTACTAAGGAATTAATACTACTTTTGCAAGAGTCAGACACTCAACTGACTGAGCCACCCAGGTGCCCCTCTATAATAGCTATTTTTATTTATCAGACACATCTTTATTCCCACTAGGATGTCTTCTGATGTAGAAGACCAAAAAATAAGTGAGATCTTCAACTATAGCACTTTTTAAGTTCCATAGAGGGTCTCAGGAAGGAGACTGTAGGGTTCCTGTGTTCATATTTAGCAGGTGCTCTACCTACCTCTTGCTCAAAAGCAAGACTTGGGTCCATATCCTCTTTCCACCAACTCCATTACTATCTATGTGAGATTTATACAAAGTTTCAATTTCTATTTAGTTTCAATTTCCCATACTTGCAGTGGGGAGAATATTACATTATGGTGCATTACTTTTCTATTTTAATACAGAACGTTATATAATGATTATGTAGGGTTTTGATAAATATCAAATGAGACTATGCTTGCAAACCATTTAGCACAGTGACTAAGCAGCTACAGATACGGAGTATTAAATCAAATATTCTTCTAGTTATTATAAGTAGAAGTAGTTAGTATTTGCAGCAGCAGTCATATGAGTGCTTTGTAATCACTAAATCATCACCTACCTGTAAGGGATAGTTGGTCACAGCACAATGTTCATATACTACAAGTTCATAGGATCTTTCATGCTAGCTAGCAAGCCACTTATTAACATGGTTCTCACAGTGCTCAGCAGGCAGACATCTTATATGGTAATTTACCGCTTTGTAATTTAGTTATGGAAATAAACAGGTAAATACAATGAACCCACCATGCTTTATTCACAAATATGAAGTTTTGAGCCCAGGATTACAGTAAATAAAGTTCAAGTCACACACGTAGCAAAACATATTCCCAAGCAAGCTGAAGGCTAATCTGCTAAAAACATTTGTCATCCTCTACCAATTAAGGTGCACTGGAAATGACCCCTAAATAAGAAGTTAAACTGAGAAAGTCTGACTCCAGAGTGAGATTTGGAGACCCAGTGCTCCCAAGGGTTTGAGATATAAACATAAAGGTCAGGGACAGAAATAAGCTTAGTCTGGCCAGTGCATTAGCTCCACAAGAGCTGTTAAAGCATTTCTGAAGTTAGCAGAAACTTCCACTGACCTAATCAGTGAACCTCTAACCAAAACAAACTCTGCTTCTTTACTGAAACCTGAGCCACAGGCTTATTTACTATTGTTTTGTTATAACTACTTTTAACAGAACCATGGACAAAATAAATGTTTAAAAATAAAGAAATATTAAGTATCAAAAATACTTGCTCTTATCCAGCCATTGGTGGCTTAGCTTATATAGTCTCTAAGTTATTCAAAGAGAACGATACTAGAATAGATCCTTTAAAATGATCTTTTAAAGGATCCTTTAAAATGAAAAAAAAAAAAACAACTTAGGGTTCTGGTAAATAGGCAAATAAGCTAATGATGTATAAGTGCTTCAAAAAAATCCTCTGTAAATGGGTGAATGCCCAAGGTGAACAGGAGTGGAACTAGCCTTAACAGACCAAGATCCCCTTATCTTTATGATGTGAGGATTTTTACTCAGGGAACAGATGCCAAGTCTACCCATAATTTACTTCTAAATTTAATTTACTTTTTAATGCTTAAGGGAATTTTAAGTCTTTTCCTGGTTTAAAGATTCTTAGATAATACAGAAATCCTGTTAGAGTTGGGAAAAGGGTAGCAATCAAGTTTTCATTGGGCAAAACCTGAACAATGATTAATTTTTCAAAAGTGACTATGAGCCAAAAGGTGAGTACAAGAGTAATTGATGTATTCTGGAAGAATAATAGGAGAAACAGAAAAGAAGAAAGGAGTATTAAAACAGAAAATCTGGAAAATTAGAAATTGGTCATGGTAATCTTTGCCTTTGCAAAATGTTTCCTAAGGTAAGTACAAAATTGGTCCATATATCAAGTCATTATGTTGTACACCTTAAAGTTACACAACATTATATGTCAATTTTACTTCAGTAAAGCTGAGTGGGGGGAGCAGTTGAAAGACAGCACTTTTGACTACCATAAGTAGTTTCCTATACTTCCAATAAACAACAGGCCAGATTATCCTATCCCATAGTTGGCTAGATTGAGGTACTGTGATCAGGCAAAGAAATAAGGTATATCAGGAGATTAAAAGAGTTTGATAGTTACTATAAAGCTGAAAGCACCCTTTCCAGAAATGACAGGGTCAGGAAAATGCAAATAACTAATGTTGCAACACTGTTAGTTGAGTTACTGATTCAAAATTATCAGGAGATGATTGTGATAATTGATGATGATGATGATTTTTTTCAAAATAGCCAAATATAACTGTCATAATAGCAGACACTTATAAACATTTATTATATTTGCTTATGCTGAATTTAGTAAGAGAAGCAACTATAAAAGAAATCTGGAGAATATTAAATCTGAGAGGAAAACAAATCTGTGATGGGTTTGCTCAGTGCTTTGCAAAAGGCACATCCTTTTTTCCTACCTGTAAGGCAAAGGGGTTAGAACTCAAGATATCTAAGGATGTTTTGTCTTTATTATTCTGGCATATAGTAGCATATTCTGGCATATAGTAGTATATTCTGGCATATAGTAGTTTCCAAATTTGGGGTGGCCAAATAGATAAAATATTTCACAAGAAGGTTGTGTGTGTGTGTGTGTATGTGTATGCCTATGCATGTGTGTGCTTTGTCCTTGAGATGTTGATCTCATATATAAACAATGTTTAATTGCAGATACTGTAAGAAAAATTTAAAAACTTCTTTTGAAATTAACGTAACTAACTCTAAAAATAAAGTAACTAGAGCAAGATCTGCAGTAAGGAGCTAACCCTAATCCCTGAATCCCTGTAGCCTTTCTTTTATACCACCAGGTTTATAGAACATAATCAGAGGTAGAAGAGTGCTCAATCCAGAAAAACAAAGCAATTAACTTATTTGTAGTAGCTTCTTGCTAAGATAGAGATCACATATGTTAAGGTAGTGGTTAAAGTCAAGTAATCTGGGGTTAGATAGCATTTATTCAAATCTCTGGTCTACTAATTACCATGTGAAACTGTTACTTAACCTACTAATTGTTTGGTTCCTCACTCTTAAATGAAGCAGACACCTACTATTCAACCGAACAATTCTATTGCTAACATCCCAAGAAAAATGAAAACATATGTCTCAGTAACTATATATCCATACCAAAAAAATACAACACAAATATTTATTATAGCTTTATGTGTAATCACCAAAATTCATAATCACCAAAAAACAACCCAAATAACCATTAACTTGTGAATGGGCAAACTATGGTACATCCATATAATACTACTCAAGAATAAAAAAGGATGAATTACTGATGCACACATGGATATCTGCTATAGCATAGATGAATCTCAAATACATTATGCAAAATGAAAAAAGCCAAAAATAAAAGGTTGTATAATATATAACTTCATTTATACGGATTATGGAAAGGCAAACGCATGAGGACACAAAACAAATCAGTGGTTACTATGGGCTGTAAATGAGGAGAGACTACTGACTCCAAAAGGGCATGAGGGAACATTTGCAGGTAATAGGACTGTTGATTAGAATGTGATCACATGACTTTATTCATCTATCAAAGTTCACAGAACTGTACATTAACATAGGACGACTTTGTAAGGTATACCTCAAAACATTTATAAAATAGAGACAAGATAGAAAAACCTATTTCATCAGGTTATTGTGAAGATTAAGAAAGGTAATGCACATAAAAATATTGCAATGTTTGACATATGAAGAGCTCAACAAATGCTAGCTCTCATTATTGTCATAATCCTAATTCTTCAGAATTATAATGGTACATATTTTTGCTAGGTGAAAATTATTTCTAAACAGCAATTACTCTTTAATAACCTTTTATAAAAATTGAGGGTTTTTTTGGTTTAATAACAGTTTGGTTTATAGTGAGGCCACCTGTTCCTAACACATTGAAGATGATTGCAACATTCTCGGGTTTGTGTTTTCAAGACAGAATTATATACTAAGGTTGCCCATTTTTAGTGCCAAATGAGAGCTAGATAGGAGCAGAACAAATGAAAAGGAATTTTGCTTGCTTTTCAGAGCCATTCAATCTTTTCTGATCCCCAAGCCTCCAGCCCAGAGACCAAGATAAGGACACTTCTTCCATTTCACCAGGGCTTTGATTTCTTCCATCTCTACCTTCCCAACACCTTCCCTCAGGTCCTTTCTTCCGTAGGGACTCAGACTACAAGTAGAAGACATAGTATTCCTCTCCCATATCCATGTCACATTCCTCCCAACTGTAGACCAATTTTCATACCCATCCAGTTCTGCAAAAACCTTGATTTGCTAAGTCAATCAAACAATTATATCCCGGGCGCCTGGGTGGCTCAGTCGTTAAGCGTCTGCCTTCGGCCCAGGTCATGATCCCAGAGTCCTGGGATCGAGTCCCACATCGGGCTCCCTGCTCGGCAGGAAGCCTGCTTCTCCCGCTACCATTCCCTCTGCTTGTGTTCCCTCTCTCGCTGTGTTTCTCTCTGTCAAATAAATAAAAAAAAAACAAAAAACAAAACAACAACAACAACAAAAAAACCACAGTTATATCTCCCTTACAGGGTACCTTGTTCAGAGTAGCTGCTAACTTGATACTCCCCTGGCCATAGGTAGATCAGAGTAGAATGTAGCACAGTGGTTGTCTAGAAGTTGGTAGGAAGAGATTTATCTGTATATATTTCTAGGTATGGTGATATACATAGATGGTTTCTACAGGAGCCACCATTGGGAAGCCAGCTATGAGATGAAGGCCAGTCTGATTCCATTCTTTACCATTTCACTGGTCAACATAATTTTTTGTTGCTTAAGACATTTATCTATCTATCTATATATATATGCACTCACTTTTTTAATCACACCAAGAACATCTCAAACCAATACATTTACCTTCCCCATTAATACTTCAGTTTTCCAAGTCCATTAAGGGTCACAGTCGGTTAGAGCCCAACTAATCTGATAAATTACCTAGCAAGCCCTCGATGACAGGTAATATAGACATTCTCACAAATAAACATATATATTTTAATATGCCACTTAGAAATCTTATTTTTGAAATGTAAATTGGGGAGCACATGGGTCACTCAGTGGGTTAAACCTCTGCCTTCAGCTCAGGTCATGATCTCAGGGTCCTGGGATCGAGGCCTGCATCAGGGCTCTCTGCTCAGCAGGGAGCCTGCTTCCCCCTCTCTCTGCCTGCCTCTCTGCCTACTTATGATCTCTTTCTCTCTGTCAAATAAATAAAATCTTAAAAAAAAAAGAAATTAAATCGTATAAAACTAGGAAGATTTTGTAAAAAAAAAAAATAGTTTTTTTAAACTATGTAAATTTCCTAAAAAAAATCTTCACCAATACTCTCTTGTAAAAATTTCCTTTGGCTTATTGCCCTTCACAATTTCAAAATAGCAAAATAATCTGTAGTTCTCCATTTTCTGCTTTTTAAAATCAAATGTATATTTGATAGAATAAAAAGTATACAATTTCTCTAGTTTACAAAATAAATACGATTACTTAGAAATTTAATAAGGATATCTGAATTGAATATAGGGATTGTGGGTTAATTTCATTTCATATTTCTTTTGAAACTTTAAAAAGAAAATGATTTCTCTTTAAACTTCAAAAAGACAGCATCAGATTCATAGTACAAACCCCAGTTTCTGTTTTTTTTTTTCAGAATGGAAATAAAAATTGAGAGAAATTATCTTCATTGATGAAAATAAGTGATTAACAATAAATTATTGTTCCAGAATTTCCCAGAACTAGTTTCTTACTCTAGTTTTATAACAATCTTATACACAAAGTCATTACATCTTGTCATTCCTGGATTTTCAGCAAGAAACTTGTTTTCAGCAAGATGATTATCTTTCACACTCAAATGTACCAATGACTAATTTTTGTTCCAATCCTATCCAAACTACTCATTATGTTTCCCTCGAAACCAGAGGATGCACTTGACACCTTGTACATGGCTGAGTCATCATTTTCCATATGGTTACCTATGTGCAACAGGCCTTCCAATCATTTTGGAAGAATAGAACTCAAAGTCTGCAGTAAAAAAGCAGATATATTTTGCTTTCAATTCACCTACATCCAGTCAGTTACTAAGTCATTTACAGTCAATCGTTGTAGCTTTTTCTTGGCTGTCCCCTCTTTATTTCCTTTTTATGTTTATCCTAGGTCCATTCTTCAATATTTTCTATGTGAATGAATGCACTATTCTCTTAGCTGCTTGCCTATTTCTTATCTTCCCATTTATTTACCTATTCAAATTTATCCTCCCCAGTGAAAAGTACTTGAAAAAACCATTTCACCTTGGTATTTAACATCTCCATCTTCATGTTCTGGCTCAAGATCCCCCACCCACCTGGAATTTTCACTTATCACTCTGCCCACATATCGAGATTCTATCCATCCTTGAAAGTTCATCTCAAATATCAATCTTTCACTAAAAATGTTTCCAATGCCCCTACTCACTGTGACTACTCTCTGCAACTCTTTTCTTTGAATAATTTGTTTCTTGCTTATGCCACTTCAAATTTCCTATGTCCTTAAATATACTTTTAATCTTTCCCTTAGTGGATTCTACATTTCTGGAGGGCACAAATTCTATCCTTTTAATCTTCATAGTCTCTGTCTCAACTACCTATAAAATCAAGTGATCAATAATGATCAATCATGATGTTCAAGAATAAATATGTTGTTTTCCTTAATATGTTCTCCCAATTCACAGTTAATATCTCTTTCTTATATCAGGCAGTAAGCAAGATTATTTTTGCATGTGGACAAAACTTTCATTGAGTCTTTAACGGGAATAGATTTGAGATAAAATTGCAGTGTCCCTGATATTCAATAACTAACACATACTCTGTCTGGGAAATAGGAGTAAATCAAGAGTGACACATAAAAAGGCCCAAATTTAAGAGGTGGCAGAGTATAATGATGATCAAAGAGGAACTGATCTGAGAAATCTGGGACTCCTATGTTGGTCTCATTACTGAATTAGGTTGAAGTCACAATAAATATAATTTGTAGTTAAAATGCTTGAAATGAATTTGGTCTTACAGACTTTTTATTAAATCTGAAGATTATTAAGGTATATATATTCAATTTTTTTTCTGAAGTGCTAAGATCCTATTAAGGACTCCAAAGATTCAAACATAAACATTGCAAGTGTTACTAGTTAATATTTATTCTTTTGGAATTCATTAGGAACATGGTCTGATTTTTATGCATACTGTCTCTCTGCTGAAGTGATCTGTCAATTACTACTTGTCGTATGTACCATCCTACCATAGCCTGGGCAGGCACTGTTGTCAAACTTAATCCAACAGATGAAGTGGTGCCACTGAAAACAATGGAAAATGGATGTGTGCTAATTTCAGACTTTTCGTTAGAGAAAGGGAAGGTGTAAAGTTGGAAGTACTTATGGAGTGAGATACTGTATTTGAATAAAAACATCATTTTTTTTTAAAAAAATCACATATTGGTCTGGGTTATTCTTTTGGTTTGGGAATTTTCAAAGTATTTAACAAAAGGTTGATTATATGCTTGACTGTACAAAGCTCTATGAATGAAGAAACAGAGCTGGTGTGAAGCTTCTGTTCTCTGGAGGCTAGAGATGCAGTGTGATTAGTTGTGACATTTTGAAGGGTGTGAATGGATTTAGAACAGTGTAACGGACAGAGATAGCATTTTGAATTAGTTACCAAATGGTTATAAACTCAAGCACCATCAACCAATTTATTTACTTTTCATTGTTTTAGAGACCAAATAAGAGTAGGAATATTGTACTAATTTGTTTAAAGAGTAATTTGCATTAGATTTTCCAAAAGCACATTATCAGAGATGTTAAAATTTCAGGATTATGACTTTACACAGAGACAGAGGTAGGCCCAGTTACTAAATGTAAAACCAATATTTTATCTGTCATCTTTTTTTTTTTTCCTGTTTCCCAAGGTTTGGAATAGTGGACATCATATGTATCCAGAAAAACTGAGTAGAGTGAGTAGATGCTTGGATGTTTTAAGGATAAGATTGTTCTCACCCTGAAAATCTGACTTTGACATATCACAGAATAAGTAGTTTGACACTCAGTAAAGACAACTAAAGGTAGTGCTAATTTAAAAGATCTGCCAATAGATCCCAGAAGATCTACTCTTAATTATTTACAAAACTGAAACAGTTTGAACACACTGAATTTCTTGTTGAATCAAAATCTGCTTGGGCATCTGGAGAGCTCCCAAACTGTATGTTTCTTGTTTTGGCCCATGTGACTGACTTAGCTCTCTCCTAAATTTCAGTTCCCTAGGTGAAACTTGTGGCTTCTTCTAATTTGACCAACTCACAGAGCTGCCAGTTGGTAGCGGCCTGGCCCTAAAGATTTGGCTGGGTTTCTCACTACTCAACAGAAATGACTTACAAAACACCAACATCAGACAAGGTAATTCTAGTGTGATGGGGTAAGACAAAACAAAATACTTTCTGACAACACTCAAACCAAAAAGAAAGACCTGCTTCTTTGATCCTTTCTCAAAATTACCTATTATGGGCCCAAATTTCATAACTAGCTCCTTCTGACATCCTCTAAGACAGCCCTCATTTCCTCAGGGTGTTGTTTCCTTTTCTAGCAAATGATAAACACATCTTTGTTTGCTAATTAGTGTGTTCTTGATGGTCACTGGCAATTTATTTATTAAAAATGTATTATGAGTTCTATAACTGTAATGCCCTGGTAGATATATACCATGGTATACCATGATAAAGAAAAGAGATGAAGATATTCCTGCTTTACAAAGGCATACAGCAATTTAGAAAATATAATATTCTCATTGATTCCTGCACGTTAAGCACTATGCTAATCATTATATGAGCATTAACTCAGTTATCCTTACTACAGTCCAAGAAAGACAGCCATGCTATTATCTTTATTGTGCCCATTATAAAACTGGCCTTACAAGAATTAAACATATCATCCATAGTCTCTGTGGCAAGAAATAAAATTCAGCACTCAGATCACCCACTGAGGGGAGCAAGATGGACTGAGAGCCTCATCTGCCATTCTCTTGATCTACCACTCTGTTGCCATCCATGCCATGCTTCTCCTAGCTTCTCCCAGAAAAAAAAGAAAGCAGAGTGAAAGTATTAATGTTGGCCCATTTCTGAAGGACAGGACGGAGACAGCTAGGCTCAGAAATGCCCTGTTCACCTAGCCAAACCTTTCTTAGAACTGAAGAGAAGTCTGAGCCTTTTCCTACCCAAGCCTTGTTCCTTCTTACTCTGCTTTTACAGATGACAGACATGCACTGTAATCTAAAGGTGATCTTGCTCTAGCCCCCTTGTCCATCACAGGTGTTTCCCCAATATCTCATACACATCTAATCCCATCATGGCATTTGCTTCCTGGAGGGCCAGGACTCACACAGTCACTCTAAGTGTAAAAAGAGGGGTTAAATTTTAATATTGGACAGTCTATTGCTATTCCCAATGTTTTTAACAATCATGGAAAGAATGAGACCACTTTAAATGTCAAATCTTGAAGGATGATTTTAAGATGCCAAAAGAGAAAATTTAACTAAGATAGTGCCAAACATTTTATAAAATCTCTCTGAGCTATGTCATGCTTAATTTCATTTGAGATATGGATTTCCCCTCTCTAATTTCTCTATCCATTTATTCCTGGGACTTGGGCTTGCCTCTCATCTCTGACACCTATATTTGAATTGTGGATTTCCATATTTTATTAGCTCTTACTAGAACTTTCTTTCCTGCTGTAAAAAAATCTTTCATCCTTCAAGATCCACTCAGCTTCTTGAGGGCAGTATCGATGCATCTGAAAGCTTAGTCTGTACCCCTCCTTTCCATTCACCCTTGACAGTTTATGCTTATCATACATAATGAAAATTTCAAGTTCTTCTACTCTTACTTCTATTAATGTCAACAGGAAATAGTATTTTTTAAATTTGCAGCTCCTAGTAATGAGTGAATAAGTGAATGAATTAATAATGATTCATTCTAAATGGTCTTGATTCTAACTCATGTGACTTTCTGGTGTTTCTGCTGCTGCTTGCCGACTGTATCAACTCATAAAATTTAGAGTTGCATGCTGTACTACATCACATTTTGACCAGTCCTGTTATCTTGACTGTTTTTCTGAAAAATTATAGTATATCTGGATATTTTGTTATGGATGTATGATAACATGAAATGTAAGCCCAATGATGGCAATGATTTCATCTGTCCTATCAATGCTTCACATCTAGTACCTGGTATGTGTTAGGAATCCAGTAAGTGAACATAATACCAGAGCATACAGAATGCTATAAAACACAACAGAAGGTCTTATTAAGAAAATGAGTGCTAGTATAGATTTCTTGAAGATATAGAGACTTGACCTTTAGAGAAGTGGTAGATGAACTTAATTATATAATTGAAGATTATTGGAAACTCTTCAGTACTGGAGAGCTCTGACAATTACACAAAGGCCCTTCAATGCCCAAATACTCACATACAAACCTCAGGGATGACAAAAGCATGACATAAGTGACCTCCATCAAACTTCATTCATTCATGATTGTGCTGTGAATTACTAATCTATTTTTAGCCCAGGCAGTGAAAAAATTTTAAGTTGAGAATCTGGATAAGAAGGCAATCAAGTAAATAAAATTTGAAACTGTTCTGTGATTAAACTCTTATACAGTAATGAATCCAGAATGGTATATGGCTAAAGTTCTGATAAACACTATTTCATTGCAAATTATCCATTTTATGATCTGTGCAAAATTGCAAAAAGGTTATCTAAGTGTGGTAAATGGAACAAATTGGTTGTTATATTTTTTTTTACCAAATGTTGAATAGATAAGGTGCATAGATTTAAATATAAGTATAAAACAAAATAAAAGTAACAGAGTAATAAGGTGCATAGATTAAAATATAAATAACCTCAAAGGGATTCTATGCAAAGAATGAACCACTTATTTATAGAACAATATCTTCATTGAGATGTCAAAGTTGGAAGAATCTCTGCCAGGTGATAATATTTCCTGTGATAATTGTGCATCTATAAAGTACCTATTGGAATATCTGGATTAAAACAATATATGGTTGAAACAATCATGTGGATGTTTGGCTATGACAAAGCAAAAATTATTGTGAATGCTGATGAGAAAATTTTCAATAGAATTCTTAATAACATGTCCACTTCGTAATTACAAGCTTTCTTTGTGAAGTTTAGAGTAGGTATAAGCACTGTAATACTCACTTCTGACAATTCTGACTGGTAAATTGTGCTGACTGGCCTGACTCTGTATGCAAACTCAACAGTATTTCAGTTATGACTCAGCTGCTTGAAAAGGCTCATATTGATCCAAATTGAAAATTAAAAAGTGTAATAAAAATTCAAAAGCAATGGCTGACAGCGGACTACTTCTTTATCAGACATGATCTTTATGTTGCCCCAAATCTCTAACTTACATTTAGTTAGTCATTCACTGGTGTGTCTGTCAAGTCCTTCCTAATTGTCAATAGTGCCTAGTAACTGGGAGGCTAAAGCATTCAGATTGGAAAGAAACTTAGGTAATCCTCCTCCAAGTGTGAACATGCTCCTTAGCTTATATAGGCTGCTTCAGTTTCCTTCTACACAAGTGTCCCACAGCAGTCCTACTAGAGGACCAACAGAGGTAGGAGAGGTCACAAAATGGGGAAACGGACCAACAGTTTCAAAGTAGAAGCTGTCTGGGCTCGAATTCCTACCACTACCACGGAAAAATAGTTCTCAAGTTGTGCATCTGCTCTGGGGGTACAAATCAAGAGTTCCAAAGAAATCTTAAAGATTCTCAGCTTCTAAAAAAAAAAAAAAAAAGATTTTCAGCTTCAGTCATGGCATTAAAAAAAAATGGGATTGTTTTTTCTAACTATCAAATAATAGTTAATAAGATAAAAACTTACCAAAATATCCCCAACACTTCTGATTTTCAATCTGAAACAGAGTAGTGCTCAGTAAACACACTGATTCAAGGAAATTACCTACATTATGCCTTTCAATCACCATAACAGCCCAGAAACCAGGGTAGAGCAAAGTGCAGTATCTTGTCCAAGGTCACAACACCAGGAAATGTCTGACCTTGGACTAGGAAGCTAGAGTACACATTCTTCAGACCCTGCCATATTCCGTGAAAATTCTAAGGGAAAATGAGTTAAGACTGATGGATCGAATTTACACGGAGATGAATTTTAATTCAAAATAAAGTATTTTCAGCAGTTATAGGGTTGCATTAATTAAACATACTGATTCTTGACACAGTGGCTTTATAGCCTTAGGTTTTAGGTCCTGGGAGTTTTGAAAAAGTAATTAACTAGTCATCTGTTACAGATAGTACATGTAGACCTGAACTGTGTTTCTCCTGATGGTAAATTATTACAGCATTTAATGTTAAAACATTCCTGTCTTAATCTAAATCCTTAGTGGCAAAAACAAAATTCAGTCTGGGTAATTTACATATAGATTTATTATAAAGAACTATAAAAATAAAAAGAAATATCATGGAAGCCAATAGGTAAAAATACAGAAGGATTCCCAAGGCGAACTAGGATGATGTCCAGTTCCTCCCTTGATAGACAGATAGACCAATAGATAAATACATGCAAATACACATATTTATTTATAATTGTAATAAAATAAATACATATGCATATTTTAAATACAGTTAGCATATAATTTGTCCATGCCTAAATAAATGTTTAAGAAGGTAAAAGTCTTCTAGTCTAAAAATATAGTAATAAAAATTGTTTCACTCTGCATATATCAATATTTACATCTGGTCAGGAGAGGAGAGAACTACATTGGCCACAGGCTACCAAATGGGATCCTTGAAGGGGGTCTTATTCTCACTTCCTAAAACATAAACCTACAGTTAGCTTTGTGTTGCTGACATGGTAGGTCAGGCACCAGGACCGTGCAGTCATTTGGAGTTAAGGAAAAAAAAAATGCATCCCTTCTTTAGTTCAGGTCATGTATTCACCACTCAGACAACCATTAGTGGAGAGTAGAGTCACCTGATGCTATAGCGTTCCAAAATCATTATGTTAACTAGAACTGAGCTGGGTTTGGGGAGTCCTTATAAAGTAGCGTGTCTATATGATGGATAGATTCCAATTTGAAACTTGGCTTGGTCAGCATTCATACCCTTTTTATTGTCCGCTTCTTCCAAGTCTCCTCAATAATCTATTCCCACTCTAATTAAACCTCTAAATTCCAAAAGTCTAAATCCCCATTGCAGAAAAGAAATTCAAGTGAGATAAGGATACTTTATTTGATTAGAAGTTATGCCAAGTTTCAATCATTCCATCTTTCTGTTCCTATTCAACTGCTACCAGCTTAGATCACCAAACTGATTCAGGATTTGAAGTCAGGGCCCACTCTTTCACCCTATGAACCTGAGATGAGTAGGGAAAAAAATTCACTTTATGTAGAAATCATCTGGCATTAAATCTCCTCTGTATATGTACAGTGTTAACCCTCAATATTTACTCTGTTGGTCACCAACATCGCTCTGACCTGAGACTTTCATGTGAATCTGCCAGATCGGCATTCTTCTGTAAGTAACAAATTTGGGCTGTCATGCCTGCATGACAGAGGAGCCATGAGATCTTGTTCTTGTCCACTGAAGGTCAGTGACAGATATCACAAGTGAGTGAGGAGCTGGCAAAGATTTATATCAGTCCACATGTTCTGATCTCATACCAAACTTTGCTCAATTTTCTGTAACGTTTATTAGAGAATTCTTATTATTTCTTCCTTAATTATTTGGTAGAATACATCAGTGCAGCCATCTGGGTTTGGAGTAGTCTTTGTGAGAAGTTTTGGTTTATTTATTTTGTTTTTACTGATACTGATCTTTAAAAAATGGTTATAGAACAATTTGGGCCATTTCTTCCTAAGTCTCAGATGATGCGTCATCTGCGGAATTTGGCATAAATTAGTTTATATTAGGCCTTTATTTTCTTTTTAATATCTAAAGTATCTGTAGTGATGTTCCTATATAATTTCAGGTGTTATTCTTGTATCTTCATTCATTTTTTACTGGTCAATGTGAATGGAAATTTATCAATTTTACTGATCTTCTCAAACAATTAGCTTTAGTTTTATTTTCTTTATTATCTTTCTGGGTTCTGTTTAAATAACTTTGGCTTTTATTTATGTTTACTTTCTGCATACATTTTTCTAGTTCACTGATTTGATGATGCCTTCCTTTTTTTTTTCCTTTTTTTTAAGACTATAAATTTCCAACTAAATACTGCTTAAGTGGCATCCCGTAATTTTGATGTGTTATGTTTTCATTTTTTATTTAGTACTAAATGCTTTTTATTTTCATTTATGGATCCTTTTTGGAACACAGCTTTCTACAACTGTTTTATTTAGTTTACAAATACATGGTAATTTTTTGGAGATTTTTTGTCAATATTTCTATTTTAAATCCATGGTGGTCAGAGAAAATACTCTGTATGAATTAAATCCTTTTAAATTTGAGTCTTTTGTTGTAACTCAGAATATATTCTCTCTTGGTAAATGTCTCATGTGGACATGAAAAGAATATCCATTCTATTGTTGCTGTGCAATGTATTTTATAAATTTCAATTAGGTAAAGTTTGCTGAAATTTTTATTCCAATTTTCTAACTCCTTATGAATTTTCTATTTGTTCTATCAATTTTTCAGAGATAGATATTGAAATCTTATCATGTGATTTCACTTTTGTTTTTCTCCTTGAAGTTTTTAAGGCTTTGCTTCAGGTATTTGAAGCCTTATTATTAATTGCATAAATATTTAGGATTTGTTAGCTTTCTTGATAACCCAACACTTTTATCACTATGAAATGACTTCCTTTACCTCAGATAATATTCTTTACTCCAAAACTTGTTTTGTTTAATATTAATATAGACATTCAAGCTTTCCTTTTATTAGTATTAGCATATATCATTCCTAATCTTTTTACTTTTAACCCATTTGGGTCTTTATATTAAAACTATATTCCAATGTAAGCAGTATTAACTTGGGCCTTGCTTCTTTAATCAATCAATCTCTAATTGTTAATTATATTTAATATTACAATTGATGTGGTTAGTTTGAATCTGTCATTTAACTGTTTCATATTTTTAATTTTTTTTCTTCTTTAATGTGCTTTTATCTGGATTTAGTCTTTTATTATATTTTTCCTTTCTGTTAATCTAATTAAACTATAACTTGTAGGGATTTTTTATACTTTAATAGTTGCTTTAGAGTTTAATATGCACCCTTACCTTATCAAAAGCCAACCTTCAGTAACACTTTGTATAAATTCAAACATAGTTAAGAACCATACAAAAATACACTTCCATGTCTCACCTTCTAGCCTTTATGCTATTGTTCTTAAAGCTTTTATTTATGCATGTTATAAACCTGAATACACTGCAATTTTTGTTTAGTCAGCTATACTTCAGATATTTGCTTCATAAGAAAAACAATGTTATATAATGATTCAAGTAGTTACTTTTTCTGTTTCAACTTAATCCATTTTTTTATAATCTGGTAACAGTTTCTCTTTGCCTGAATGACTTCTAATATGTTTTGAAGTATGGATTTGCTGGTGTCAAATAGTTTCAGCTTTTGTATGTCTGAAAATGTTCTTTTTTTTTTTTTCTTTTGCCTTCTTCTTAAAAGATATTTTGTTGGGTATGGAATTTATAGGTTTAAAAGGTTTTTTTTCTTCTTTAAAATGTTTTTCCACACTCTTGGATTGCCTGGTTGTTGTTATTTTGAGAGTTTTCTTTTTATATTTAAATAAAATGCACTTCTGATTTCCAGTCTGACAAAGGACTTAAAAGGCATCATTTCTATTCCCACAACAACAAAAAAGGCTTAAAAACAGAAAATCAATAACCCTTCTAGAGATCCATCAGAAAATAAGGGTGATAGAACAAGTTACCGAAAACTGGAGAGAGAGGTAGATACAGAGAATTACATCTTACCAAGAGCAGAAACCACTGCTGGAGCCAGCATCAAGTAGGAATGGTTAAAAGGTAGATGACTGACTCCTGGAGACTAAGTATGGGCTAGCTGGAGAAACGAAAACTCCTCAAGGCCCTGCGTTGGGGGAATCCCCACACTTTTGTGAGTTTTCCCTCCAGGAGTGCCACCAGATTCTTGCTATAAAGTTTAGAGAAAAATTACTTCCTGCTTTCACCACGAAGAGACAAAAAGCAGCCATTTGAAACAAGACTGCGGCTTTCTTTACTTCTCACCAATGCCTGACCTCAAAGGAAACTATTTTTTAGCACCTAACCAACGTGAGGGGGGAATACCCCACTCCAGCCCCTTCCAGTATTCCTATCTCATCTAAGGTGTGAAACGGAAGGCTGATCAGCACTTAGATCACAGCACAGGTGAAGAGTCTCAATAAAACATGAGATTTAATCACAGGATTACAGAATGCTTTCTCACCCCCTACACCTTATTATCATAACAATAAGGCTCCTGTATAATAATAAGAGACTATAGCTGAAAAGAACTGCAAGACTCAGACCCTACTTAAGAAGTCCTTCCGGGAAACACAAGACAGCAGAGGAAACAAAAACTAGGTCACCAGAGGAAATTTTAGCCTCTAACATCTATAACTATAGCAAACAATTAACAGCTTAACTTCCAGCCAGATAAACATAGAACCAAGCAATAAAGACCAATTTACTTTGTTTCCTTTTACATTATATATCATGTCTGGCTTTCAACAACAGCAAAAAATTACAAGTCATGCTAAAAGAACCAGAGCCAGATATGACCAATATTTTCAAATTATCAAACCAAAACCTTAAAATAACTATGACTAATATGATAAAGGCTCTACTGAAAAAAGTGGAAGCAGAGAGATGGAAATTAAAAGAGTATCATAAGGAACTGCTAGAAATTTAAAAAAACACTATAACAAAAATGAAGAGTGTGTTTGATGGGCTCATCAGTAGTTTGGATACAGGCATGGAAAGAATCCGTGAGCTTGAAGATGTAATAGAAACTTCCCAAAGTGAAAGGGGGAGGGAGGGACGAAAAGGGAAAGATGGAATAAAATACCTAAGAACTCTGAAGCAAATATAAAAGGTGTAACATACATATAATGGGAATATAGGAATATAGGAATATAGGAATATAGGAATATAGGAATATAGGAATATAGGAATATAGGAAGATGAAAAAAGAAAAGAAGAAATATTTGAGGTAATAGTGGCTGAGAATTTCCTAAAATTTTTGACACGCCCAATGCTAGGAATCTTAAAGAACACCAAACTGGAAAAATACAAATGAACAAAGAAACTGTACCTAGGCATTTCCTATTCAAATTTCAGAACATCAAAGACAAAGAGGAAAAATTTAAAGAAACATTATCAAGTGGGAGAAATACCTTACCTATAGAGTAATAAAGGTAAGAATTACATCAGATTTCTCTTTAGGCACTAATCAAACAAGAAGAAAGTGGAATGAAGTAGTTAAATGTTATAACTAAATAAACACCTAGAATTCTAGACCCAGAAAAATTATCCTTCAACAACGAAGAAGAAATACTTTCTCAAACAAAATTTTAAGGAATTCGTTGCCAGTAGACATGAAATGCAAGAAACATTAAAATGAATTTTTCAGAAAGAAGGAAAAGACATAAGTCAGAAACACAAATCTATGTAAAGGATAGGCACGTGAGAAGGAATAAATGAAGATAGTCATTTTTATTTTTCATATTAAATGTTCTAACAGATAACAGTTCGTTCAAAGTAATAATAGCAATAAAAAACAAAAATAATTTAAAAACACAAAATAATAATAGCAACAATATATTGGATTATAGCTTGTGGTTAAATGAACTATATAACAACAATGTTATAAGGCATGGGAAGGAGAAATTTGGAATACTTAAGTTATAAGGTACTTGAACTAACTACGAAGTGGTATAATGTTATTTGAAAGTAGACTTAGATTAGTTGTTAATGTATATTGCAAACCGTAGAGCAACCACTAGAGAAAAAATTGAAAAAAAAATTAAAGTATGATCAATATGATCAATATCCTGAGAGGTAAGAAAATTAAATCATGTAAAATGGTTTATTAAAAGAAAAATAAAAAAGAAGAAAGAAAGAGAAAGAAAGGAAGACACAACAAATAGAAAACAGTAACAAATATGGCAGAAAATGGCATCTCCATCAAAAATAATTTTAAATATGAATAGTCTTAATACACATACAGAAACCATCAGAGTAAGTTAAATAAGAATCCCAAATGTATGTTGTCTATGAAAAACACAATCATGGGTGCCTGGGTGGCTCAGTGGGTTAAAGCTTCTGCCTTCGGCTCAAATAATGATCTCAGGGTCCTAGGATTGAGGCCCACATCTGGCTCTCCGCTCAGTGGGGAGCCTGCTTCTCCCTCTCTCTCTGCCTACTTGTGATCTCTCTCTCTCTCTGTCAAATAAATAAATAAAATCCTAAAAAAAATCATAAACAAAAATAGATTGAAAGTAAAGGGATAGAGAATACACTATACTAACACTAACCAAAAGAAAGTAGAACTAGCTATTTTAATTTCAGACAAAGTAGATTTTAGCACAAGAGAAATTATCAGACATAAGGAGGGTATTAACATAAGATAAAGGAGTCAATTCTTCAAGTAGGCATACAATCCTTACTGTGTACAATCCAAAATGTGTATATCAAAGTAGTGAGGAAAAACAGATAGAGCTGAAAGGAGAGATACACAAGTTCACTATTACAGTTGAAGAATTTAAACCCCAATATCAGTGATTGACAGACCCAGCAGATAATCACTATATAGTTGAAGTGTTCAGTACCATAAATCAACTATCTAATTGACATTTATAAAATATTTTATATAACAACATCAACATATATATTCTTCTTAAGCTCACATAGAACATTCCCCAAGATGAACTGACTCTGGCTCATAAAACAATCTTAGCAAATTTAAAAGAATAACAATTACCTAAACCACATTCTCAGATAACAACAGAATTAAACTAGATATCTATAACAGAAAGAGGCTAGAAAATCCCCAAATATTTCAATATCTGGATATTAAAAAATATACTTTGAAGTAATACATGGATAAAAGAATAAGTATGAAGAAAATTACAAAAACTATTTTGAGAAAAATGAAATTGAAAATACAACTTTTTAAATTTTATGTGTGGTAGTAAAAGCAGTGTTTGGAGAGAAATGTATGTTAAATACATATGCTAGAAAAGATAAAGATATAAAAATTAAAAATCTAAGTTTCAACATTAAGAAACTGGAAAATGTAGAGCAAACTGAATCCAAGTAAGCAGAAAAAGAAGGAATAACAGGGGTGCCTGGGTGGCTCAGTGAGTTAAAGCCTCTGCCTTCGGCTCCGGTCATGATCTCAGGGTCCTGGGATCAAGC
>CM053610.1:81487355-81502847 GCA_028646535.1 Procyon lotor | reverse complement strand
AGCCCCGCCTGGGACATGGGGCTCCCTGCTCAGTGGGAGCCTGCTTCACCCTCTTCCACTCCCCCTGCTTGTGTTCCCTTTCTTGCTGTGTCTCTCTCTTTTTTAAGATTTAAAAATCTTAAAAAAAAAAAAAAAAAAAAAAGATCTTTAAATTATACCCCACAGCCTGCTGAAGAAAGTCTAAATGTTACTTATCTCTAATACTTCTGTAAACTACATTAGACCATGTCACCTCTGTGCTCTACCTCCAAGCTTAATGGTGCATGAATAAAGGAATGAATAAACAATAGAAAGTAAGCAATTAATGAATTGGCTTGTAGTTACATACAGAATATTGTCATGCACTGGCTTAAATTCTATTGGTATTTACTCCTTTCCTTTTTTTTATGCATAAATAGTAAAATTTGTTAGAAATGGGAAAGAATCTATGTGCAGTGTCCTTAGAGTATATGTTTAATAAAGTTCATCTTAGCAGATACTCCAAACACATCAGCTTTGCTTATTTTCCAGTTATATGATTACTTGTGTCAGAGCTTCCCAATATGATAAATAATCACACCATAGTAATCTCAAGAGCTAGATGTAGAATTAATTCAACAAAGGAAGCCAAAAACTTCATGATACCACTCCTGGTAATCCTGACAGCTGTGGTCCACTTCACTAAATGTCGAGAGAAATGGTCAAAGACTCCACTGGCCAACCAGCAACTACGTAAGTTTTTTTTTTTTTTTTCTGGATCCAAGTCCATATTTCCATGAAACTTCCGTATAAATGGATAATAACTATTTCTCCCATCCAAGGACTAACCAGGCCCAACCCTTCTTAACTTCTGAGATCAGACGAGATTGGGTACATTCAGGGTTGTATAGTCGTAGACTGATAACTGTTTCTCATACTCCTCTTACATTTATCTATTTTTTCATTTGTTCATTATTTTAAAAATCTTGCTTTTTTGAAAGGCTTTATATGTTGGGTACTATGACATAATAAAAGGTAAAACAAAGGTGTATCTGAACCTCAGAGTACTTACGGTGTTGTTGAGAGATGTTATATTCTCAAAAAATTAGGGAAAGCTATAGAGTAGTAGGGAGCCTAGCTATAACATGAGGAGAAAACAGGTTTTGGGGAAAGGTTACTTGGATTCCTACTCTAACCCTACTATGCTGTGAAAGTTTGTCAAAGTCTCTGGACTTCAGTTGCCTCCTGTATAAAGTAGCAAGAGAAATAGTGCTTCCCTTATCTGTTATTTTCGGGATTGAGACAAAATACAAAAAGTCCTTAAAATAATGCCTAAGTTGTAAGCGCTCAGTATATATTAGAGCCCCAAATAATTTGTTTCCGTTCAGGCTCAAAGAAGTTCACATTGTACTCATGTATGGTAATAAATTTTGTTTATTTTTTTAAATTCTAGTATTAACATACAGTGTTACATTAGTTTCAGGTGTACAATACAGTGATCCAACAATTATTTAAATTACTCTGTGATCATGATGATAAGTTTACTCTTTAATGCCTATCACCTGTTTCACCCATCTCCCTACCCACTTCCCCTATGGTAACCATCAGTTTGTTCTCTATAGTTGAGTCTGTTTTTTGCCATTTGCAATGAAATGGGTGGAGTTAGAGTGTATTATGCTAAACGAAACAAGTCAGAGAATGACAGATACCATATGACTTCACTCATATGTAGAATTTAAGAAACAAAACAGGTAGGTGTAAGGGAAGGGGGAAAAAAGAGAAGGAGGCAAAATAAGAGACTCATAACTATAGAGAACAAACTGAGGGTTGCTGGAGGGGAGGTAAGCAGGGGATGGGTTAAACAGATGGTTAAGGACACTTGTGATGAGCACTGTGTGTTATATGAATCACTAAATTCTACTCCTGAAACCAGTATTACATTATATGTTAAGTAACTAGAATTTAAATAAAAACTTGAAACAAAAGAAGAGCTATATTAAAAAAAACAGAAAAGAAGAAATATACTATTATCTTTTTTTTTTTTAAAAAGAGTCTTTTTTTGGTTTGTCTCTTTTTTCTTTGTCCATTTGTTTTGTTTCTGAAATTATACATATGAGTTAAATCATATGGTACATGTCTTTCTCTGACTGACTTATTTCACTTAGTATTATACTCTCTAGCTCCATCCATGTAGTGGCATATGGCAAGATTTCATTCTTTTTTATGGCAGAGTGAGATTCCATTGTGTGGGTGTGGGTATATATAGATACACTATAGATATATATATATAGAGAGAGTGTGTGTATATATATAGACCTATATACATAATGTGTGTATGTATGTGTGTATATCTATAGCTATATCTATATATCTATATCTATAGCTATATCTATATCTTCTTTATCCATTTGTGAGTTGATGAACACTTGGACTGCTTCCATACTGTGGCTATTGAAATAATGATGCAATAAACATAGGAGTCCATATATCTTCTTTAATTGTTTATATTTCAATTATTTGTTATGTATTTTGAGGGTAAATTCACAGTACTGGAATCACCATATCAGATGATAGTTCTATTTTTAATATTTTGAGGAACTGTGTACTTTTTTCCGTAGTAGCTAAACCAGTTTGCATTCCCACCAAATGTGCATGAGGGTTCCTTTTTCTTTATCTCCTCACTGACACTTGTTTCTTGTGGTGTTGATTTAAGCCATTCTGATGGCTGTGGGGTGATACCTCATTGTGGCTTTGATTTACATTTCCCTGATATGAGTGGTGTTGAGCATCTTTTCATGTTATCTGTTGGCCATCTTTCTAACTTCATTGGAGAAATTTCTGTTAATGTTTTCTGCACATTTTTAAAAAATATTTTATTTATTTGAAAGAGAGTGCAAGAGAGAACACAAATGCTGGGGTGTGGGGCAGCAGAGGGAGAGGGAGAAGCAGACTCCCCACCGAGCAGGCACCCTGATGCGGGGCTCCATTCCAGGACTCTGAGACCACAACCCTAGCCAAAGGCAGACACCTAACCAGTTGAGCCACACAGGTGCCCCTTCTGCCCAGTTTTTTAAAATTGGATTATCTGGTTTTTGGATGTTGGGTTGTATAAGTTCTTTATATATTTCGGGTACTAACCCTATATCAGAGATGTCATTTGCAAATATCTCCTCCCAGTCAATAGATTGTCTTTTAGTTTTGTTCGTTATTTCATTTGCTGTGCAGAAGCTATTTATTTTGATGTGGTCCCAATAGTTTATTTTTGCTTTTGTTTACCTTGCCTCAGGAATCATATCTAGAAAAATGTTGCTATGGCCTGTTTGGATAGATTACTGCCTGTGATCTCTTTTAGGATTTCTATGGTTTCAGGATTTACATGTAGGTCTTTAATACATTTTGAGTTAATTTTTGTGTATGGTGTAAGCCAGTGGTCTAGTTTCAGTCTTTTGCATGTTGCTGTCCAGTTTTCCCAACACTATTTGTTAAAGAGACTGTTTTTTTTCCCCATTGTATATTCTTGCCTTCTTTGTCATAGATTAAATTACCATATAAATGTGGATTTATTTCTGGAATCTCTACTTTGTTCTGTTGATCTGTGTGTCTATTTTTGTGCTGGTTCCATACCATTTTGATTACTACTGCTTTGTAGTTGAAACTGGGAATGTGATACCTCTAGTCTTCTTCTTCATTTTCAAGATTGATTTGAGTATTTGGGGTCATCTGTGACTCCATACAAATTTTAGGATTATTTGTTTTGGTTCTGTGAAAAATGTTGCTGATATTTTGATAAAGATAATGCTAAATCTGTAGATCATTTTGGATAGTATGGACATTCTCACAATATTTGTTCTTCCAATAGGATAATAAGTTTTAATAATTTAAGATATTTTCCCTTAGTTAAAAAAAAGAGATACAAACTTTCTATCCCACATAATATGATGGTTGAATATATACATGTAAACAAGATAAGCTCTAATTTCTAGAAATTAGATAAGTTTCCTCAACATCAAAATACTCCTTTCCCACATGTTCATTATTGCTTAATATCTGCTAACTTATAAACTTGTTTATTCCATAGTGTAACATGTTCTAAAAATGTCAGTTCTTCTGGGAGAATGAAATAAGTGTGACCTATATCCCTTCTAAGTTGAGAATAACCCATATAAGATATTTTTTTGAAAGCATATCTCAAAGGGTAAGGAAGAAAGAGAGAGAAGGGATTTATTGCCTGACTACAAAGAGATGGAGAACATTCAGAATAACAACAAAACAAAATAAGCAGAAAAGGTACAGTAGGTCACCTGAGTGAAAAGAGCTCGAACTGTGTAGAATCCAGTGTAGAGTCTCCAATTCCAGGGTCCAGGAACCAGTAGATGATATGAGTGAATGCCACACTGAGAGTCACAGACAACTGCAAAAAGCTGCTAGCTAGTTATCAGGTAGAATTTAGTTAAATGAAAGAATGTATTTGAATTATGCTCTTTAAACAAAGGGACACATTTGACTAAATTAGATAGCCTGTATTCCAACATTGGCATTTAAATCTAGGGAGATATTTAAATCTACCTTTTGCAAATCAGAGCTCTGATGGAGTAAATTTGTCAAGGTCGCCTGGTTCAGGAAAGGCTGCTTAGAAATTGGTTAAAAGTGGTGCTTCCCAAACTTGTATGCGTGAGAACCACCTGGGGAGCTGTTTTAAAAGTGGTTCTTAACCTTAACTGCACATTATTATCATCCATGGTCTGTTTTAAAAAAATCTCATGCCCAGCTCAGACTCAAGACCAATTAAATCAGACTCTCTTGGGGTGGGACCCAGATATCACTATTTTTAAATCTCTACAGGTTATGCCATGTACAGCCCAAGATGATATCTAGTATTTTCAAAGAGAATCCCTGGAGATTCTGATTCAGAAAAACTGTAGAAAGGCCAAGGACCTTTTCTTTTAACAAGTATAATAGGTGTTTTTCATCCAGATGGGTGCAGAGATCCACTTTTAGAAATCTGGTTTTAAAAACACAGTATGATTTTAGGGGAGATTCTTAGAAACAAATAATCCTACACAGATTGTTTAAACCTATCAATCCCAATAGTCCTGATGCAAATCTGAAAGAGTTAAGGCATACAATTCAAGAAAGAAAGCATCATATATTAGCAGAAAAAAAGTTCATACTGCAAATTCTCAAAAAGCAGTGTTCTCTGCCTAGTATGAGCCCTGTGTATACCTACACCTGGTGAACTTATGCTCTCAAGTGCAATTTAAATATACCCCATACCTAGTTTACCCCCTTTCTAAGAAACAGTTACATTAGTATGATACATTTCTTAAAATGTTATTAAGTAAAGTCATAGTATTTAGATTTTATTTATTTTTGGCTACTGTCCTTTTTTTGTCCTAGGACCCCATCCAGGACATCACATTACAGTTAGTCGTAGCATCTTCTTAGACTCCTCTTGGCTAATAAAACTTGTCAGATTTTCCTTGTTTTTGATGAGTTTTAGGGAGTAGTAGTGAGTCTATATCCCAATGGGCAATAATCTTATCAGCCAGAGTGCATTTAGTTCCATCTGCTTTTATTCTCAGACTCCTTCACTTCCAAAGTAATTTATTAGTAAGTAAGTAATCACCTATTCCTGTCACCCTTTAGTGATGTTTCACACATTGGTAAGATATTTAGATTCCTCAGTCACATTCTGCCGTAGATTATGGCATCCTCCAAACTCTTAACTCCTCTCAAACTCCAAAACTCATTTTGTCAGATACTTTATCTATATTAATTGGCATTACCAAATGATTTTTCTTCTTTAGCCTGTTAATGTGGTAGATTACATTTAATAATTGATTTTCTTTTTTTTTTAATAATTGATTTTTAAAAGTTGAACTATTACATACATGGAATAAGTTCCACTGGGGTTGTGATGTATATTATTTTTATATATAGGTGGATTTAGTTTGCTAATTTATTAGAAATATTTGTATTTGTGGCCGTGAAAGGTAGTGATCTCTAGTTTTCCTTTCTTATAATCTATCTGGTGGTTTGAGTGTTAGAATAATGCTAACCTCATAGACTAAATTATGAAGTATTCTCTCTTCCTATTTTCTTGAAATTATTATAGAAAATTGATAACATGCCTCTAATATATGCATTAATGCTATAAATTTCCCTCTAAGCACTGAATTTGCTATATTCCACAAATTTTGATTGGTTGTATTTTCTTTTTTTTTAAAGATTTTATTTATTTATTTGACAGAGAGAGAGAGAGAGAGATCACAAGTAGGCAGAAAGGCAGGCAGAGAGAGAGGTGGAAACAGGCTCCCTACTGAGCAGAGAGCCTGATATGGGGCACGATCCCAGGACCCCGAGATCATGACCTGAGCCGAAGGCAGAGGCTTAACCCACTGAACCACCCAGGTGCCCCTGGTTGTATTTTCATATTCATTTCATTTAAACTTTGTTTAAATTTCATTTGAGACTTCTTTAGCAGTTTGTTATTCAGATGTTCGTTGTTTAAGTTCCAAAAGTTCTTAAAGTTTTTCAGCAGCTTCCTGTTGTTATATCTAGTTTAAGGACATTGTGGTCTGAGAACATATTTTATAGATTTCTATTCTTTTAAATCTATTAAAATATGTTTTATGACTAGAGTGTGGTCTGTTTTGGTGAATGTTCTATGAAAATTTGAAAATAAATATTCTGTTGTTAGACACAATATTCTATAAATATTAGGACAAGTTGATCAATAGTACTGTTTAGGTCAACTGAACTCTCACTGGTTTTTTTTCTCTTTTGATCTATAAGTTGTTGAAAGAAGATTATTTAACTTTCTAATTATAATATTGGATTTGTATATTTCTTCTTCTTCTATCACTTTTAGTATCATATTTTGACACCTTGTTTTTAGATGCAAACATGTTAATAATTGCTGTCTTCTAGAAGAATTACCCTGTTACCAATGGTTACCATGTTCACCATATTTTGTACCTTTTACTCATAGTTATTTTTCTTTTCTGAAGTCCACTTTGTTTTTAATATAGCTACCACCATTGTTTTTAATTATTATTATTTTGATAAATATAATATGTTATATCTTTCACCTCTCTTTAAACTATATATGTTTATATTTATAGCTAAGTTTTTGTTTACAAAATATAGTTCGTCATTATTTTAATTCACTCTGAGAATCTCTTTTAGTTTGTACATTTAGACAATTCACAAATTAAAAGTGATTATTCATATATTTGAACTATATCTACCCATGTTTACAACTGTTTTTTTTTTTTTTTAATTCACTGAACTTCTTTCTTTATTTTTTTTCTCCTTTCTTTCCCACCTCCTCTGGTTTTATTTGAGAATTGTATTTGATCCCATTTACTCTCATTTTATTGGTATATTAATTGTCATTTTTATTTATTTTTTTAGCAATTAACCTGGACTTTGCAACACACATTTACAATTGACCTAACTTCACAAGTAATACTATTCTATTTCCAAGTTAGTGTAGATATCTTGTAACAGAGTGTTCACAATTTTTCTCACCCATCACTTAAAACATTGCTGTCATTTATTTTGCCTATCTATATGCTAAAATCACCTAATACTTTGTAATTTCTGTTGCTTTGAATTAATACATATTTAATCAATTCAGAATAGAAAAATAAAAAGGTTTCATTTTATCTTTATTCCTTCTTTGATGTTCTTTTCTTTATGTATAGTTGGAGTTTTTTACCTATATAATTTTACTTCTCTTTAAAGACAACTTTTAACATTTCTTCCAGCCAATTGTCTGCTGACAATGAATTAATTCAGTTTTTATCTGACTGAAAAAGTTAGTTTCTCTTTCACTTGAAGGATAATTTCATTAAATACAGAATTCTAGGTTGATAAGTTTCTTTTTCTTTCAATGCTTTAAATATTTCACCCCATTCTTCTTACTTGCATGGTTTCTGCAGAGATGACAGCTCTAATTCTAATCTTTATTCATCCATGTATCAGATGTCCCCTTCTTTAAGCTTCTTTCAAGACTTGCTTTTTGTCTTTGGAATTCTGCGTTGTGTATGTGAATGTAAAGGCCATACATACATATCCCCACATACATACATATGTATGTATGTATTTATCCTGTTTTGTGTTCTCTGTGCTTTTAGGACCTGTAGTTTTGTATTCACCATTAATTGGAAAATTCTTTGTGATTATTGCTTCAAATATTTCTCCATTCTCTCTAGTCTCTCTTTTTTTTTCTTTGTCCATTTCTTTTGTTTCTGAACTTCCACATATGAGACAAATTATATTGGGCTTGTCTTTCTCTAACTGACTTATTTCACTTAGTATTATATACTCTAGCGCCATCCATGTGGTGGCAAATGACATTTTATCTCGGCTCTTTCCTATGAGAATCTTGTGAAATTTCTAGAAATAAAACACTCAAAAGTATATAGAATGCTCTAAAACTCAGTCTTAAGTTTTTCACTCTCATGGTGATTTATATTCAGCCTCCAAAAATTTGCAGGAATTACTGTTTATGTATTCCTACCAGTTGTAGCTCCTGTATTTTTTTCATCCAGGTAAGATTATCTCAGCTGTAATTATCTGTGTTTCTCCATCTCTTCAGATTTTGAGGTGGTGGTTTTCACAGCAACTCCATTCTCTGATAAGGCCAAGAAATGTATTGATTTTCATTTTGTTTAACTTTTTGTTTGTTTGTTTTTTGTTATAGGAACAGGAGTGATGACTTCCTCCTGTTTTTCATGTCAGTCCAGAAGGCAGATATTCCATATATATTATATATGATTTTATGTATATATTTACATATATATTAGATTAGATAAAAATATTGGTATTTAATAAATTCCACAAAAGAAATTTGTTACTATTTACAAATTTTGGTAAATTTAAAAAATTTGGTAAATTTTAGAAAATTTGGTAAATTTGTATATTATAAAAAAGAAAATTAAAAACAAAAACCTGCCATCATATTGTTTAAAGATAATTGGTATTGTCCAAGGATAGATTAAATTGTTATAGATCATCTTCCTCCTAAAAATGTTTTTTTGTTTGTTTGTTTGCTTACTTGTTTTAATTGTTTGAAGGCATAATGAGGTATAGAGGTAATGAAATTTAGGTGCTAAAATCTCAGAGAAAGAAGAAGGTCTACACAGGTGAGTCGGACTTTTGGGGATGCATTTCACATTGAAGGATTTTTTCAATTATGAAATTGGTAGTTAGAGGCTACCAATAGTAAGAAGGAAGAGGTAAGTAGATCTTCCAGGGATGATGGAAAACATTAGAGGTCAGGGCCTCCTGAGTAGATGGAAAACATTAGAGGTCAGGGCCTCCTGAGTAGAAGATAGCCTAGTAAGCCTCTCTACCATCAAATGAGACCTCACAGGAATATAAAATTATAGTAAAGATGAAAAGAAAATAAATCAAAATGCAGAACTAAAGCTCGAATGATCTCAACCCATTATGTTGTACTGAATGACTTGCTCCTATTACCTAACTGAAGTACCTTTTCAAATATTAATGAATAATATCTAGAATTCCATTGAAATGAATCAGGAATAAAAAAATACAACTTGGCTACAAATTTAGATAAACAAAAGACCATAGATACGTAAGAATTTCAAATAATAAGGGAATCAAATATATACTAAAATGATTATGATTACTATTTTAAGAAATTAAAGTCAACATGAAGAGTTTTGGTACATAATTGAAAAAATATTTAAAGAAGAAATAATATCTATAGTTGAAACAATATAATGCTAATGTTAGGAATACAATGTATGGATAGCATTGCAAATTAGACCTAGCAGAAGAAAGAATTATTTAGAATATTGGAGAGAATCAAATATACAGATTGAAGTATAGATAGGAAGTAAGAGAACATTAAAATGATAAGGACATTTAATGGTCTAATATTAAATGGAACTTGAGTTTCAGTAGGAGAAGAGAGATATTTTTGAAGATATAATTGCTAAAGATTTTTCAAAACTGATTAAAAAAACATCAAAATAAGAGAAGGCACTACTGACAAGAACCTGGATAAATAGATCCCTAATAACATCACAGTAAATGTTAAGAGATTAGATTTAAGGCCCAATAATGAGTAATTCTGTTATGGACTAAATATGCTGTGGAAGGATACAGATTGAGTAACTGCACTAAAATAATCAATTATTTATTGCTTATAGGAGCTACACTTAAATATAAGGATGTGAAGTGTTAGAAGATTACAAAATATATCATGGAAACACCATCCAAATATGAATCTAGTCAATCCATACTAATATCAAGCAAGATATTTTTAGGTTAAAATCATCACTAAAGACAAAGAACAATTCATAAAGATATAATTTTTAATTATAAAAAGATATAAAAATACTAAAACACAATAATATACCATTCAAATACATAAAGGAAAACTGACAAAATTAAAAGAAAAGTAGACAAATCAATATTAATAAGGACAGATTTGAACCTTTTCCTGTAGTAACTGACCCAAAAAAAACTGAAAAAGCAATATAAAGGTATTAAAACACTAATAAAGTACACCTAAATTAAATGCATGTAATACTGTGTGCAATGACTTCAAAGTAAGCTTTTTTTTTTCTAAGAGAACACACATCTGTTAGAAAATTGGCCATTTTCTGTACTATAAGGGAATTCTTAGAAAACTTAAATGATTGAAATAATATAAAATATTAGCAAAAGATAACTGTAAAATTCCCACATGATTGAAAATAAAATTGTCTAAATGTCACATAGATCAAATAAAAACTCATAATTTGAATTAGGTAATTTTTTTCTTGACGTATGCATTTATCACTGTAAGCTTAAAACTTCTTTTGCTGCATCCCATTATGTTTTGGTTTCCATTGTGTTTGCATTTTTGTTTGTCTCAAGATTTTTTTGTCTCCTTTTGTTTTTTCCTGTGATGCATTGGTTGTTCTGGAGTGTAGTGTTTTAACTTCCATGTATTTGTGAATTTTCCAGTTCTCCCCTTATTATTGATTTCTAGTTTCATTCCATTGTGCTCAGAAATGATACTTCATGTAAATTTCTATCTTCTGAATTCTTGAGAACTGTTTTAATGCCTAATATATGCTCTATCCTAGAAAATGTTCTGTGTACACTTGTATGTATGTATTCCACTACTGTTCCATAGTATATTGTATACATGTCTTTTAGAACCATTTGATCTACAGTGTTGTTCACATCCACCGTTGCCTTTTTGATTCTCTGTCTAGATGATCTTTGCATTATTAAAAGTGGAGTATTATAGTCCCCAAATAATAATTGTATTGTTCATTTCTTCTTTTTTATTTCTCTTAGTATTCTATATATTTAGGTCCTCTGATGTTGATGCATAACTATTTATAATTTTTATTTTCTTGATGGATTGGCTGTTGTTATCATTATCATTATATAATGACCTTCTCTGTTTCTTTTGACCATTTTTAACTTACAGTCTATTTTGTCTGATAGAAGCATGGCTAACTGTTTTGTTTTTGTTACTATTTGATTGAATTATCTTTACCCATTCCTTCATGCCCAGTCTACATGTGTTTTTAAAGCTGAGTTTCTTGGATGCAGCATATTATTGAATCTTCTTGTTGTTTCCCATTCAGCTACACTATGTCTTCTTATTGGAGAATTTAATTTATTTGCATTTAAAGTTACTATTAATAGTTAAGGATTTACTTTTAGCATTTCTTCATTGTCTTTCCTGACTTTCGTAAGTCCTTTGTTCCTTGATTCCTCTCTTGCTCCTTTCCTTTACAATGTGATGAATTTTTGTAGTGTTATGTTTTGACTCCTTTATCATAATCTTTTTTTTTTCTGTGTACTACTGGTTTTTCCTTTGTGAAAGAAGGCATACATAAAATGTATTTATAACATGCTATTTTATGCTGAATACAAATTAATTTCAATAGGATAGTGAAACTTCATACTTTTAACTACCCCTACTCACATTTTAGGTTATTGGTGTTATAATTTACATCTTTTTTAATATTATGTAACCAATAAAAAATTATTCCAGTGATGGTGATTTTTAATGTGATTCTTTATTTTTAAGCTAGAGTTGTAAGTGAATGTACCACCATTACAATATTAGAGAATCTAACATTGACTATATATTTACTATTAACACTCAGTTTTACACATTCATATATTTTGTATTGTTAATTAGCATCCTTTTATTTCTGCTTAAAATATCCTTTTTAGCATTTCTTCCAGGAAGTTCTAGTTTTGGTGAACTCTCTCAATTTTTTGTATGTTTGTTTGCAAATTTTTATCTTTACTTATGGTCAGCTTTACTGTGCATAGTATTCTTGATTAAAAGGTTGTTGTTGGTAGTGGTGGTGGTATTTGGGTTTTTTTTTTTTTTTTCAGTATTACCTATTTATTATCCTACTTTTTCCTGGCCTACAAAGTTTCTGTTGAGAAATCCACTATTATGGGGATGTCCTTGTATGTGATGAGTTGTTCTTCTCTTGCTGGTTTCAGAATTCTCTTTGTCAAAAAATATTCTCTTTGTCTTTGACTTTTGAGAATTTAATTATAATATGTCTCAATGCACAATGAGACACATAATGTGTCTTTGAAGGTTTACCTGATGGGGTCCTTTGGTCCTCATGAATTGGCATATCTACTGGTCACTCCATATTTAAGAAAGTTTCAGTTTTCTCAATCCATTTATCTTTTTCTTCTCTTTCTGTGATGGTCATGATGTATATATTGTTCCTTTGAATGTGTCCCATTAGTCCAGTATGCTTTCTTCACTCTATATATTCTTTTTTTTTTCTTTTTTGCTAGTCTGACTGGATAATTTTATATGATGTATCCTCTAATTCACTGGTTCTTTCTTCTGGTTGGTTCAGCCTGATTTTGAAGTCCTCTATAGAATTCTTCAGTCAATTATTGTATTCTTCAGTTCTAAGATTTTTTTTCTTGTTAGTTTCAGTCTCTGTTGAATTTCTCATTTGGCCCATGTACTAACTTCCTAATTTCATTTAGTTGTCTGTCTATGGGTCCTTGAGTTCACTCAGCTTCTTTAGAGGATTAGTCTGAATTATTTTTTAGACAGTTTTTAGATGTTCATTTCTTTGGGGTCACTTATTGGAGCTTTATTATTTTCTTTTGATAATAGCATGTTTACCTGATTGTTCATGATCCTTATGTCTTTGCAGTAATGTGTGTGTATATGAGTAAAAATTCTCCTTTTCTAGACTTCAAGATTCTCTTTGGAAAACAGTCTTTCATCATTCACTTCAGCTTAGGGTTCAGAACAGGTTAACTGGTAGCATCCTTGAGGAAGTGGGGCTTTCTATCAGGGTTTCCATTTCGGTGAGATCATTGCCTGTGCTCTGAGGTGGGAATGGGTATGCCACTGGCTGAACTCTATGGTTTGGTGGGTGTGCTGACTGGGTTCCATGTTCATGTGGGATTGTATGGTATACTTCCTGATCAGATACAGCTTCTGGCTGTGCTCTGTGGTTATGTGGAACTACTGGCTGGGCTTTGCCATTTCTTCTGGTTAGATGAGGTCACTGGCTGACTTCCTAAACATGACACCACTAGTTGGACTGGCAGAGCTATGGGCTTGGCTCCACAATCACTCATGGTTTGATAGAATCTTAGCATATGATTCTTGACCAAATGGTGGTTCTGGCTGGACTCCCAAGTTTAGGCAGGGCTATAAGCAGGATTTTGTAGGCTATATTTTGTGATCAGGCAGATAATGAAGAGAGTATCTTAAGTTGGACATGTACACAGGCTGGGCTTCATGATCAGATAGATCACGGTCATGCTCTGTTATTGGGAAAGGTCACTGGCTAGATTTTGTGGTTGGGAGGGGCTTCTATCTGTATCCTGTAGTTAGATGGGGCTAGGGACAATGTACTGTGGGGTAGTAGGCTTTGCTTCATGATCTGACTAGGTCATTGGTTGGGCTCCCTGCTTGGGTGAGGCTGTAGGCTACATTCAACAATTGGGCAAGACCGTAGTTGGGCTCTACGGTATAGTAGGGCTGTGGGCTGGGTTCCTCAGCTGGGTGGTTTTGTTGGCTGGATTCTAGGATTTTCACTGTAATGCCCCCTGGTTATGTGGGACCAGAGGCTATATTTAACAGTTAGATAGGACTACTGGCTTGGCTTTCTGTCCAAGCATGACTGTAGAATGTCATCTGTGGCTGTCTAGATTCTGATCAGGCATCTTGGTTGGAGGTCTGGAGGCTATAATCAACAATTGGGCAGGGCTTTGACTTTTCTTCCCTGCCAAGGCAGGGCTCTAGAACATACTCACAGCCAGTATGGCTCACTGGCTGGTGATGGAAATCAAGCAAAACTAACTTACCTAACTCCCTGGTGGTATAAGATCATCAGACTGTTTTTGCAGAGCCACTGGCTGGGTTGTCTGCTTGGGTGTCACTACAAGCATGGCTAAAAAAAGGGCTACACAGCTACCTGGATTCACTGTTTAGGCTTCTGGTTGGGGAGTATGTGGGCTATGTGTAATAGTAGTTGGGACTTGACCTATGCTGCTCTCATGATAATATCTCAGCTGCTTTTTAATATTACCCGTAAACTGTGTGATGCTCATGTATGCCCCCAGCTGTCTAAGCTTGCCTTCCAGGACAGTATTAACACTCTACTCTCAACAACTAGAGAACTGTGTATCTAGGAATTGTGGAAAATCACAGGAGACACTATAATTTAATAGGAAGAAACCCTGTCTCTTAAAACAACAACAACAACAACAACAACAAAACTACAAAGTACAGTCTCTGTTCTACTATAGAGCATGATGTTACAGTGTAAAGAAAATTGTAAATAAATCTTTGTTCCAGACACAAATCTTCTGTTAATAACACATATACTTTTAAATTATATTGTGCTTTATATTTTATTTAATTCTTAGGAAAAACACATTTAATAATATATGTTGACTTATTATCACTATACTGTATGTAGATGGGGGATATTGTATATAGAGGAATAAATTTGGTGCGTAAGCCACAGATTTGGTAGATGGTTGATCTGGGAACTAGACTTTGAACTTCAGTTTTAGGAATCTTTTCAAAATTTTCTGAATCTTGGAGGAAATGAAAGGTAGGGTCTAAAGAGAAGTAGCAGAAAGACCTTAAAGTACAGAATTCTTAATCACAGAATTCCATGTTTGTTACCATAATTAATAAGATAAATTTCCAACACAGAAACATTGAAGACAATATTTTTGCCTATAAAATACTTAAGATCACCTGGAAAAGCAAGTAAAAATATCTCTTGGAGGTAAATACAGCTATATGGGTTTTGTTTTGTTGTTTTTTAAACAAAACAAAAACAAATAAATGCTGATGGAGGTAAAACAAATTTCTCAGGATCTTCTTACAGGTACATATGGGAATCAGAATTTGAGTCAGGTTATTCTAGGTATTAAACTTAAAAAAACTATGCTGTGATATTTTTACTGTCCTCTAATTCCTTGTGTTTGGTTTCCCCATCTGTAAAATGAAGGAGTAATATGGGTGACAGGTTT
>CM053610.1:81434479-81486855 GCA_028646535.1 Procyon lotor | reverse complement strand
ATTTATTTTAATTTTTTTTTTTTTTTTAAAGATTTTATTTATTTGACAGAGAGAAACACAGCGAGAGAGGGAACACAAGCAGAGGGAATGGTAGCAGGAGAAGCAGGCTTCCTGCTGAGCAAGGAGACCGATGTGGGGCTCGATCCCAGGACCTTGGGATCATGACCTGAGCCGAAGGCAGACGCTTAACGACTGAGCCACCCAGGCGCCCCTCAGGTTTAAGATTTATAAATGATGTTTTTTTTTTTTTTTTACAAATTCATGTTAAAAGGTTTTTGTTTTCTGGGTTTTTTTAATTTCATCTAAGTTTTCACTCTTTTTGGTAAACACTCAGGATTGGAATTTCAGTGTTGTATGTAAAGTGTATATTTCATTTGGTATTGGCTATTTTTTCCTTTAATTTTGACTATAAAAGTACTCATTCTGAGACATAGTGATATTTTCTATATCTTCTTGAGTAATCCATATTCAGTGGTGTTGCTATCTAGCAAGTTCAGAACATGTTCCTTCCATGAATCTTCACAAGATCAGTTGAGTTAGTTTGATGATGTGCTGAAAGTCTGATTTACAAAGTAAATAATCTTGTCAAACCTATAATGACTTATTAATTTGATGATTTAAAGATTCTTTTTGATAGCTAGCATTCTGAAAATCTATGATGGTTTTGGTTTATTGTTACTTTATAAGTCAAATTTAGCTACTAACCAGGTGTAGAAGAAGCAACTATATATACATACAAATCAAAATTTCAACTGTTTGTTTATTTTAATTATCTTTCCACCTTATCTGTATACTTTAAACAACCAATGAATTCATTGTGTTTTTATGAAACAATCATTAATCATTAATCATACTTACATTTTAGTATTTTTTTATGGCAATAGAACTGTAGAGTATTATTTTCACCCATCTTTATGGGGACATTTTAATTTTTTTATTAAATTTTTATTTTAATTCCAGTATAGTTAACATATGTGTTATGTTAATTTCAGATATACAGTATAGGGATTTAGCACTTGTGTATATCACCCAGTACTCATCACAGTGAGTGTACTCCTTAATGCCCATCACCTATTTCACACATCCCACCCCTCCCACCTCCAGTCTGGTAACCATCATTTTGTTCTCTGTAATTAGGAATCTGTGGTTTCTCTCTCTCTCTCAATCCTTCTTATATTTATTTCTTAAATTTCACATATGAATGAAATCATATGGTATTTGTCTTTCCTCTAACTGTTTTATTTAACTTAGCATTATACACTCTAGCTCCATCCATGCTGTTGCAAATGGCAAGATCTCGGTTTTTTTAATGATACAATAATATTATTTAGTATTTACAATACTATACAGTATTTACAATATTATTTCATATTTAATACAATATTACTGTAAATGTATACTACACTTCTTCTTGATCCATTTTCAATCAGTGGATACTTGGGCTGTTTCCATAACGTGGCTATTGTAGATAATGCTGCTATAAACATAGGGGTGCATGCATCCCTTTGAATTAATGTTTTTGTATTCTTTGGGTAAATATCCAATAGTGTGATTTGCTGGATCACAGGAAAGGTCTATTTTTACTTTTTGGGGAACTGCCATACTTTTTTCCAGAGTAGTTGCACCAATTTGCATTTGCATCATATCCTGGCCGATGCTGTTGTTTTTTGTTTAGATTTTAGCCATTCTGACAGGTGATTTCTCACTGTAGTTTTGATTTGCATTTCCCTGATGATCAGTGATATATTGAGCATCTTTTCATCTTTTTGTTGGTGACTGTATATCTTACTTGGGAAATTTTTCTGTTCATGTCTTCTGTCCATTTTTAATTTTATTATTTGTTTTTTGGGTGTTCAGCTGGATGAGTTCTCTGTACATTTTGGATACTAATCTTTTATCAGATATGTCATTTGCAACTGTCTTCTCCCATTCCATAGATTACCTTTTAGTTTTGTTGATTTTTTCCCTTTACTGTGCATAGCTTTTTATTTTGATAAAGTCCAAGATATTTATTTATGCTTTTGTTTCCTTTGCCTCAAGAGACATATCTAGAAAAACATTGCTACAGCCAATATCAAGGAGTGTACTGCCTATGTTCTTCTCTGAGATTTTTATGGTTTCGGGTCTCACATTTATGTCTTTAGTCCATTTTGAATGTATTTTTGTGTATGTTGGCAAAGATGTGGAGAAACTGGAGCACTCATATAATGTTGATGAGAATGTTGTAAGAAAATGTTCCAGTTTCATTCTTTTGCATGTTGCTGTCTAGTTTTCCCAACACTACAAATGACTGTCTTTTTCCCATCGGAAATTTTTTCCTGCTCTATTGAAGATTAATTGACCAGGTAGTTGTGGATTCATTACTGGGTTTTTTATTTTGTTCTATTGATCTATGTGTCTATTTTTGTGCTGGTAACATGTTTTTTTGATGACTACAGTTTTGTAATATAACTTGAAGTTCAGAATTGTGTTAAGTGAGAGAGAGAATTGACAAAATAAAATGACCTTGACAGATGAGGCTTGATGGTAATGAGTTTGAGATATTTCAGCACTCCTACTGTATCTCACATATACAGATAGCCAAGAAATCTTTGATGTATAAATAAGAATGGAGATGCTTATTGTAAAATATTTTAATGTTCAGTAGGTATTACAAAGTACTGAGTATTCATAAGGTCCAGATAAAGTGTTGATGAGGAACCCTTAGCAGCAATAATTTATTATTTATTTATTAATCATTTTTATTAATGGTATACCATTTATATTAATTTCATGTGTACAACACAGTGATTCAACATTTGTATACAGTGGCAACTGATCACCACAGTAAATTGTTAACTATCTGACACCATACAAAGTTGACATAATATTATTCACTGTATTCTTCATATTCTTCATCCCATTGACTTGCTTGTTTTATAACTGGAAGTTTGTATCTCTTGATTCCCGAACCCATTTTCTCCCCTCTGGCAAGCATGAGTCTGTTCTCTGTATTTTCTCTAAGTTTTTTTTTTTTAATTGTGTTTGTTTGTTTTGATTTTTAGATTACTTATAAGTAAAATTATACAGTATTTATATTTGTCTTGCTGACTTACTACACTTAACATAAGACCCCTGAGTTCCATCTATGTTGTCATGAATAGCAAGATCTCATTCTTTTTTATGGCTGAGTAATATTCCATTGTGTATATATGCCACATCTACTTTATCTGTTCATCTGTTGATGAATATTTAGATTGCTTCCATATATTAGCTATTGTAAATAATGCTTCAATGAACAGTGGGGTGTATGTGTGTGTGTATTTGTGTTTATGGATATTTATTTATTTATTTATTTATTTATTTATTTATATGTAAATAACTGCTTGCAAACATGTATATATGTTTAATTAGAGTTTTCATTTTCTTCAGATAGATACCCAGAAATAGAATTGCTGGATCATATGGTAATTCTTTTTTTTTTTTTTTTTTGGCAGTTTTTTGAGGAACTTCCATATTGTTTTCCGTAGTGGTTTTACCAGTTTACATTATCATCAACATTGTATGAGTGTTCCAGTTTCTCCACATCTTTGCCAACACTTGTTATTTCTTCTCTTTTATACTAACCAATTTACTGTTGATGAACTCCTTTAGCTTTTGCTTATCTAGAAAACTCTTTGTCTTTTCTTCTATTCCAAAAAATAACCTTGCTGGGTAGAATATCTTGGTTAGAAGTTTTCTGTTTGTTTTTTTCATTTCAGTACTTTCCACTCCCTTCTAGCCTGCAAACTTTCTGATGAAAAATCTGGTGATATCCTTATGGAATTTCTTTTGTATGTAACAAGTTGTTTTTCTCTTGTTGCTCTTTAAGGTTCTCACTTTATCTTTAATTTTGACCTTCTGGTCATAATGTGTCTTGATGTGGATCTCTTTGGCTTCTTTGTATTTAGTATGCCATAGGATTCCTGATTCTGGATATCTTTTTCCATTTCCAGATTAGGGAATTTTCATCCATTATTTCTACAATTAAATTTTCTCCCCCTTTCTTTTCCTCTTCTCCTTTTGTGAACTCTATAATTCAGATGTTATTCTGCTTGATGTTGTCCTGTAGATCTCCTAAAGTAGCTTCATCTTTTTTCCTTTTTGGTATTTTGTCTAGGTGAGTTCCATTGCTTTGTCTTCCATCTTGCTGATCCATTCTTCTGCTTTATCCAGTCTGCTGTTGAACCTTCCTACTGTATTTTCCACTTCACTTACTGTATTCTTCAACTCTCTGACTTCTATTTGTTATTGTCTGATATTTTCTGTCTTTTCATTGATGTTCTCACTGTGTTCATCTGGTCTTCTCCCGAGTTCACTGAGCATCTTAATGACTATTAGTTTGAACTCTTATCAGGTACATTATTTTTCTCCATTTCATTAAAGTCTTTTTCCGAGGTTTTGTCTTGTTTTTTAATTTGGGAAATATTTCTCATTTTTTCCTCATTTTTCCTGATTTTCTTCTGGCTGTGGTGTGGCTGCAGCTCATTGGGATGGCTTTGGTATTGGGGGTAGTGGTTGGTATGCTTACCTTGCCAGCTGTGACATAGCTGTATCTTGGAGGGGTGTGGAGTGCTTACCTGTAGCATCAGAATGTTCACATTAGTATTCCTTTAATTTGGCTAGCTAGCTATCACTCTCTCTGAAAGGAAAGCCTGAAATATTGGGATATTTGAACTGATTAAAAATCAGTTAATAAATAGTCCAAACAGAAACAAACAGTTAACGAATAGTCCAAATAAAAACAAATAGTCCAAAAAAAGAAGTGTTGATTAATGGCAAGTCAATATAAGAATAAGCTATATTACTACTTATTAATATAACTTAATCATATTAGCAATATTATTATTATATGATATAGGAATAATAAGTTGTTTAATTGTATTCTGGCAGTGTTGCCAAATCAGTCATTTGCATGTTTCAGAATTTATTTGTAGTAGCTGTATAAGTACACCATTCAAGAAATATTCTGTTGTGTGGCTTTTTCGGTAATAACTCAAGACTGATGATCACAATGTATATAATTCTTCACAGTTTTGCCATTCAAGGAGTGAATACAGTACCAGAAGCATGGAGAATCTGAAAAAGCACAAGGTTTGGATTCAGACAGAACAGGTATAGTTTGCTTATATAACCATTACATTATTTAATTTCTTGGAGTACAACTTTTATAACATGTGAAAACAGTTGATAATAGCTAATATATAGCAGTTTTGTGAGACAATGTAAAAGATATATACCAATACAGTATCAGATTCATTATTAGAACTCAGTGTATATTTACCTGTGTATATTTTTTATTTTGGTTATCTTCTGGATAACCTTAATAACACTTTTGTTCTCAGATGTTTCAAAATCTGAAGGAAATGCATCTAGAATAATGTACTACCCATCTCAGAATGAGAATAATAAAACTGTTCTACTTTTGTCAGTACCCAGAGAGGTTGATTGAGAAAAATAAGATCAGTCCTCAGGCAGTGTTGTTTTACCCCCCATCATGCTGCCTTTTAATAGGGTAGGACCAAGAGAAAATAAAAATTAGTATAAAGATCTGAAGTTCAAGACAGCATGAGGTTACACTAACAAGTATTCTTTGGTAAATGATCTAGAAAGTTTCACTCCACAACAGCAAACTACCAACTGTCTATGGAATGCATTAGACAAGTGCTTGCACTTTCTTTGTGATTATTTAGAAGTGTCAAGTGGCAAGATTTGGGCAAGTAGAGAGAAAATAAGGATAAATAAAGTGCTGCAATCAAGAGTGGAGGAGCTGATGCACTGCTGGTCTTATGAATACATTTGTTCTAGCAAAAAAAGTGCTAATTAGAGTAAGCAAACTTTTCAGTAGGAATGCATCATTTCCATATATTGAATCTAAAGAATCAATAGGGATACGATGCTGCTAGCAAAACTCTTGTGACCAGTTGAATACACAAATCTAGGGCAGTGCTATTGGAAATGGATGCAGTATAGTTATAGAAAATGACTGTGAAAGAGGCAATAAATAGTTGGAGAGGCAAAAGAAAGCAAAGTTGCATGGAAATAGCCCACCAGGTGGGATTATGAAATATGATTTGGTTACCATGTATGCTGTGAAAGGCAAAAAGTGATCAGAAAGTCAGAGATTAATGACTGTCTTGGATCAAAAAAAAATAAAATTGAAATGAGAGAATCAAGTAAGAAGGGCATTTTCATAAAGAGATGATTATAAGAGGCCTGGAAAAGAAAAGGTTGTTAAAATCTAAAGGTTTCAACCCTTATCAGAATCACATGCTGTACAGCCCTTATTAATTCTATAGATACAAAAATCAGCAATAGTATATTTTACTACTTGGAAATACAGTATGGAATTCAAAAGTTTTATATATGTTTTATGGAATTGTTTCTTTTCTATATTGGGATTTTTTTAGCAGAATGTTGTTATTGATTTGTTGAATTCAGAAAACAGGCACTGACTTGTGAGGGCCGTTTGGGATATAAACATAGAATTAAGTTGGCATCCTAACTTCAGTGTTCAAAGGTTATAGCAGTCTTCAATCACAATATGTAATACCAAGGACTAAGGGTCCTTAATAAAGTAATGAGGATTCCCTAAAGTTGAACATAATATCATGGTGAGGAATCTAGGAGGGTAGCAACATTGGTAGAATGTTGGTAGAAAGGTAGTACATGGTGTAAATCAATCAGTGGGTAATAAGACACTAGCCATTGACACTGCCCAAGGAGGCAACAAGGCACTAGAGAGATTAGCAGGGAATAACCTTATTATTGTAGGGAATAACCAGAAATCCACTCTTGAGATTTTGGATCTGGAATTCTGGTATAGTCAACCTCATATCAATATAGTGAAATCACAAAGCTTAAGGGAGCCTCTGGTTTCAGCATTAGGAGAACTAATATGGGCATATTTAATGTTCAGCCTCATCATATTTGAGCTAAATGGATTAAGAATGGCTAAGATATTTTAAAATTTTCTGCCATATTAAGAAATAGGTTGGAAAACATATTGAAAATGAAAAGTATTAATGAATCCAGCAGATAGTGGTAGGGGAAACATGAAGATAGGAGAATGACACCAATAATTATAAAGGCCAATAAGTTATATGACTTTTTTGGACAATTCTAATCATTATATGTTAATACGGGCTAGCCTCACAGTCTAAATATTATACTCCCTTTTAAGAAAGTAATTAGGGGCACCTGGGTGGCCCAGTTGGTTGCATGTCTGACTCTTGATTTCAGCTGCGATCATGATCTGAGATCAAGCTCTCATGGGGCTCCACACCCCCTCAGGATTCTCGTACTCTGTCTCCCTCTCTCGCCTCCCTCTTTCCCTCTAATGAAATTAAAGTAAAATAAAATAAAATATCTTGTTTTTAAAAAAGAAGAAGTAATTAGGATGCTTGATTAATTAGGGTTCTCATTTCTCAGCACAACTTGTTCTTGCCCAAATTCCAATCTTTTCCTCCAAGTGACTTTTCTATATAATTTGCTACCTCATCAGTTATCTCTTCTATGACGACTGACCCCAACATGTTTTTCTCTTTTACTCTCTTCTCTTACTAAGGAACTTGTCTCATAATTATAAATAGCCCAAAAGAAATTTTCCTGAAACTCTAAATACGACAAGGTAAAACTATTGATTTCTCTTCCATATTGGCTCCTCTTCTAGACTCTTTGTGCAGTCTGTCCTCACTATTCATAGATTCCATATTTGTGATTTTTCCTACTCACTAAAATTTATTTGTAATCTCAAAATCAATACCTGTGGCATTTTTGCAATCATTTTCCAACATGCACAGAGTGGGAAAATATTTGAGTCGCCTAGTACACATGTTCCCAGCTGAAGTAAAAAAAAAAAAAAGGCAGTGCTCTCCCTTCTTTTCCTTGTTTTCGCTTTCATAATGTAAACAAGTATGATTTTCATGGTCTATTTAGTGTCACATTTTTTATATTTTTGTTCTGTTTTTTGGTGATTTTTCTATTTGAAGTGGTCTCCAAGCATAATGTTGAAGTGTTGTCTAGTGTTCCCAAGCACAAGAAGGTGGTGATGTGCCTTACAGAGAAAATATTTTCTTGTATAGCATTGTTTAGGTGTGTGTTACAATGTTGTTGTCTGTGAGTTCAGTGTTGATGGATTAAAAAAATATATATTAAACAAGGTGTCTTTAAACAGAAATTACATATAAGACAAGGTTATGTACTTTTTGGTCAATGAAAACATTGTGGTCAGAAACTCAGAGGAACCTAACCCTGTATTTTCTCTAGGAATAAAACTTCAGTATTTGATAATTCAGTGTTCGTGGTGATTTCATAGGACATGATTACTGAAAAATATGAGAACTATATTGGTTGCTTAAGAACTATGTGGTTGCTCTATATTAGCAACCACAGTATTGTTAACAGCATTTAAACTTTTACTATCTTAGGTTTGGGTCTTCATTTTCATCATTCCTTGGATGAATGGATGGAACAGAGGTGAATTCTGGTTTAGGCTAGGGCAAAAAAATCTCTGGTGAGGAATATGTGAGACCCAAAGACCAAAATGAACATAAAATAGATGACTGAGGGCGCCTGGGTGGTTCAGTTGGTTAAGCATCTGCCTTTGGCTCAGGTCATGATCTCAGAGTCCTGGGATTAAGTCCCATGTCTGGCTCTCTGCTTAGCAGGGAGTTTGCTTCTCCCTCTCCCCAACCCCCTGCTTGTGCTCTCTCTGTTGCTCTCTCTCTCGCCCTCAAACAAATAAATAAAAACCTTCAAACTAGAAAAAAACAAAACAAAACAAAAAAACCCCTTCAAACTAAAAATAAATAAATAAATGACTGATTTCACCAAAGATGAACAGACAAATGGGAATTAAGAATTATACAAGAAAGATGCAGAAAATGAAAGTCAGATATAAACACTTCTCTGAAGACCTGCAAGGGCTTCAGTACCACGGTATGGATGTGTAAGAGAGAACCCTGCCACTCTTCACCATAGGCGCCATGCATGTGACACATTATCATTTCTGGTAGTGAGTGGCGCCACATCACTTCTGAAATCCTTATACCTGTATCTTTTCAGAATACTGGCATTTGTTTATGTATTCATAGGTATATATTCTGGTGTTTTAAGCTTTCCATCCCACAGTCTTGTCTCATCTACTATGTCTCTATTAAAAATTTTTACCTTAATGCACCTAACACAAGCTTTGAGCTCTCCCCTGGATGAGGCCAACACTAGTAAGAAACCATGACTATCATTTCCCTCATCCTTAAGTAGAGATAATATTAACACCAGATGCCCATATTCAGCATGGGATGACTATAAGAATATTAAGCATATGTCAGTACGTGTTTCTATTAATTTGTACATTATCAGAATATTTCATTGCTCTTAACCATTTGGAGCTCCTCAGTTACCTTTTAAAACATTTTCCAGAGGATGGCTATAAATCAAAGCTGATTATTGAGTACCTACAACCAAAAGTGTCTCCCTATGACTCTTACCCCTGTGGAGTAAGTTTCCTTTTTTGTTCAAAGGAAATAATTGTAGAAAGCCTGAATTGTTCTACAAGTTCCAGAATGTTCAGTAAGCCAAAACCATATGAACTAAAAGCTGCTATGTAGCAAAAACCTAAGGATCAGTGTTTTAAAGATCTTTTAAATTGTAAGTTTCAGTACTAAGCTATTTCCCACCTACTGTAGAATGTGACAAACAAGTAACAATTAAACTTAGAGCTGAAAGAAAGTTTGAGGTTGAGTTTTAGTTGGTCTGCATTTATAACAAGAGCACCTGGAATTTTTTTTAGAGTTTGATTGTGATAATCTGTAAGTTACAATAGAACTTCAGCATCAGAAGGCTCATACATTTGGCTAATAGAAAGTGGTCTCATGGAATTGAGGGGCTTAGCTCTAGCTTGAATAAATGGATTAGCTATATGAATGTGAGGGAAAAGGTGATATAGTTGGTTTGCAATCAGCATGGACACAGGCAGAACGTGAGCATAAAATTATTGTCTGAATGCTGCAATGTGGCTTCCTGAGAGAAAATGGGATTTAAGCATGGGGGCAGATACACAGGGTAACTATAGGAATTCCTACTTGATTTAAGAGGCAACCACTACTCTCTTGAGTAGACTGAAAAATGTGTTTGGCAAAATAAGCAGGATGGATTAGAAAGTAAGGAGGAAGACTAAAAACAAAGTGACAAACTGAAGACCTATCTCAGATGCCTAGCCTGGAGGCAGTGGCACCCAGCTCAAAAGTGTCATTAACTGGAATACGATATATCCTCTGGGACTTTTGTGGAAACAAATGTGGTGAGAACTGGGGCAGATATTTGGTTGTTCCTAGGTTCCAGGCCAATAATATCACCTTGAAAGTATTCATCAGATGGTGTCACTTCCCAAATTATTTATTATATTAGATAACTATTATTATTTTTACTGCAGCTTTGTGGCCTCTTAAATGCAGCTCATAACTGTCAGTATGGCCCATGAGATCCTTTACTATCTTTCTTTTAATTTGTCTCCCATCTTTTTCCTGTTAAAAACTCTATGCTAAACATGCTAAAGTTGTATCTTACCTGATTATATTATGCTTTTCATATATTTATGCCTTTCTGATTTTCATATCTTTGGCCTTTAGTGTGTTCTTTATCCTTTATCAATCTTTAAAGTTTCAGATCTAGGGGCTCCTGGGGTGGCTCTCTCAGTTAAGCATCCACTCTTGACTTTGGCTCAGGTCACGATCTCAAGGTCATTGGATCAAGCCCTATGTTGGGTTCTACACTCAGCATGGAGTCTGCTTGTCTCTCTCTCTCTGCTCTTCCTCCCCCATAAACAAATAAATAAGATCTTTAAGAAAGATAAAGTTTCAGATCTACTATTACTTTATATGTAAAATCTTTTTTTTTTTTAAGATTTTATTTTATATACTCATGAGAGGAGAGAGGCAGAAGGAGAAGCAGGCTCACCATAGAGCAGGAAATCCAGTGCAGGACTCGATCCCAGGACACTGGGATCACAACCTGAGCAGAAACCAGACACTTAATTGACTGAGCCACTCATGTGCCCTTATCTGTAAAATCCTGACTCCCTTAAGTTGAACCAGTTTCTACTTAGGGGAAGCAGATGTAGTTAAGAAAACTGAATTTATATTTGGACAGAACTACATTTGAATATATTCTACTTACTAACTGTGAGATTTGGTTTTACACATTGTAAGTATCTCATTATCTGTAAAGCACAGATAAAATCTATACATCATGTAGTTGTTTGTGAGGATTAAATGAAATAAAGTATGAAATTCAGGATAATAGGAAGATCTCACTAAATGAAATTACTATTACTACTTATAACTAAGCAATTGTCTCACTTTATTGTGATCAGTTCTTGGTAGCTTTCCTGCCTGTACTGTACTTACATTCCTGTACTGTAAAATTCTAGAGAAGAGAGGGTATTTTCTTCATTTTCCCTTATCTCCTATTTGCTATCACAGTAACTGCCACCTAATAGGCATTCGACAATTTTGTTTATATCAATATGTAAAATTCACGGAGGTACCCTGAAGATAATATGAATAGTCTCACTCATAAAGTTAGAAAGAGGAAAATTTAAAACTAGGAGAAAACAACCCTCATTCTCCCAGTTTTCTGTTATTTCTTTAGCAAATTTTCCAATGTATAGTTTAGATACTGAAATCTGTGATTAAATGACATGTTAGACTCAGCATACTGCCTCCTGTTTTTAAGTATTTACAGTTTCAGGAGTTCATTTAGTAACTGTTTAACAGAATTTCCTAATACTCATGACCCTGATCATTGTTTTGGGGTAAATGAGTAATGAATGGTTCCAGCCATAAAAATAGTTTCCAATGGCACTTTGATTCATAATTATTCCCCAAAGATTGTGGTTTTTTTGTTTTTGTTTTGTTTTCCTGAATCAAACTCTTTCTGATTTAATCAACTTTATTTAGCATCTAGACCTTAATTTTTTTTTTTCAATGACAAAAACCCTTGCTACATCTGGAAGTAAGCATTTCTAGCTTATTGCACAGGGACACCCTGAATACTCCTTCTAATCATTTGAACCTTCACAATTGTCACAATTATGTTTCATAGATATTAATTCCAAGAAACTCTTGTGAAGATCTATGGTTTAAAATAAGCATCTAAATAAGCAGATTATTTGAAAAGATCTAACAAAGATTTATGGGTCTTTGACACAAAAACTAAAAACTGAGTGAAATACTGACTGATATTATTTCCAGGAATTGGTACAGAAATTGTTTTTCTTCTCTTAAAGGAAAAAAATAAAAAGAATAAAAATTTTGAAAGCCCTACCTTTCCCCTTACCTTTCATTTGTGATTCTTGGACATTTGCCTTATAGGAGAGTTATGTGTCAGAGAAGGCAATAGAGCAAAAATTACAATGACCTTGGAAGAAACATTTTAAATTTTCCAGATGTCCTTTTCTGTCTGATATCTTTTAAAGAAAGCACAGGAACAAGAATCCACTTACTCTCTTTACCTATATGAAAATAGTGGAAACTTGTTTGAAACTTAAGTTCTTCATAATACTATTAAGGAGGGACTTGTTATGAGGAAATGCACTTAGAGCTAACACAGACTTCACATAAGAAGTTGCTAACTCTTTAAAGGTAAATTCATGACTTGTCCTTTCAGATACCAGGAGATAAAGCGCTAATTTTGCCAACATTTCTTATTTGTACTGTGAGGGGCAGGATCTGAAGAGATGAATTTGGTAATTGAGGGAATGATCTCCATTTGAGAAGGTTTAAGAGCATTTGAAGTTTAGTGACCTGAACTCTGACAATGCTGTAGATCTGGAACTATAGCTAGAGAGGGTCCAAACTGCCAAAAATTCGTGATCCACATGGTTGTTTTAGAAATGCATTCTCTGAGATTGTGAACTAGAATTCAAATGTGTTGTTGGAAACATATGAAATTACCAAAAAAAGAAAAAGTTAATTATGGTTGTGTATGTTAATTACTGTTTACCAAGCAGTCATTTTCACAGTTGGTCATCTGTAGCATTATTTTGATGAGCAACAAATGCTTACTAAAATATTAGTGAAATAATTTTATGTATATATTTCTGACTTGAATTGTTACACATATCAACATGGGAATTCTATTATGGTAAATATGAGAAATAAATTTCAAAGTATAAAATACACATTGTGGTCATCTTTTACCAATGATTGATTAACTGTGTGTCCTCAAGTAAATCCATTCAGCCATAATGAGGACTGGCTTCTTACCTGTGTTACAAATCAGATTACATTTTTTATGGGGACCACCTTCAACTAAATTCAATAAAATATGTTGAGAATAGTGCTTTTAAAAAGCTAACGTAGAGCCAATACATGCAAAAGCAAATGCTTGCAAGCTGCATAAAAGTGTAATTATATAAAATGTGTATAATTCGCCGTCATTAGCCTAGCACTCCTACCTCACTTTTTTCTTCACAGTAATGTCATATATATTTTTCCTTCAAAAATCCATAATTAATTTCATGAATGTCATTACAGCAAATGATATAATTACTTATTAGAGTTGTGGGCAATCATTTAAAAAGCCATTAAGAGTTAGTCATTGTGTTTTATTTGATTTGTTAACTAGAAACATTATTAGGATTTTTTTCCCCAGAGGCAAGATAAAGGGGAAAAGTATGCATTATAGTATCTATTTTCAGCTTGTGAATAAAATGATTTTTAAGGTCATATCTTCAAGACAGAGAGATTTCCCATCCTGTTCTTTTAAACCTGAAATGATTTAGCAGTCACAATGCCCCAAAATAATCTGGCACAGTACCAATCCTTGACTTCCTCCATGTTATACAGAATTTCCCTAGAACTTAGTCGCATCTTTATTCAATGAAGAAGCAACAAAATATTTTATAGATTATACATTTTAACTCCCTTGTTATGTATATGAAGAAACTGAGGACTAATGAAATAAACATTTTGGAGAATTATTTATTTATCACGATGGTCTCCAAGTACCTCTCAACTCAGGAAGCAACTACCTTTCTCCTATTCTTCTATTTGAATAGTTTCTCTAATTCCTATAAATAAACCAAAGTGGTCTCTGTCTATTCTTTCACACTGATATTCTGGTACTTCACATTATATGACAGTATTTATATACTTCCCCTTTTATACCTCTAACCTATCTAAATTATAAACGTGCTTCTAGGCCTAGCACACATCCTACCTCTCCATATAGTTGTCTTTAATCATTCCAGCAATGGTGATCTCTCCCTTCTTTAAAACATTGGTAATCTTGTATTTTTTCATAATAGGTAATGCTTATTTGCATGCTTATTCTATCTTCACAAATGGCTTCATAATATAAGATGCCAAATGTTGTTTCTGGTATTATTATTTCCTACCATTATTTGATTTTTTTGTCTTATAACTCTTGAAAGGACTATGCCATCTATAACTCTAGATTGTAAGCTCCTTGAGAGAAAAAGCCAGGTCTATGGAATACAGAGTTTTCAGGATATTGCAAACTATTAAATACATAGCTAAGTACTTCATGCAAAACCATTCACTGACTGGCAGACTGTCAAATAAATGTCTACCTTATAATTCTTGCTTTTTAACAAAGACCTGCCCAGCATCATTTTACTCTATGTAAACATAGAGTTAGCTGAACTTCTTAAAATCTTGATTAAAATTGTCAGAAGGGAAATTGAGTGACCATGAGACTCACTGAATCCTTCCTCAGTTCCTTGCTCAGTCTTCCATGGGCCTATTTTTGACTTTTTCCCCATTTTCATCTAACTGTTTTTCACAGGATATGTTCTAATATTAGTTACAAGAAAAACAAAAACAAACAAAAAAATCTATTGATGTTATTTATCTTTTAGAGTACTTCCTTCTTTATCTTTATTATCATATATCATCTTACTCTCATTTATTTTGATATGTTCTTATATCTTTTACATGTAAAGGAAATTCTAAATAATGGTGTTTTCTTACAACAAATCTAAAAGTAAATAATATTTAGTACTTGCACTTCAGGAAGAGTTTTACAAAATACATATTACTCCGTTGGGAATAATTAGCAGGTTCTATTTTACCATGCAAACAGAGAAACACAAAAATAGGGTGAAAATATTTAAAAACATATATATTTACGTATCAGATGAAACATTGAGACCAGTGCATCAAAAAAGGACTTTTAAAATTTTCTATTTTATATTCTATTTATTCTATTTATTTATTCTATTTATAATCATTTATACTGATATATATTAATGTTCATTTGTAATGAACAAATTCTTTTCATTTTTTTTAAGTTTTTATTTTAAATACAGTTAATTAACATGCAGTGTAATAATTAGTTCCAGGTGTACAATATACTGATTCAATAATTTCATACAACATTTGGTGCTTATCACAAGTTCCCTCCTTAATCCCATCACATATTTAGCCCATCCCTCCACTGCCCTCCCCTCTGATGACCATCATTTTGTTTCATATAGTTAAAAGTCTGTTTCTTGATTTGCCTCTTTTTTGGTCCCTTTACTTATTGAACAATTCTTTTTAGCTGAATGAGCAGGTTGAAACTTTGACACTGAAGGGTACCACTGGGCAAAGGAGAGATGGGTGTGGGATGAAAGAACCAGCTGTATGTGATGGGAAGATAGCCAGTTTAGGTCATTAGAACATGGACTTCAAGCTACCTGGTAGCCCACATAATGGGGACATACTGGAGGGACAATGTGGAACTATACTTCCAGTCATCGGCAACAGATGTATCGTACCAGATATAGAAGATTTGGTGGTGAGCATATAATGAAACAGGGGTAGGAATTAGAAAAAAAATCATTCAAAATCAGGATAAAGGGAAAAGCAAGTGGCCACCTAATCACATTAAAACAGAAAAAAGGAAAAAAAAAAAAAGCCAAGTGTCTAGTAAGTAAAACTGGTACACAGGATCTTAAAGAAGCCAAGTAAGCTTCAAGTTTAATGTGCAGTGAGATATTTTTAGCAAGAAGAATCAGCAAACTAAGCAGATCATATTTTAGATTTTTGTTATGTCCTCTTAAAAGAGAAAATCCTAGGATATTAAAAACCTGGAATGTTCCTTCTTCTGAATGGTATTTTTTTCATATTTCTTTTTAATCTAGCAAAACACAGTTCCATTTCTTCATATGGCCTTCTTTATTGTTCTTTTTTAAAGGATGTGTTAGTCCTTTCAGATCTGTAGTGAAGAATGATTTATTCAGTTTGGTGTTTTAGCCTAGAGCACTGGTATAAGGATCAGGGCTTTAATTTTTTGGAATCCCTTCAATGTTTATTTTAGTTATGTCAGATATTTGGGGAATTTTGTAGTGTTATATATTTATGCTGTATTTTATGTCATATGTAAATATTTACATGGGAATAATCACTTACAGGTTTTGACACTTTATATAAACTAAAAGCTGGGGCATTGATTTTGCTCATTACTAGTTTTTATTTCATAATTTAAAAAATTTATGAATGCTTCTCAAAACAATCTCTCCTAAATGTATGGAACCAGAGTTATACTAGAGAGCAAGTTACTTTTTATTACATAATATTTTCTAATATATTAAAATTAAAAACGTATCTTAATACCTTATAAATAAAAAATACTTATGAGGCACTTAATATTTTAATGTATTGTATCATATCTGTAAAATGTTATCACTATATGAATGCATATAGTTTTATATTCTCTTCAATAATTTCATTAAGAATTTTTGGGTGTGCCTGTGTGGCTCAGTCAGTTAAGCATCTGCCTATGGGTCAGGTCATGATTAAAGGATCCTGGGATCGAGCCCCACATAGACCTGCTTCTCCCTCTCCTTCTGTCTGCTGCTTCCCCTGCTTGTATGCTCTTTCTCTCTTTCTCTGTCAAATAAATAAAATATTTAAAATAATAATAATTTCATTAAGAATTTTCTTCTTTTATTAAATATTGCTTAATGAAACAATCCTTTATTGCTTTCTAGTACTATTTCTGTAGATGTTTCATAATTTACTAATTTTTCCCAGTAGGGTGCTGGTAAACATTTAACTACCCCCTATCAGTGGGAATGGGAAGTGATTTATACAGTTAACCAATTTTCGTTATATAAAAATTCCCACCATAGCTGATTTCAAGCTATCAGTGTGCCATCACTAAATGCAGAGTTGGGTATAGATGTATACAACTGGCACTGACACATCACTCAGTTGCACGTTTTGTTACTATTATAAGCATCAGATGCTTAATGGTGTGGGATATAAAAAGCTGAGTATCTCTGATTATTTAATGTATATTCATAAAAATGGATTACTATGTTAGGCAGTATAACATTTTTAAGGTTCTTAATCACAACTTCCAGAAATGTAGTATATGCATTCTTTTCAATATTTTCAAGTGTCCACTGAACATATGCCAACATAGATTACATCCTGGGCTGTAAAACAAACTTCTTTGATCATAATAGCATCAAAGTAGAGATCAATAACAGAAAAAATAACAGGAAAAGACCCAAACACCTGGAAATCAAACACTACACTACTAATACATCCATTGGTCAAAGAAGAAGTCTCAAGGGAAAAAAATAAAAATATATATTTATTACATATAAAATAAAAATATATATTTATTATAAATACATATATATACACACATTGAACTGAATTAAAGTGAAAATACAGCATGTCAAAATTTATGGGACACAGCTAAAGCAATATTGAGGATATCTGTAGCATGAAATATATACATTAGAAAAGAGGAACAACTTCAACAATCTAAGATACCACCTTAATCAGGGTTTCTTTGCTTCTTTTTCAGAAACCAATTAATTAAGAACAGAAAAAAGTTGTAGAGAAAATCAGTGAAATGAAGAGCTTGTTCTCTGAAAATATCAAGAAAATGGGCAAAACTCTAGAAAGACCAACAAAAGAGAGAGCGAGAGAGAGAGAGGAGACACAAATTACAAATATTTGTAACAAAATGGGATATCAGTATAGATTTCACAGACATCATAAGGACTATAAAGGAATGCTGCTACAAGCAATTCAACACCTGTAAAATTGACAACGTAGATGAAATGGATGAATTCCCTGAAACCACAAGCTACCACAACTCACCTAATAAGAAATCTGTACTTTGAATATATCTATAGCTGTGGATGAAGTAGAATTCATAATTTAAAAAACTCTGAAAAAGAAATCTATAGACACTAGTATCACTAAAGAATTCTATAAGCCAACTGAAAAAGAATTTTACCACCAAGTTTATGCAGTCTCTGCCAGAAAAAGAAAGATCCTTGCCCAGGTTATTTTGTGAAGCTAGTATTACCTTATTACCAAAGCCAGGCAATAACAATATGAAACAAAAACAAAATGCTACAGACCAATATTCTTCATGAATTACAATGTGTAAGTCCATAACAAAATATTAGCAAACCAAATCCAGTGGTATATAAACACAAAATACAGTGTAACCAAGTGAGCTCTATTCCAGAGATGCATGGCTAGTTCAGTATTCATAATATGCCAATGTAATCTATTAACTGACTAAAAAAGAAAAATCACGTGATCATTCAAATTGTTTCAAAAACAGCATTTGATGAACGTCAATACTTGTCCGTGATAAAAACTCTCAGAATAGGATGTGAGGGTGCTCTAGCTGCAGCATCTGTCACCCCATGGATCATCTGGGTCAATTCTGCTGATCTGGCTGGCTAAGGGAGTGTCCCTTTCTTCACTTACCATACCATGTGTGTCCCTCCAGAATGGGAAGGTTTAGTGAAAGAGGATGACATTCACAGATAGAGGAGGAGGACCAGTCTTCAGTCAAGGGTATAGGAGTAGCTGTGCTCTCCTGCTGGAACCTCTAAACAGACTCTCATGGTCCATTTGTAGGAGAACATAGGGTAGTCAAACTTCCAAGACTCCAGACATACATCCAAATGAGGCACTGTTTTTTGGCAGTCTGCCTTTCTTTAAAACAAACAAACAAAAACAAAACAAACAAAAAGACTTTCAGGATTATAGGGATTATAGTGAACTTTCTCTACTTGATAAAGAGCATCCACAAAAAACCTACACCTAACATTATATATAATAATGAGGGAATGAATGCTTTCTCCCTAAAATCAGAAACAAGACAATAAAGTCCATTCATCTCTTTTATTCAACAGTGCTGGAAATTCTAGTGAGTGCAATTAGACCAAGAATATATGATAAAAATTTTTATCATGAAATGAAAATAATAAAATGTAGTTAACCATGCAAATATTTTTAAACAACCAAAGTAACATGAGCAGTAGTGTTGAGATGTAATTGCTAATCCTGACTACATTAAAAGACTCTTTGTAGGAGAACAGAATGAATGGATTTCCAGGTGCCTGAGTGGCTCAGTGGGTTAAAGCCTCTGCCTTTGGCTCAGGTCATGATCTTAGGGTCCTGGAATCAAGCCCCCGCATCAGCTCTCTGCTCAGCGGGGAGCCAGCTTCCTCCCTCTCTCTCTGCCTGCCTCTGTACTTGTGATCTCTCTCTCTATGTAAAATAAAAGAAATAAAATCTTAAAAAAAAAAAAAAAGAATGTATTTCCAGGATAATTTCAAGGCTAAAATCTTATAACAAATATGCATTAAAACCCTTTTACATTTGATATGTATATTTACATAATTATATATTACATACAAATATTAAATATAATTATATCTTATATATATACAATTATGTTATATATATATGCTTCTGTGTTTTATATATTCTGTATATATACCAAACAATATATATACACATATATATACACAATTATGTTATATACATGTATATACACATGCACTTCTAGTTAAATTTTACTAAGAGGATTAGTAACAAATTTTAAAATTCAAGTATATTTTCTCAGAATCCCAATTAATAGTAATTAGTATTTCCTTCTATGCATTTGTTGATGTATACTCAGATAATCCAAACTAAAAAGGAAGAGAAAACATCTGTAAAACTATGAATATTCTGAAAATACCTAACCCATAGAATGAAAGCTTTGGAAAACTATAGAACCTCACAATTGTCAAGGTTCTTTGAAGCTTATCACTTGATAAAGCAAGCCGCACTATACTAGATTATACATGAATTCATCTCTCTCTTAAACACATTCAGTAATGATGATTTCACTAATTCACAGGCTTTCCAGAAACAACAAACCAAACTGAAGTCTAGGAATCTGAGAATTTTTTCAAAAACTTGACATTTTCATGTGATTTTTAAACCCTTTGGTGGAGAATGCCCCCTCAGTCCTTCTGGAAATGTGGCCAGATAGAATGCTAATAACCACAGCTAAGCTGACTTGAGGAATTGAAAATGACAGGCTATATTTGAATGTTACCTTTTCCACATAAATACATTTTTCCTCTTCATATCCAGCAACAAATACTGGTATAATAAATGACTCTATGATGTACAGTAGTTCTTGAGCTTTAAATTATGCCTTTTACCTCCAGACTTATCATTCATAGAACATATAACATACCTAGAAGGTCCTTCCAGTGAGCAATACTGCTTGCTAGTGCTGAACCAAATTTAAATCTCCCTAGACTCACAATGAAATTGCTTGTTCGCCTGATTGTTTTATTCAACTAATGATTTTGCAATATTACATTCAATTGAATAATTATACAAGGAGAGATGCTGAATGCCCATCTTTTCTAGATTAGAATAATTTGTAAGTGCAGTTTTTCTATTCCATTAAACAGTACCACCTTTTAATGAGACATAAGCACAACAAGGCAGACACAATGATATGTTACAAATATGAGAAAGAAAATACAATTTGGGTAGGCAGAAATGTTAGTGGAATATATGTCAGGAAAAGGAGTTTTTATTTATCATCACAGAACAATGTACTTGTAAGAGAGCCCAGAATAGCCTTAACACACAGACACACGTACATACACGAGTGCGTGTATTTGTATTTATATATTTAACGACAAATAAATGGAAAACTAGACAGTTCACATGTTTCTCATTTTGTATGGATGATTAGTAGCAGAGCCAAGTCCAGAAATTTTATTTCAGAGCTTGTTTTCCTCCTGAAATAGTCTGAGCCCTGTGCTCAGTGTGGATAATACGTGTACTTCTCTCCTGAGAATTTAAGGGAAAAGTTATTTTGTCTACTTTTTTCCCCTCTTTGCTCATGCCCTCAGTGTGTGTTCTCCTGTTTTTGCCATGCTGTCCCTCTTTAAACTCAGTTTAATTCAGACAGTCTGGTGCTATTTATGAAGGCCCCATTGGGATGCCAGATGGCAGAACTATTCATCTCTCCTGTGGGTGCCTGGCCATGGGCCATAGGTTATTCATTTCTGGCTTTTAGTTCAACTGTGAAATGAGAATTGGCTATAAGATGCTACTTTTTGGAAGTAGCAGAACCTAATTTTAAAATGCCCTTACTATAAGTGTATCTGCATAATTGGGGAAAAATAAAAATATTTTACTTTATTTACTTATTTTACCTTAACCCAATGTTTACATTTTTAATTGTTCTTATTCACAAAAATCTGGGAATTTTTTTTGTTTTAAAAACGTTTTAGTTTTGTGTATGTATTAGGACTTTAAACAGGAAGCCGTTCCAGCGTACATTTAAGCATACATTTAAATCAAATAATCAGGTACATAATTGTGTCTTTTTATATCCAGGGCTTTGTATCATGAGGCAGTTACAGGAATCACGTGCTTAATTTAGGGGAGTAACATTTAATTGCATTAGAGACATACAATGTTGTAAAAAGCAATCAGTTGGTATTAAAGATCAGTGGTATATAATTTGTGTCTTCTGTATGCCTCGGGTGCTACTGTAGGAACATGTTTGGGAGGTTCTTTACATCTAGGTTTCTCCAATCCCACTTCATCTAGAGTAACTATGTTTTTATTTGGTTGATGTATAAAACAAGGCCTAAGCACTAGAGGTAATAAATGGTTTTGAGTAAATTCCAGTAATTTTTATTAAAACTTTGTAATCCAGTACTCTGGTAGTGTCTGCATTTTCTACAGGAAGAATTATGTATACATAATGCCAGAAGATTTAATTATTTCAGGACCCAAACATCTTTGTTCAGAGATATCCCTAAATGAGTCCAACAGGAAGAGTTAGCAATTTCACGCTGGAACACTAATCGGGGTTGTCAGGAAGTCAGTGATATATCAGGGTTGTGGGCATTTCCTCAGTTTCAGTAATGATGAGATACAGAGGGCAGCTTGAAGCATCATGCCAGAGAAGGTGTTCCACATGGGCACAAACCACGGTGATTGTAGAGAAGGGCGGTACTGTGTTGTGCTTGCCATGAACAGTGTCAGAGAAGAGAAGGCAGTAGCAAGAGCCAGCCTGGGGAAGGAAATGGAGATGTTCAGTTGGTGTTTACCGAGCCATCAGAGTTCTTCCCAAAATGAGGAATGAAACATTTTATCAATGCTATCTTATTTTTCTCCCACGATCTGTGAGATATGGAAACTTCCCAGTTTTATTCAGTAATCAGAACTGTTTATTGCCCTGTGACTTTATGTAATTTTTAAGACTAGAAAAAGTACTTTCCTTCTAAAATAGTGACAGTTACCTATTTGTTTCTAATAACGATAGGAGAAACTATTTGGAAAAATTAAAAAATTATAAAATATAGTTTTATCAACATTTTTATTTTATTGTTTTCTTGAATAAACCTCATTTCTTTCTAATCATAAGCTATAATACATCATTACAATAATTCTATATTCTAATCAATTGACATTTTAAACCAATATCTCAAAACTGTAAAATTGGTTAAAAGCCTAAAATTTTGGCCTCAGGTTCATCTGTATTCTAATCCTAGTTGCAAACTTTATTAAATATTTTATTTGGAATGTGTTTCTTAAACTCTCCATGTAGTGGGGTAGCTGTTGTGAGGTAAATTCAAAATCATACTTACCTCTGAAGAGTATTCAGTTAGCACAACATAAATCATCGCAAATGCTATTTGATACTGATAAAGGAAAACAAATCTTCACAGAGGCAGTCTAGGGAAGACAATTTTGGAAAGGAATCTTCATTGCCGCTTTGAAATTCTACCACAAAGAGAGGTATCACCTATGCATAATTGGTACCCAGTTTCTTCTTTACAGTTAGAAGAGCAAGGAATTATTAATGGGTTAAAATTTCTTCCGGCTGTGTCCGTTTTCACCCACACATGCATAATTTAGGGCGCTTCTTGGAATATTTTTGTCATTAAAATTATGTGTTTTCTGATATTTAGAATTTATGCAATAGCTTAATGAGTTTCTGTAACATTCATTTCCAAAACATGGAATTCGTGAAATGTTAAAGTATGTCTCATTTATTTCAGAAAATGAACCACCCTGGTGTTGAAATTGTATAGTCATATGAGAAATGTCACAAAGGGGGCCATTTTCCTATAATACATCACTTTTCTGTTTAGATTGAGAATGATAAAGAGGGCAAGGCAAAATAATAGATGATATGTCTCATTCTGAATGCTTTTTTACTCTTAAAAAAAAACCACAGCCATCTGTTATCTGCATGTCAAGTTGTTGCAAGTAAGTGACATTTTTCTTTTTTATTTAAGAAGAAATTTATGGAAATGCTGAACAAGTTAATTTAAAAACATATGGTGATATTAATAAAGCACCTATGTAAATACTAAATCCTTATTATCCTTTGCATTTATGGGCTTGGATTGGGTTTTTAGCTGTATTGTGTAACTCCAGAATAATTCTTACTGCTCCAACTTGAGACTTGGACTGTGTCTATGTGGGTAAAATGTGATAAAAAGATATATTAATTGTTTGAATAATTCTAGATCATTAACCATATTCTCCTGGAAAGTTAAATAATTGTGATTGAAATGTACTTATCACTTCTGCTTTTAGCCATGTATTTGCCTCGTGTCTATTTCTTGTTTGTATGTTTATTATCATAATCACTCTAAAATTGATACAAGTTCATAAACATCTATTGAGGAAGGAAATACATCTGTAGTTAGAGAAATGGAAGGATACCCATCTATTCAAGTTAGACCTGAAGTATTCCAGGAGGATTGATTTGACAAGTAGATGCTTCAGAGATCAGGGGAAACAATCTGTCCTTGCCAGTGTCACTAAGGTAGGAATATATATTATTTTATTATAGTTTATTGCTAGAGAGGAGAGGGGCTGAATATAAATTCTTTTGGTTTACACTTAGTCTAGTTCTTTTCTACTCACAGATTAGACAGCATTCAGGGTTGGTTTTATGTAAGCAGAATGGTGGCCACTTTGCAGGATGTTATTTTACAATCTCTACAAAACACTTATACACATAGATCATTTAGTGATGACAGAAATATCTATAATGGGGTCAATTCTTTTTGTACTAAAAGTTGAGTTAACATTTTAAAAGTATAAGAATAGGAAACTAGTGATTCATCTTAGGTAAAATATTATATATAAAAATAATGTAATACTATTAATATTGCTATGGTTACATTTAGGAGAAGGAGTAAGTGACTGTTAAATTAGATCTTGGGGTGCCTGGTTGGCTCAGTTGGAAGAGTGTGTAACTTTTTTTTTTTTAAGATTTTACTTATTTATTTATTTGACAGAAATAGAGAGATCACAAGTAGGCAGAGAAACAGGCAGAGAGAAAGAGGGAAGAGGCTCCCTGCTGAGCAGAGAGCCCGATGCAGGGCTTGATCCCAGGATCCTGAAATCATGAACTGAGCCGAAGGCAGAGTCTGTAACTCACTGAACCACCCAGGTGCCCTGGAGTGTGTGACTTTTGATCTCAGAGTCATGAGTTCAAGCCCCACAGTGGGTGCAGAGATTACTTAAACAAGCATTAAAAAAAATAATAATAAATAGATAGATAAATAAATAAATAAATAATTTTTAAAAAAATTCTATCCGAGTTCGCATTTTGAGGAGGGTATAGAAAAAAAGCTTCAGGGCTTATTAGAACTCTTGAGAGAGGAAAGCGAAGGATGGGCAGGTAGAAGGAAACAGGTACAGAATGAGAGCATACATGACATACTAGTAGATTTTGCTTAGTCTGATCTTGGCTCGAAAATTCTTAAAGGGATAAAAAACAAAAATGTGGACTAGGACTATATTTACTGCAAAATTTCATATTGATCTGGTTTAGTTTGGTATGATATAATTTTCATCACTATTATATGATTTGAGAAATGATCAAAAATGTTTTTGTCAACTATATCCTACCATTTTATAAACCAAATGTCCCCAGCTCTATAGGACAGTATCTCCAACTATGATAGACATTTTGCTAAATTGGAGATTTCATTCAAATAGAATTGTTTCTTTGGAAAGTAAAGTGATCTTAGTCATACTACTAAGCCATTACTAGGAGTTAAATGACTCACAGGCAGTAAGAGGGCACATCATGTCAGGAAAGGAGATGGAAGCATAGAAAGGTGGAAGCAAGCTTCTCAAATGTGGCCATTCTCTTCTGAATTTGCCTTTTCCAGGACTTACTTAAAAATAACATTCTTCATATATGCAAGACTGAACTTTGCCATTGAACTATAATAATTTGACAAATGAAAACAGCATGTACAATATCCAAAATCTCAATATTTAACGTATACTTTCTCTCTGATTTGTCATTTTTATCTCATATATGATGATGGAAATATTTCTATATAATTGGGTTCTTTTGAGGATTGATTATATAGGTGTCAGCCCCAGCATGTCAGTTAGTATGCATCTAGCCACTAGTTCTTTCTATACCTTGAATTATCTTTCAGGTAATTTTTGTTTACTATTTTCTACTTACTTATGCTGTTGTTTTTATTGAAGGCAGAGAAGAGGGCACCTACTAAATGATGGTTTCAAACGCAATTGATGGCACTCTGTAATTAGGTGGTACAAAACTGAGCAGTGAAAGGCTTCTGAATAGACTCAATTTGGTAATATGAGTACCATTGTTTTAAAAGTCAGAAAGAATAAGCTTTTAACTTTCAGTTTTACCACTTTCTCTGTGATTTTTGGTGAAAAGTTTGTTCCCCCTGAGTTTCTGTAAACTGAATAAAATGATACCTACTATATAAAGATAATGATAAAGATTAATTATGATTCTAAAAACTTAGCATGCTGCCTGACGCTAAGCTTTGTCCTTTTATTCACTTAATGAATTGGGAAAGTAGAGTTATGGAGCTTTCAAAACACACTGCTTGATTTCCAGCAAATCACTTAATCCTTTGTACTTATTTTTCTCTAATATTACTATTACTACTAAAAACACAATACAACAGTGACTGTATTTTCCCCATCGTGGAATTAGGATTGGATCTATGAGATAGTGGATGCATATGATTTTCGAAAAGCACAGTGTTCTGCTCATATAAAAAGTGTCTGAAAAAATTTTATTTTTTGCTGAGTTTTGTCTCAAATTTAATCACAAAATCTACTGCCTTCATAAAAATAACCATACTCCTGCCTCAAAAACTTAAATAATATTTCTTAAGAAATGCATGCTGAAGTATTTAGGTTTGAAATATCATGATGTCTGCAACTCACTTTTATTTCTTTTCCAGCTTCACTAAGATAAGTTTGATAAATAACATTGTATAACTGTAAGATGTACAACATGATGATTTAATATGTGTATATTGTGAAATGATTACCATATTAAGGTCAGTTAACACATCCATCGTTTCGCTTAGTTACTTTTTTGGGGTGAAACAATTCAGACTTACTCTCCTAGCAAAATTCCAGCATCTAGTAGAATGTGATAAACTATATTCTCCATGCTGTGCATTAGATCCCTAGAACTGATTCATCTTATAACTTGAATTTTGTACCTCCCCTACCCTAGGTCCCACCAATCTACTCTCTGTTTCTATGAGTTCAGTTTCTTAAAAGTTCCACATATAAGTGAAAATATGCACAAAAATATGTTTTGTTGCTATTCATTCATGTGGTAACAAATAGCAGTAGTTGCTTCTTCTTTAAAACTGAATAATACACCATTGTGTGTGTGTTTATGTGAGTGCATTTACATTTTCTTTATCCATTCATCTTATCAGTGAACAATTAACTTGTTTCTGTATTTTGGCTGTAGGGAATAGTGCAATGAATTTGAGGATGCAGATATCTCTTTAGATAGAGATTTCATTTCCTTTAGATATATACCTAGAAATGAGATTGTGAGATCATATGGTAGTTCTATTTTTAATTTTTAAGAAGCTTCCAAATATTTTCAATAATGGCTGTACCGATTTACATTCCTACCAGCAGTGCAGAAAGGCTTTCCACATCTTTACCAGCACTTGTTATCTCTTGTCCTTTTGATAATAGCCATGCTAACAGGTGTGATTTGTATGTGGTTTTGATTTGCCTTTTCCTGATGATTAGTGATGTTGAGTACCTTTTCGTGTACTTGATGTTTATTTGTATGTTGCCTTTGTAAAAAAAAAAAAAAAAAAAGGCTGTTCAGGTCCCTTTCCCATTTTCAAATTAGTTATGTGGGGGTTTTTTGCTATTGAATTGTATGAGTTCACTATATATTTGGTTATTAACTGTTTATTAGATATATGATTTGCAAATATTTTCTCCCGTTCTTTAGTTTGCCTTTTCATTTTGCTGGTTTTTTTGCTTTGCAGAAACTTTTTAGTTTGATATTCCCTCATGTTTATTTTTGCTTTTGTTGTTGTGCTTTTGGTATTGTTCAATACCAGTAGAGTACTTTCTTTATATTTTCTTCCAGGAATTTATAGTTTCAGGTTTTATATTTAAGTCTTTAATCATTGAATCTGTAAATTACTTTGGGTAGTATGGGCATTTTAAGAATATGAACTTTTCTGATCCATGCACATAGGATATCTTTCCATTATCTATGCCTTTTTCAGTTTCTTTCAGTGATGTCGTATAGTTTTAAGTATACAGATATTTCCTCCTCCTTGGTTAAATTTATTCCTAAAAATTTTATTATTTTTAATACTATGGTAAATGAGATTGCTTTCTTTATATCTTTTTCAAAGAGTTCACTGTTGGCGTGTAGAAACACAACTGACTTCTGCATGTAGCTTTTTATAGTGCAATTTTATTGAATTTATCAGACGGACTCTTTAGGATGTTGTACATAAAAGATCATGTTATCTGCAGAGACAGTTTTACTTTTTCCTTTCCCATTTGGATGCCTTTCATTTCTTTTTCTTCCCTAATTGTTTTAGCTAGGACTTCCAGTACTATGTTGAAAAGGAGCAGTAAGAATGGGCACCTTATCTTGTTCCTGATCTTAAAGGAAAAACTTTCAACCTTCTACTATTGAGCATGGTTTTGGTTGTGGCCTTATCCTATATGGCAATTAATGTTGTAGTATGTTCCTTCTGTACCCAATTTGTTGAGTGTTTTTATCATAAAGTAATATTATGTTTTGTCAAATGCTTTTTCTCATCCATTGAATAATCATTTGATTTTATCTTTCATTCTATTAATATGGTATATCACATTAATTGATTTGCATATATTGAACCATCCTTGCATCCCAGGGATAAATCTTACTTGATCATCATGAGTGATCCTTTTAATGTGTTGCTGAATTTGGTTTGCTAGTATTTTGTTTAGGATTTTTGCATCTATATTTATCATAGATATTGTCCTATACTTTGGGGTGGAAACATAGGCTGAGCTTCATGACTGAGTGAGCCACTGATTGTGTTCCACTCTTGGGAGAGGTCACTAGCCGAGCTCTCTAGTCTGATGAAGCTGTAAGCTGGGCCTTACAATTAGATGGGGTTATTGGTTGGGCTATCCGCCTGGGTGAGATGTGCCCAGCAACCTAGCAGTATTATAAGCTAGGCTCCACAGTTGGGCAGTATTACAGGCTGTACTCTGAGACTTCCCATGCTTCCTGGAGTACTGCTTAGGTTCTCTGATCAGGTGGGGCCAGAAGTTATGCTCAGTAGTTAGGTAAAAATACTGGCTTGGCTCCCTGGCAAAACAGGATTTTGGAGTGGGTTCCTCAGGTGCCCAGGTTCTCTGGCAAGGTTTCTTGGTCAGATGGGGTTGCTAACTTGCTTTCCTGCCTAGACAGGTTGTAGAATGTGCTCCCTAGGCAGGATAGCTCACTGGCTAGGGACCCAAACTGGACAGAACTGACAACTGAGCTCCCTGGGCAAATGGGGATGCCAGCTGGGTTCTGCTGATGGACACAGCCACTAGCTGGGATCTCTACTAGGGTGCTGCCACTAGCAGGAATGCACTGTGACCCACACCTACCTTCTATCTGTAGCTGATTTTCCCAGTGATTCCTATGAGTCAATACCTAAGTAGGCCTCCCATGAAACTACCTAGAATGCTGGTGAATCTGGATGTCCCCCTGGGATTTCATTTTCTTGATGGAGAAACAATAGGTTCAAGGCATGCACCAAATATTGTGCTGTGCTAGTTTTAGGGGAGGAGCAATGCTGTCAAAGTGAAACTTCTTCTTTTACCTTTCTGGGTTTTTGTGGTGGTGGGTTTTGTTGTTGCTGTTGTTGTTGTTGTTGTCGTTGTTTCTGTGGTCTAAGGTATGGGGGGATGCTTTAGCCTCACTCCTAGGTTCTGAGATCTTCAGAAATGAATCTTTCTATGCATATTGCTAATTTCTGTTTTGTGACAGGGGACCAAAGCCAGGAGCTACATACTTTGACACTTACTGACATTAGCTAGATTCTGCAACTTACTTTTAAATAGTTAAGCCAAAATAGTCAGTCTCCCTGTCTTTCTATCTATCCATTCACCATCTGTCAAGAAATGAGGCCAGTATGAGCAAATATTAATGAATCAAGTGAAGTGTATGTGAATGTTCATTGTACTACTCTTTCAACTTCTCTGTATGATGGAAAAAATTTTTTAATAAAAATGTTAGAGAAACATGAATGAAAATCATTTGTTTTTATTTAGTTGATAACTATAATATTTTAGATGACTAGCTACCTACTCTTCAATAATATTTGTACTTAACTATATACATGATATAGAGCTGAGCCTCTGCATTCATCATTGTATTTAACTCTTACAGTCCTGAATGGTAGGCTTTATTATCACATTTCCCAGACATGAAAACACGAGGTCTAGAGAGGGAAGTAAGCAATGTGTCTCATAAGTAGCAAAGCCATGTTCTATTGAGAGAGAGCCACCTTTGCAAGGATATAGTCTATGTCAAACATCTTTGGAATTTCTGAAAATTGTTACCAAATTTAAAAAGTTTTTTAATTTCAGACTCTACATTATACCTCAGCAAATATTATTATAGAAAAGTCACAGTTCAGATGAAAACATAGCATTACAGTTTCTAGATCATTGTATTCATTCTCTTCTTATCTGTATTGCCCTCTTTAACAAACAACTACGTGTGAGCTCTTCTCAGGGATGTAGTTGAAATGAATTGTTGCTGAATTCCTTATAAAATTTGTCTTATCACCTACTAGTGATAACTCACATATCTCTTTCCTTACTTCAGACATCTCAACTGTCTTTAGTGAAAGTAAAACAGAAGGAAATTAAGGCTGGAAAGTAGATATCAAACTCCAAACAATAAGCAAATAAAAACATATTGAATGCACTCACTTGCCCATTCTCTCTCTTCTCTCTTTCTCTCTCTCTCTCTCTCCCTCTCATTCTCTCTCTCTCAAACACACAGGCACTCACCATGTGAGAGAAAGAAACCTACTTCCTGATCTGAGTTATAAAGTACTTCTTTCTATAAAATTCTGCAAAATTTCCTTTCTAATTATAAAAAACTAAGAATATGTGCCTAGAAATGAAAAAGTCTAATTTTAAATATACCTATTTATGGTACTCTAAAGGATTCATACAGTAATCCTGCCAAACTGAGGATTCTTTTTCTTCTCCCCAGTGCTTTGATTTTTAGTTTAACTTTTCTATTTGTTTCTTGCAAGAAAAAGACTAAGAAGGAAATGATTGAAATAAAAGAATAATAAATATTCAAGTTTCCAAGAATTATTAACCTAAATTTTTCATATTTTGTTTCTCATTTATTTATTATCACAGATATTTGGGATGATTGGAAATCTAAACACATTTCAACTCAAATTAGGTCATTACAGTACACTTGATTTTTAATATGACTTGCTATTTGTATTCCCACCTCATTTGTTAAAAATGAAAAATTTAACTTATGCCAGTAATTAAGAGTATTATTAGGATGGAAACAACTTAAATTATGTGACTAAAATAATTAGTATGAAATAATTACATACAGATATGTTTAGTATGATTCCTGAAATAACAAGATAGAAATCATTTTGTATTCTACAATGGAAATGATGAGAGGGCTGTTTTTGAAATCTCTTGACTTTGGGAACTTCTTTATTCTATTTAGTATATACTCATATCAAACTTCCAGTCTTTTACCTCATGCTACAATTCAACAGTTTGGCAATTTCTAAAATATCAGAGAAGGAAAAATCTCAGCTCAAATTCTATCCCATACTTCATTGTAGTTTCAGTATTTCTGGGATATATAATATTTTTTTTTTTTTTTACATTTTGTTGTATAAGGTCCTATTTTTTTTAAACAAGTATTAACTTCAATGACTGTTTGCTCCTGGATAGCATTCATTGGAAGCAGGCTTGCAAGGAAGAACTCATTAGTCAGTCCATGTTTGCAGAAACAGAAGAAAAGCCAAGGACTGAGAGATGGTGCTATAATCTTGAAAATAAGAATTTTTGCAATAAGGCACCAAATTTGGGTGCAGTGACGGATCACATGAAATATCAGACAATAACTTAAGTAGATGAATTCTATAGCCAGCTAAGAGACAACCAGAAATGCAACTTAGGTACACTGGATTTCAGCTGTGCTGTACCTTATGTCTATAGTTTATAGTTATGAAGGGATACTTTACATTAAGGTCATAGGGAAGTTTACTTACATAAAAAGACTAGATAAAATGAGTTAAACGTTTCATACTCTCTGAAGATAATATGTTGTATACCGTTCATTAAATAAAGGCACGTGGGTATATGGAAAGTCTTTTTGTACTTCCAGTAATTTTATTTGAACTGATAACAATAGTCACTTGCCCAAGTAAGGACAGTTAGCAAGTCAAAATGCCTTCGTCCTTGCATGAGCCTGCAGTGAGAGAAAAAAATCTTAAAAAAAAAAAAGTTTCCAAATTGAGCTTCTGGGTAATAAGCTAATCATCATTATGATGATAAAAGGGTTATGATTATAATGGTGGTGATGATGGTGGTAATCATAATGATGTTAGACTTTTATTGAGTTTTTCCTATATTCAAATACTATATTTTGTACTATACACAGTCTCATTTAATTCTTATAAAAATGCTAGGAAGACCACTATTACTATTCCTAGTTAAGGGGAAAACTGAAGCTCTGACAGTTAAGATAACTTGTACAAGGTAGCTAATAAGTAGCTAATAGTGTCAAAGGTAAGATATGCACTTAGATCTGTTTGCTTTCAAAAGTCATGCTTTTTTTCATTAGAGTACACTCAACACACTATTTAAAGCTAGCAGTATTCACAATTAAACCCAGTTATAATATGTTCATTTAAAACACAGAGTGATAGCTGGAAGGAAGGTAAGTCTCTATTGCTTTCCAGTCCTGCCTGAGCAAAGGTACTAGGGTTCTTCCTTCTTTTCCGTCTCTGAGTGACAGAGACTCACATTCTGTTTTAAGGGTGAATGGGCTTATGAGTATTCTAAACCATTGCTAGGAAAGGGAGCACGCTAGTTAAGATGGAGCTTAGAAACTCTTGGAACATAAGCAGATCAGACTTTAGTAAATTAACTTGCCAGGTCTGGGTGTAGAAACACCCAGGGTTTATATGGGGCTCAGTCTTACAACCCTGCAATCATGACCTGAGCCAAAATCAAGATTTAGCTCCTTAGCCAACTGAGCCACCCAGGTGCCTCATAGGGCAAAACTCTTAAAAAGATCTTGGAAAGGGGGCACCTGGGTGGCTCAGTCGTTAAGCATCTGCCTTCAGCCCAGGTCATGATCCCAGGGTCCTGGGATCGAGCCCCGCATCGGGCTCTCTGCTCTGCAGGGAGCCTGCTTCTCCCACTACCATTCCCTCTGCTTGTGTTCCCTCTCTCGCTGTGTTTCTGTCAAATAAATAAAAAATCTTTAAAAAAAAAAAAAAAAGATCTTGGAAAAAGGGATTCCTGGGTGGCTTGGTTGTTAAGTGTCTGCCTTCAGCTCAGGTCATGATCTGAGGATGGGGAGGTCTAGCCAGTGGAAATAGCTCCTTTGTGGAGATAACATGTGATTCATGCTTAAATGCTGATGGACAGGTTATCTGAGGTGTTGGCTCAGCCTCAAGGAGTTTCTGTTGTGATATTGATATATGATCTGCCCATGGTTACTCCTGCCCCTCTTTAGCTGGTTCCATCTAGGACCCTTTTGCTTTACCAGATTTCCTCCCATGGCCTAACCTAAGTGACTCTTATGTCTCAGATATCAGTTACTCTGGACCTTTGGTTTTCTTCTTATTCTGCTGTTTACCATAGAGTCTCAAACACACATATTTTTCATGTTTTCTTATTTCTGAAATTAACATGTACTTTTGAATCTGTGGGATCTTATCTTAAAGTCAGTCAAACAACAGTGATGACTTAGTGGCAATTATCAGTGCACATGTGAACTTTTTCAGAGTTGTATATATTGTAATATATGATTCAAATTTAAGTCTAAATTAATTTAAACGTACTCCTAAAATAAATATGTAAGATTATAAGATAAACGCTGTTATAGTATAACTTTCCAGTCCTACCCGAGCACAGGTACTGGGGCCCTTCCTTCTCTTCCATCTGTCCAAAGGACAGAGACTGCACATTCTGTTTTAGGGATGAATGGGCTTATGAGTATCCTAAACCATTGACAGGAAAGGGACCACACTAGTTAAGATGGAGCTTAGAAACTCTTGAGACAAAGGCAGATCAGACTTCAGTAAATTCACCTACAGGGTCTGAGACTTTAGATATATGTGAAGGGCTGTCTCAAGATTTATTTGGTCTAATGTTAATGAGAGGAGATTATAGCATAGTCGTCTTCATCTCAATATTATAGAAAAAGTACTTTGTAGCATTTAAAATGCATAAGTCTTTTCATAATCAAGTTGCTCTCTAATAATCAAGAGAAATCCAACACCAGACCAGTCTGTCTTAAGGTACAGTGGACTCAACCATCACTGGAGGTCAGGTGTAAAGAAAGAGTGCCTGACCATTAGAAAGATAGTATTCTTTGAATGGTGTGGGAGGTAGGCTTAATGGTCCTGCAGTCCCCTTCCCAGTTATGGTCCCTTCCAGTTATTAAATCCCAATTCTGTGGGGCTTTTTGTAAGGGCTTTTAATGGCTTGTTTACAATGGATTTACAGATGATGGAATCTCAGGAATGACAGGAAAAATATTTTAGAGCATAAATAGTTCCAACCAATTGCTCTTTTTTATTTTTTTTCTTGGAAAAACTATCAAAACATGACACCTGCACCCCTGGAGATATGTTTATTTTATAGTCAACAAAAGGGAAGGCAACTGTTTCTGAAAGTGACACTTTGCTTCAAGAATCTGAATCTAAATGTATGTATCTCAAGGGAAATGAAGAAGAGCTATATGGTATGGACATCTGTTTTATTTTATTGCATTTTTGTGCTCATGATACCTTGCCTCTTTTCAAAATAAAACACTTACCTCTTTGAGAACTTTACCATCCCAACTTCTATATAGTTCTTGAAGGCTATATTTAGAGTACTCTGGCTATAGAAATAGACATGCGACCCAGTCAGTATTGGCTAATCATTATACCCCATTCTCCTGCTCCTTTGGTAGTGACTGGTCAAAGGATGGGTTCATTATCTGCAGACTCCCCCTAAGAGTCTTTCTCTTTGTTTTTGGTTCATAAATTTCAGATAATGCAAGCCTTTATTTCTGTGTAGTCAAGTCTCCCTTCCTAAAGCATAAGGAAATAAGGGTGAGCCTCTTAAAAATAAAAGAAGATTTTATTTATTTATCTTAGAGAGAGAGCAAGAGTAAGTGGTGGGAAGTGGCAGAAGGAGATGGAGAGAATCTCAAGCAGACTCCGCACTGAGTGTAGAACCCAATATGGGGCTCAGTCTCACAACCCTGTGATCATGACCTGAGCCAAAATCAAGATTTAGCTCCTTAGCCAACTGAGCCATCCAGGTGCCTCAAAGGGCAAAACTCTTAAAAAGATCTTGGAGAGAGGTGACTATCTGTATCCACATGCCATGAAAATGACAGTAGGGAAGATTCATGTAGGTTATCTTCTTTCCCCTCTGTCATTACACAATGAGAATTTTGTAGTGATGGCAGTGATCATTGATCCAGTGGTATCAGGATCACATATAGCACATCTGGATTCAGGTCTTTTTGCTGGATGCAGTAACCGGATATAACCCTGTGTGTTTCACCTTTGGTTTGGGAGCATATTTTGTTGTATTATAGTAGGAAAAGTTACATTATAGTAGGAGAGGAAATTCTTGAAAATATACTTTTGTGAAATTCTCTCATTGACCAAATTCTACTGAAGCTCTTCTGAGCTTTTTTCAAGTAGACCTTGACTTTTGGACTTCCATGTTTGTCTCTGCATTGTCTAATTTTAGCAGGAATTCTGCTAAGTCAGGTTAGTCACCCTCAATCTCTGATTACATGCCACATCCTCTATTAACCCCCAGGTGATATCTGATAACCTTGGCTTCCCTTAGTTTAACTAGAATCTCCCCTTATCCCTGATGTTTCCGCTTAGTAATTTCCCATTCACTGACCCCCACCTTGCTGCTTGGTATAAATTCCCACTTTTCCTTTCTGTATTCAAATTTCAGCCCTGTCTCTCTCCCCCACTACAAAACCCCATTCTCATAGCCCTCTTGTATACTTACGGTGATAGTCCTTTTTGAGTAAAGTCTGTCTTACTACTTTTTTAACAAGAGTCTTTGAATAATTTTTTCTTTAATTAAATAAACAGAAAGTCCATCCTAAGTTCATATTTTAATATCCATGAAGAGACATTTGCATTTCTGGAAAAAAGTTTCACTGTTTAGTGAATTAACCCTTATTTAGGGAATTTCAGGCATCAGTTGGAAAGGTATTTTGGTACAGAAAATAATTTTCATCACTTTTAAAATCATACAAGTTTAGCAACTATTACTGCATCAACAAGTAAAAATCAAGTTGTGTTTTCTAACAAAATGGCAAGAAGTTGTAGCTTTAAACACATGGACTCTATGTTTGCCAACATTGTTATGGAAATGTATACACTTTCTAAGCAATATATAATTAAAGGGAAAAAAGTAAGACCTATAAGAAAAGGCCAAAAGAGTCTGGGGAAAAAAGTGCCAATAATTTTCCAGTGTGTGGGGGGAAAAAAACTTTCTGAAAACCAACCAAGATGGGACAATTGCATGCTAATTGCCTACCAATTAGACACAGTAAAATGATGTCAATGAGCTCCCCAAATTGCTGTTATTTTCTGTTTTCATGAGGTTTTAAAATTATCCTTTTATTCCATTCACCATCCCTTCCCAGCTATAGAATTTCATTACCCCCTTTTTTTGTCTGAAATTATAGCTCAAATTCAAAGGCCTAATTAAGAAAGAGGAATTCGAGCAATTCTGACAACTTCTTTTCAATAGAAATCTTCTCACTGAGCAATTCAGTCCATTCAAGAGCAACTATGGCAAAGCTTTCCCCTAATGATCGATATTGTTCTTCACTAAGGCTCTGACCTCATCAGAGCAGTTAGTCCTGCTAGGTTTGGTAACTTTCTCCCAAATAATTCTTTGCATTTAAAATTATTTGCTGCCTGAAGGCATAGCAATATAGCAAAACTGGACCAATGGCTGAGATTTGAGCTTAATATAGAAATTTTTAAAAGGAAAGGGAAGGATAGAAAGGAAAGGAAAATCAGAGGCAGTAAGTTATCTATACAAGAATTCTGGGACATCATCCTATTTGCCATTTATGCCTGTCACTGCCACCATTTCTTCCCACTCCCTGCTTTCAAACTGACATAGACCCATTTTGACTGACCTTTCATCAGGCTCCTCTGAGCCCCTTTCTGAGTTAGGTCATGATGTCTTTGCATCATTCAGTTTTAACAAGAATCCTGCTAAGACAGTTTTGCCAGACTCTCCCATCCTTGATACCTAATCTCCCTTGATGTCTGATGAAATTTCTCTTTCCTACTCTTGGTATCTGATCCCCTTGCCTACTTTCAGAAACTCCTGTTAAGTCAGTGTAAACAGAATCTTCCCACCTCATATTTCTCTGTAATTTTATATCTGTTGACCCCACTCTGTGCATCTTGGCTAAATCCCCATTTGTGCTTGTTGTATTTGGAATTGAGCCCAGTTCTATGCTGAGATGTTATTTCCCCTTTTGGAATAGTTTCTGAATAAAATCTGTGTTTACCACTCTAACTAATGTCCAGCTCTGATTTAACAGTACCCAGTACTCTTTCTTAATCCCCTGATCAGTAAAACTAAATTGACCCTAGCATCATGCATTATCTGTTTATAATCTCTCCCTCCACTTCTGAATTCAGTTTTCAAATCTTTATTCATAAAGATTGTGAACAAGCGGTCCAAAATAATTCTAGTATGGCATAAAAAAGTAGTTTTGAATGGAAAACATCTGAGTTCCTGAAATCCCATATCTGCTTAAAAGCATCTCCTTGAAGAACTCAGTTGTCATATATACTTCTAGGGAGGAACCCTAATCTCGGAGAAAAGAAGTCAGCACCATACCCAAACAGACATTATCACAAAGCTATCATTTGACCCATCTGTTATGTTAAGGACCCATTAATCTTTGCAAAAATTCATTTATTTTTCCATAAGTGCCCTTTCTACCCCTTTCTAAGAAGCCATTTGTTTTCCCAGAAATGCCCCTAAACCCTTTCCTGTTCTGTATCAAGATTTTTTAAGCCTCAAATTCTGACTGAATCCTTGAGTCACATTTCTTTGTGAACTTTTGCTTACATACATAATTAAACCTGTTTTATTCTCCATTTGTCAATTTAATTTGCAGTCCCCTAAACAAAAATCTAAGAAATCTAAGAGGGTAGAAGAAAAGTTTTTCCTTCCAGACAATAAAATTTCAAGGTCAGATCCCTCCAGGATAAATACCTACAGAGTAACAACCGGGCCCCCATAATATGATGGATATATCTTTATTTTGTTAGATTTACATTATACACAGCTGTGTTTCTTTCTTTTTTGAATAAACTATAAGTTCTTTTAAAGTATACACATTTTCCTATTCATCTGTAAAACTTCTTTATGCCTTACACAGCATGTAAAACAAAGTGTCCTGAAGAAATGCATCTTGAATGGATGCATGGAAAATACAACTGAATGTATTAGTTCTCCCATAGAGCAATTGTCAGCATAGTCAGAACATTGTCTCAAGAATCTTCTAAGTTCTCTGATTATATCTCGGAGATTAAATAACTCTACATCATCAATAAAGTACAGTATCTGAAACTTGCAACAATCCCAACATCCTTTCACGGATTTGTATATTAAAGATATATGTGAGCTAGTTTATTTCATTGTGACCTAGGGAGTGGGTCTAAGAACATAATTATATAGTCGGTGATTTAACACATTTAACACACATTAGGAAAAGAGCACATTTTCAAAACATACATTAGGAAAATGTATTTAGGCCCTGCTAGTTTTCAGTCATATTTGCCTGAAATAGTTTATTTAATTTCATAGGAATCCTAAAGGGAAGGGATCCCTAATTTCATAGGGGGAAACTAAAGGCTATAGAGTGCAAGTAACTTGTTTATATGCATGCATCCAGTGAGTCTTACAATTGGAATTCAGAGTTTTTAATTATAGTGTGCATTTTTAAAGCAGATTAAGCTGAGTTTCCTCCTTATAGATTGTGATTTTTTATTCTCCAATAACAATAGGAAAGTAAAGAGATTTCCTCTTCCTCTAGAAATGGGGAAGTTGAGAAAAACTGCTAGGTTGCAGCTTAAACTCAAGTTATTTTACCAGCTATATTTCCTACTGAGAGTACAATTCAGCAAAATAAGGGAATTTTCTTTCAAGATAAGAGCATCCCAGTGTGATTAAACTTGAAAAAACCATTTCAGGGAAATAACTAAGTATTTTACATGAGTATATCTTCCAAAGGAAATATCAGTCAGACCCACTGCAGCCTAAGCAGTTCTATCCTCTTGAGGAAATATAAATCATTGATGAAGGAAACAGTGTAAACAAGGTTCCCATGAATTAAGTAGCTATTTGGGAGCTGTCCTAGTTTGTTATCTCTACTAGAGTACAATAAAAGGACAGAGAAAGGAATTAAGTAAAAGCAAGCAGAAACATTACTTACCAAAGGAATCATACAAGATAATTCCAGACAGGTTAGAAGTAACTCTGAAGTATTAAGTGCCCTAGAAGGGGCTTCACTACAGGCAAGGAATAACCAGAAGGAGGGGACTATACTGGTCGTGCTACCCAGCAGTAGGTTAGTTCCAGACAAGGGACTGTGGACTAGCCCACAGGAAATCTTAAATTGGGGAAAAAAAAAAAAGACATATCAAAATGAGACTCATTAGAGTCTAACTTAAAAATGTTCCTAAGTTTTCTATTTATGTCCTGTTTTCAAAGTTATTTTCTCAAATAATCCATCCATCAGGGAAAAAAAAATCTTATTTCACTAGATCTAAAGAATTAAAAAATGACTTTCATGTTCTTTCCTAAATATTAAAGTAATGAAAACTTGGGAAAAAGTAATATCACCAGTTAGAAATTTTTCTATACATGATTTTGGACACATAAATTCTTGCTGATACACGTGTAATTAAAATCATGTTTTTTATCAGTACGTTATATATTTTCTCTTAACATCATGTAATCATTCCTTCAAACCACTTATATCTTTATGTATAGAAACATAACTTTTAAAATTTTTTATTTCAATATATTAATGTGTTTAATTTCTATAAGTATTTTCCTCTTAATAGATAGTTCAGTTTTTTCTCTCTGACAAATACACTTTTGTAAAAAATCTGCATGTGTATCAAAGATTTTTTTTTTAAAATCTGACTAAATTTTTCAAAATTACTGGGTCCAAAAGATGAATATTTAAACACCTTACAAAAATACCTCTGCTCTTACTAGTCAGGCTAGTCTCCACCCACGTTGCATCAGTGGCTGGGCTGGGCTCTCTTCAGATAGACCTCTGCAGTCTATATGATTGCTTGGTTTTCCTTTGATAAGGTTAGGAAAAAATTAAAAGTAAAACCCTAAGTCCATGGGTGCTGAAACATGGGTGGATCCAACCATTCCTACCTTCCCGCCCACGTCCCTAATCCCAGCTTCTTGTGTTTCTGGTACCAGCTCTTGGTCTGTGGCCAGTCTCTGAGTGGTATGATTTTATTCTGAAGTTTGGGGAGAGGGGTTACTGAGAGAAGACCAGAGGCCTGAAAAGAGTTTGGAATGATTTAACATTGGGAGCGGGAACAGGTGTGTACATTTCTCTTCCGTGCTCGAGGAGATCCTCAGCCGTAGAGTGGCTATCAAGTTAGTAGGAAAACAGTTGGAAAAGTTTGAGATTGTTTCTTTGTTAAGCCAAAGTTCTGAAGGGACATGGTTTAGCAAGTGACAGCTTCTGCAGCATGTCTTTGTATCAGAAATTTGGTGGAGCAAGAGGATCCCTGCCGGTGGATTCAACTATTTTAAAAAATTTCCTTGGACTTCTGGCACTTTCACTCCTGCTCCCTTCCTTCTGCTCACCTCTACCTGCATAAGAAACTGTGAACATCAGTATTTTTGCTGTTATCGAATTTTTAGCTGCTGTTTTTCTTTCTTTTTTTTTTTTTTTCTTCAAAATTCAAGTACTTTGGGATTTGCAGGAAGAGGGGAAGAATGAATATTGGGTAGGTGACCAGTTTAACAAATTTATCAAAGCACTTGGCAGTGGTCAATAAATATGTGCTAATATTGTCTCATGTTATACATCAAAACAAGATAGATGGCATTTTGTAGAAAAAAGAGAAAATTGTAATACTTCTTATTTTCTCCTGAGTGCTCTGTGCTTGTGAGTACATTTCTTCTCATCTTTAGCCATAAGACCATATTCCAAGTTCCAACTTATATAACACATTCGGGTGCAGGAATTTTATCTCAGCTCCAAATCCACACATGCCTATTGTCTCTAACTGGAGCATTTTCATCCTGCACTACAATGATAGAAATATTTAGAGTGAAGAGATCATCTCCCAGATAAGAGTTCTACTTGAATTTCCCTCAAGGAATTGCAATAGGTATTAAACCCTCCCCAAACTCCTCCAAATGTAAAAATTAATGGCTAGAGTGCTTTACAGAATTAATCAGTATAATTCTGAGACTCTCCCTCTAGTGCACAGGTTCCCTTGTAGATAGAAATTCTCTTTTCTTTTTAACATTTGCAACACTGTACAGCAGCTTTCACAAAACTGAATATATGTGAATTGAATTAGCTATTTATGTAAAAAATAATTGTTTTGGAAAAGAGAATAAAGTGTGTGTGTGTGTGTGTGTGTGTGTGTGTTCTTTATTGAAAAGATTTCAGTCGTAGCAGTGTTTTAAGTCTGGATTTTCATATTTTGGCTTTGATGATCAAAAGCAAACATTCCTATTACTATATCTTTTTCATGGAAATGTCTTTGTATTTTAGTCGTGTTGACAGTAGAATTAATGAGTTAGGTTTGGGTTCAGTTGTCTTATTTAAAACAGTTGGCAAATCTTCTGAGTCATACACAAAATAAGTGAAAATAATTGAGAGTAAATAAACCTACATATTCCAAGATTAAAGGCTAATAAATGAAAGCAACGTGTCTTAGTTTTAATAAGATAAAGTCTTTTTTATTTTGTTGCATACTAATTCAGCCTATGCACTGCATCTCAATTAAGAGGATTTTTTCATTGAAGTAGGAAGTACATTTCATCCAGGTATCTGTTCATTACAACTTCATTATCATAAACATTATAAAGGGGCCAATGATTCAGACTGCAGTAGAATTTATACACTTCTGCTTATTCTGGCTGAGGCATTTGTTTTATCTGCTTTGAATTTATACACTTCTGCTTATTCTGGCTAAGGCAGTTGCTTTATCTGCCTTAGCCATGACAAACTCGAATACATAAGAGAGTATAAAGAACATTAGATGTTCTGTTCTAGTTTTCATCTGAAAGCTTAAAAGCATTTTTATAGTAATAAAAACCACAAGAAATAAGAGATGAGAATTAAAGTGTTGCTTTGCAAATCTCTCTTTTTATTAAAAGTACCATTACTAATATATAGATTACATTTCTTATATACTGGCCAAAAAGATAGGTTTAATTATTTGGACCTCATATAAAGGGAAGTAAAGATTTGGAAAGCACCCTGGATCCCTCTTTTTTCCCTTTCTCTTCCCACATTCAGCCAATTCCATACGTTTAACTAATCCCTTTACATGTCCCATTACATCTCTGTTAGACTATTACAAAATTAATTTCTTTTAGTTCTTTTTTTTTTTTTTTCTTTTAGTTCTTTTATCTGACTAAATTTGTTCCACACTTGGGAATTTTGCACTAGTTGTTTCTAGGTTTAGAGTACTTTCAGTGGAGAACTTTGAGTAATGAGGTCCTCTTTGACCTTTAAGTCTCAAAACTGTTCTTCAAGAGTGAGGCTTCCTAGTCAATGAATCTACAAGGAAATTTCCCACTCAAGTCATTATCTATCACCCTATTTTATGTCTTTGTAGAAAAAGATAGTATCAAAGGTATCATGTTCCATTATTTGTACTGTGAGTTTGAAAATATAATCATACAACAAAAATAAGCAAAAGTAATATAGATTTTTTATTTCACAAAATGTATGGAATCCCTTTCATGAGTTCCTCAACCTTTCCCTGCTTGATAGCACTACAACTTAGATTGGTCACTTAATATCTCCTTTATGTTAAGTTTTCCTAACAAATTTGATATTTTGTCCATTCATATCAGACCTCAGTTTTAAGTCATCTACTTTGTTTAGTATATAGTCATTTCCTGGCTCTGCACCCCATTTCCCATCAACTCTCAAGATGAAGTCTGAGTGCACAAGTGAGTTTACTCTACCATTGTAGTATTTGAGACAAGTTTTGTTCCCTGGAGCAAAATAGCTGATGACATTTGGTTCCAGACATACATTGACATGTGACTCATCTTTCTAGACATTCAGAATGAGGGTTGGAAACAAGCACTGCAATCTGGTTCTCCCTTTGGTCTTAAATATTTCTGCACATCTCTGTCTTATATTCAGGTGTTTGGTGGTTTATGTTTCCTGTCAGAATTGTCACATATTCTTACCAAATGTGCAGGATTTCTGTGCACCTGTATTCATGGGGAGCTAGGTACACTAACATATTCATCTATCTTGTTTATTCTATCCGCCATCCCTCCTGCTCTGTGTTGGGTATAAAATGCAATCTGCCCCATACCTCTCCTCCCAGGATTAGATCACTGTTTCTGATGCATTCAGGCTCACATTTTGCTATTATACACTCTGTCTTGATATCTGAGTCTGAGGGTATGCAGGAAAATGGTTAACTTAGCAAGATAGAGACTGTGATCTTATAAAACCTGCTTGCAAGGTGATCCTTTGGTAACAGCTGGCTGGTTAAAGTGGTTCACTGTTCCTCAACTTTTTGTGCAAATACTATGATTTATGCTGAACATTTGCTTTCCTTCTGGGAGCCTAAGATTTTGGCACATGTTAGACAGAAGGTGACTGTGTGACTACCTACAGTACATACTTTGGGCACTGAATTTCTAATGGGCTACCCTGGGTAAAAACATCGCACCCATGTTGTAGTTAGTTGCTGTGGAAGAAGAATATACTTCATGAGGCCACTATAGGAAGAAGAGAGCATAAAGAAGCCTGCACATGGATTTCTTCAGACTCCACCTAAATATTTTCCCCTTGTTATGTGATTATATATCCTTACAGCATCACTGTAGTAAGTCTTAGCCATGAGATAACTATATGATGAATCCTGTAATTCTTCAAGTGAATATACAAATATGAGTGTCTTAAGGGCCCCAACACAGATCAGTTAGATGAGAAACAAACAGCAATATAAGAACAAAATCCTGTCTTAACTCCATGCTTTCATTACTATGATGTATTTTTTTCTTCTGTCCCACAACCTTCCAGGATTTATTTCCTACTGGATATATTTGGTAGCTGCATTTCAAAAATGATTTTTTGAAAGCATTCAACAACTATCCAGGTATTTGGGGAACATTTTTGAGGGGATATATGCCCATTAAAAGTTACTTGCATTTTTTTTCCTGTTAGAAAAAATGTCTTGTGAAAGACCACATGGAACTCTGATGGGAAATTGTATGGTGAGTTGCATTCAGTTGGTAGAGAAGTATTTAAGATGCTTCTCTGAGACAACAGTTTAGGATGAAAGTGGCTTGAACCAAGGTAGTTGGAGTGGAGAAAATAGGGGGGGAAAGTTAAAAGGGTTGAATTTATATACCTGCACAACAAACAGAACATAGCAGTTGTACTTTGAGATAATTCTCCTAACTGTCCTTCTATGTACCTGCCTTACACTGGGAATAATAAAATTTATATGCTCAGAGGAAAGAAAAGAAAATTCGACTCACTGTATGGCTATGCTGGTCGTTGAATGGAATGCAGGTCAATGGTTTCTTTCTGAGTTTTCTTCTTGTTTAGATTTTATCCATTAAGTACTGCCAGAACCCTATGTATTTTAATCCTGTAACTCTCAACTTTACTATTTTTCATAAATGCACTTTTGAAGTTCTGAATACCATTAAAGACATTCATGAATTGCATACGTGGGTATCGTCATTGCTGAGGTATAGAATAGAAGAGAATGCTGAAGCATCTTAACTTCTTCAGTGTCTAAGGCTTATTTCCCCCCTTCTTTCTTGGATTTCCTTCCAGCCATGCACTGTGATAAATGTTCCAGTTTCACTTAGCTAAAACACATAAGAATGAGAGAAAGCATTCTATGATAACATAAGAATAGGGAATCAAGTAATGACATGGATCAAGGGACCCATTCAATGTTTATTGAACAAATAAACATTTTGAACTTTTATTTTGAACCAGGCTACATGTCAGGTGGCACAAGGTTTACAAAAGTGAATAATGTATGAACCTCTCCCTAAAAGAATTTATAGTCTGTTTGTGATTAGAGAATGTGAAAAACAGTCCTATGGAAATCATTTCCTTTCTTCTACCCAAAAAAATGCTCAGGCACCCTCTCTCCATGGCCTTTTCTAAAATGTACACTTAGGGATATCAGTCTGTTAACAATCAGAAGCATGCACTGTCTAGGGCAGAGACTCTGGCAGGAATACTTAGTAGAAGACAATGACAATATGTTGCAATGAGGGGGTGATTAAAAATAAAGATAAAAGATGGAGGGGATAAGAATCACATTGTCATGTGGGAAAAAGTAAATAGAACTTAGGAGGTCAGGAGAATGGAGAAGACATGAATTTTAGGTTAACTTGTGATAGAAAAGAATTTTAGTTCTTTCTTGGAAAAATTAAAAATTTTAAGGAGATATTAAATGGAGACATATGGAATTGAGGGGATGGAGAAATTTTCTGAGACTATATTTGGTTTTAATATATTCAGTTTAGTGTACTAAATAGTCATCATATATTAGAAACAGTCGATATTTGTTTTAATGTTTGACCCTGAAACAGTGAATGCAGTGTCAGGTAATACCATTTACATAATTCCAGTGATGATGTGTAAAGAGAACTAAAACAGAACTAATGTGTGTGTGCATGTGTGTGTGTGTGTGTGTGTGTGTGTGTGTGTGTGTGTATAAACTTTTATCTTCATTCATCTTCTAAGAGCAGCTTCCTTTTCACCTAATATTAGCACGTATTTTTTGTTTTAAAATAACCAAAAGAATAAGGTCTCTTCTGAATGTAACCATTTTTGTATCCAGTATTATTGGAATATATTTTTAATCCGTTGGCATGATGCTCACTCTCTATGTCTTTAAAAGTATGATTTATTGGTCACTCCCTATATTCCAGACATATGCTATATATGCCTTGTATGCAGTCTCATTAAAAGAACGATGTCAGGGGGTGAGTTGTATTACTTTCTTTATTGCACACATAGAATCCTGAACCCAATTCGGTAGAATAGGGTTAAATGGGCTAACCCAAATTCTAACAGCTGGTAAGTGGTGGAGTTAGATTTGCATACATCATGTATAGCTTTAGGTAATACATCCATAGCAAATAATAATTCTTAATTTCTCATTCTTAATTGATTATATGGACTTCCATAAATTTTATTGAAATGCAGTGGCAGTTGAAGATGTTGCTCCTTCTGTGTACTGCCATTGATGGTTATGTATATAGAAACAGGACTGCTTTCTCTCCCAACCGTGGTATAGCTTGTCATCTCACTTATTCCCTATTACTGAATGTTCCCTACTATGGTTTCTGTGTTGAATCCATGATATCTGCTGATTTGGAGGCAATATAGAAGCTTTCTTCTACTAATTTTGGAAGAAATAACTTAAATTTCCATTTGACTGAAGGCCCAGGGAATCATACTGAAGATTGTATTCCAAAACCTGAACTGTACAAGGGCATGGGGGCCAAATTTAGGCACAGGCTGCATACTGATGAAGAAAGTAAAATCCAAAAACTTTTTTTTGATGTAAATCAGTGAAGAAAATTAAAGAAAGTTTGAGAACTCCTGGAGGAGAACTTAAGTAGTTTTCAATAGCAACTTCAAAGAATACCATATAGCACTAAAGTTCGAGCTGATACTCAGCACTCTTTTCTGATTGTCTGCAGCAGTCCTTCAAATATAATGTAGGAAGAGCAAACAAATATTGGCACATTACCAAAGTAGCAGGGGGGGCAGAATGGGTACAGATGAAGATCAAAAGTTCAAGTTCATTGGAGATTAACAAGGCACTTTTGATATGACAACTAGGGAATTTCTCTGTTTAATAAAATGGCAAAATGAATGTGGGTCGATGGTACATATGGAAGAATGGAGGACAAAATATGAGTCAAGAGCAGCTTCCGTAAAGCAGGAAAACTAGAACTAATGACACTGACAGAGGAAGAATTTCAGAATCACTATGAAGGACCCTAACTGTGGTCATTCGTGTGGGTGAGCAAGAGAGTGAAGTAGATTTGGGCATTATCAGAGAACAGGAGCTTGAGGAATTAAGAGATCATAATGATGCTAAGAAATTGAATAGAAAGAACATATTGATAAAATATCAAAGTTAAAAGATTGTTGAAAAGGTTGGAAGGTCACGATGATAAAACATAGAAGATTCATTCTTTTCGATTCTTAGTTATCCTCCTCAATAATTTCCTCTAATAAAGTGTTCAGTATTTTCAGGTCTCATATGCGTGTCAGTTCCCACACCAGAATGGGAGCTCTGCAGGGGCAGAGCATGTATGTTATTTCCTTCTTGTCTGGCATGTACCTATAACACATTTGTGAAATGAATGGATAGATGGGTAGAAGGCTGAATGGATGAATAAATTAATGAATATAATATACAGCAGAGATATGGATTCTATGGAGAAAAATGTTATTGACATGTAGGGAGATATAATGGCATAAAAATATCATTGGAAAGTTCAGTGTGTAGAATATTTTCTTGCTCTGTTAGCAAAATGGGAAAATGAGTGTCCTCCATTAAAAACAGATGCTTTTCCTAGGGAAAGGGTGCTCACTGAGGAAAAGCAGAGGAGAAAGGAGTAAAAGTCATCATACATGGAAGAACTGGCATGGGATATGGAATGTAGTTGAGCTATACTGTAATAGGTTTGTGGGTGAAATAGAAGAGGGGAGCAATTAAGGCACAAGAGACCCAATGTGGGTAAGGGGAATGAAAAACATAGAAGCTGCTCAGTAGGCTGCAGGAACTCAAGTATAGCAAAGGGAGCAATGCATAAGTACAGTTAGTATTTGCTTTATATACAGACTGGCAAGGCTTCTCAATAATGGATCAGATGATAAGTATTTTTAGAGGTTTGGGCCATACTCAGCTTCTTGTTATAGTATGAAATCCATCATGAATAGTTCATAAACAAATGAGCATGGTTGTATACTAATAAAACTATCTTATGGATACTAAAATTTGAATTTCATATCATTTTAATATGTAATATTGTTCTTATTTATGTTCAACTATTTATAAATATAAAAATCATTTCTGTAGGGAATAAAAAAAATCAAAGATGTATTGAATTTGACCCATTTGCCTTAATAGGTATATGCATGTGTAACTTTATATATCATTCCCTCCTATAAAGTATACATATTGCTTTATACATTTTTATCTCTTTTTAAAGTTTTTTTTTTACATTTTTAAGAAAAAACTAACTTAGTAGGAGCATTTGAGAGTTTAATGATGAGTTTGACTAAAAGGGAAGAATTCTGCTCCAATGGTTATAATTGACACTTATCCAGGATTTTCTTTTTAAGTGGATGAGGAAAGATGATCTTTCAGGAACACAAATGCTGCTTCAGTTAACAGAATAAAAGGGAAAATGAAATGTTCAAACTTAAATATATTGGAAAACTAGTCAAATAATTTCAGTCAGAAAATGAAAGGTTTTTACCTTTAAATAAAATTATTATGTATTACATTATAGATTGTTTCTCAGTACAGAGATATGAACCACAGTTTAGGGAGCTGGTGGAAAAAGAGAACAGTGGTATACAGGACTAGTATTTGTCATTCACAGTGGCCAATGGCACATGTGAGGCTGCTGAGAAAATATAAATCTCTGATTCAGGAGGATGCTAGGGAGGAAGTACAGGCAAAACAGAAAAAAAGAGTTCCTAAATATAAACAGGGATTCAGGATTTCGCAGATATTTGCATAACACATACTTTTGGAGAGGCATGATTAGATTGGATAATCTAGGTTTTATGGAAGTATAGATCACAAGAAGAAAATTGTATGTACACATCAGGGTCCCTTTAGTTTATCCTTGGCTGTTTTTCAAACAATTTTATCTCTATTCTTCTTCACATTTCACATTTCTTACAGTACTTTCCATATCACCTTTGATTCATTTATTCCTCCACTCTCTTTTTTATGAGGTTTCTCTCTTTTCTCTAGGTCATCTGATTATAGCTAAAGACTATCCTGGGGACTTTATTTCCACTTCATATTACTAGCTTATCTTATTTTTTTTGAACATTATTAAAGTTTTGTTTATTTATTTATTTATTTTTAACATCTTAATTTTATTTTTTTCAGTGTTCCAAGATTCATTGTTTATGTACCACACCCAGTGCTCCATGCAATACATGCCCTCATTAATACCCACCACCATGCTCGCCCATCCCCTCGGGCCCCTCCCTTCCAAAGGCCTCAGTTTGTTTCTCAGAGTCCACAGTCTCATGCTTCATCTCCTCCTCCAATCTCCCCCAATTCACTTTTCCTTTCCTTCTCCTAATGTCCTCCATGTTATTCCTTATGCTTCACAAGTAAGTGAAATTATATGTTGGTGGGAATGCAAGTTGGTGCAGCCAATTTTTAAAACACTGTGGAGATTCCTCAAAAAATTAAAAATAGAGCTACCCTATGACCCTGCAATTGCACTACTAGGTATTTACCCAAAGATACAGATGTAGTGAAAAGAAGGGCCATATGTACCCCAATGTTCATAGCAGCAATGGCCACAATCGCCAAACTATGGAAAGAGCTGAGACAAATTTCTTCAACAGACATTCTTCAACATTCTTCAACAGACGAATTCAAACATTCTTCAACAGACAAATGGATAAAGATGTGGTTGATATATGCAATGGAATATTATGCAGCCATCAGAAAGGAAGAATACCAAATTTTGCATCAACATGGACAGGACTGGAGGAGATTATACTGAGTGAAATAAGTCAAGCAGAGAAAGTCAACTAGCTTATCTTATAATCTGCAACAGATTGAGCACTTCATAGGAGTGCTTGAGTATCAGAGCTGAAAGGAAATTTTAAGATCATTTACTCTAATATTAATTTTCTCATTTTACCAAATGAGAAAAAATGAAATTAAAGTTTATAGAGGTGAAAAGAATTGCGTGATCTCAAGAAGTTTTCAGAACTTGTATTAGTAAGCCATTCAACCCTAAGTGACATGAAAACCATTGGGAAAATATTGTATTTTTTTTTAACACAAAATGTTTTAAAGGCTAAAATTAGTAAAGGGAGACCTCTGTGGGAAATTAAGTCAAAAGCAAACATTCATGTAGTGACAATATTATTAAATGAAAGAGATCAAATAAATTCAAGTGCTAAATGAATTCAGATCAGTTTACCCTTATCAGTATAATAATAAAAACAACCTATACTTTTAAATATGTTATATGTTTACATGTCACCCTACTGTGAAATGGCTCACAGAGACATATTTAATCAAACAAATTAAATATGATCAAAATGGACGAGGGAATTTTCCAGTAGGAAAAAGATACATATCATTCACCTCTTCACCATTCAACTTTTATAAGACAAAAAGAGATGGATTTGCCAATGGAAATAGAAATTAAAATTTGGCTTCAATAACCCTCTAGCCATCAGGAGAATTTTGATTACTCAAAATTAGAATGAAGCCCTGAAGCAATAAGTGAGGTGTATTCTGTACAAATAACCCAGCTGTATGTCTCCAACAGAAAAAATGGACTCCTCACTGATCAAGAACTGGGGACTCCTTCCCGTGTCAACACAGGAACACCCTTCTCAGCCTGATAGCACTGCTTCTCCCCTTGCCTCGCTTATTATAATCCACTTGTTCTTGGGGCGCCTGGGTGGCTCTGTCATTAAGCGTCTGCCTTCAGCTCAGGTCATGATCCCAGGGTCCTGGAATCGAGCCCTGCATCGGGCTCCCTGCTCCGCGGGGAGCCTGCTTCTCCCTCTTCTACTCCCCCTGCTTGTGTTCCTTCTCTCTCGCTGTTTCTCTCTGTCAAATAAATAAAAACCTTAAAAAAAAAATCCACTTGTTCTTTTTTTTTCTCCCAAATCTGTTTATTTTTTCCGTGTTACAAGATTAATTGTTCATGCACCACACCCAGCGTTTCATGCAACTTCATGAGATAAAAAGCTTCTGCACAGCAGAGGAAACTGTCAACAAAACAAGCAGTCAAACCACAGAATTGTAAAAGATATTTGCAAATGACACTACAAACAAAGGTCTGATATCTAAGGTCTATAAAGAACTTCTCAAACTCAACACTCACAAAAACGATAATCACATCAAAAAATGGTCAGAAGACATGAACAGACACTTCTCCAAAGAAGACATACAAATGGCTAACAGACACATGAAAAAATATTCATCATCTTTAGCCATCAGGGAGATTCAAATCAAAACCACACTGAGATACCACCTTACAACAGGTAGAATGGCCAAAATCAACAGGACAGTAAACAACAAATGTTGGAGAGGGTGTGGAGAAAGGGGAACCCTCTTACACTGTTGATGAGATTGCAAGCTGGTGTACCCACTTTGGAAAACAGTGTGGAAATACCTCAAGAAATTAATAATCCACTTGTTCTTCACTTTAATTTTGGGACCACTGTTAGCAAAAATTGCAATTTTACTAATGTATACAAGGGATAGATGGAAGTCCTTTAAGTTTGATGATACAAAATTAAACATAATGATAAATAAGAGGGAACTCGTCCTTTCCCCATGGATACCTCAGTTTAAAAAATATCAGCTTTTCAATTACAATTTAAGATTTGAATGGAATAGTTATATTTATAACAAGAATGATGAAGAATCAGTTTAAATGCATAATTCTGTGCATTAGCATAAATTAGGACTGCACATTCAATGGTAAGTAAATAGAAAGGAAGAAAATCTCAACATTGAGATATTGAAAAGAATCTGTATTTTAAAAATAGAACAAAGGGCTTCCCATGTAAAGTTATAGTTTGTGTGTGTTGTCAAAAGAAAAAGCTCTGAATTTTCTTTTGAGAAAATTGATATGAGTGTTTTATTGAGCAAGAAACAAACTATTTGAGAACAGGAAGACTTCAACCTGAACCTGGTATAAAGTTGATGTTGTGGGATAGCTTATAAAGTGAAAATGAGGAAATAATTTAACCTTCACAATTATTGATTATTACAATGGGGCTACCTGGACAGTAGGAGATTGGTTAAAGTGATTATCGACTCTGGGCAAGATGGCGGAGGTGTAGGAGAGCCCTGGGAACCTGAAGTCCAGCTAAAGAGGCAGAAAATCACTCTAAAAGCCGGCAAACACAACAGCAGAGAGAAGAGAATAAGAACAGCAATTCTAGGAGCAGAAAAT
>CM053610.1:81414039-81424608 GCA_028646535.1 Procyon lotor | reverse complement strand
GAAAGGCTGTGTGTGTGTGTGTGTATGTGTGTGTGTGTGTACAAGTACAATGAAGTTCATTACTGTAATGGGCATCTCTTTCATTCTGGATGAAAACAATTAGTTTCTTCTTGCCTTCTACCCGCACTTGTTTTCTGGTTAAGTATCACATTTTACATGCTCTCCCCTACTTGTTCCCATGGTCCACTGGTTCAGATCATATTAGAGTTCATGAGCTATGAGTTTAGACTTTGTATTACAAGAGTAAGTCATTGCTCGAATTAACTCCTTACATTTACATTTTTTTTAGAAGAATTTGTGAAATAATTTATCTAAATTTTAATATATTTAATATATTTAATATTTAATATATTTTATATTAAAGAATTCAGGTTGGAAATCAATTAATATTAATAATACATGCTTACTGGGGCGCCTGGGTGGCTCAGTCGTTAAGTGTCTGCCTTCCGCTCAGGTCATGATCCCAGGGTCCTGGGATCGAGCCCCGCATCGGGCTCCTTGCTCGGCAAGAAGCCTGCTTCTCCCGCTACCATTCCCTCTGCTTGTGTTCCCTTTCTCGCTGTGTTTCTCTCTGTCAAATAAATAAAAAAATTAAAAAAAAAAAAAAAATAATAATAATACATGCTTACTAACTAGTCTGTGATTAGTTTTCTATCAGTGTATGAACAGCATATTAGAAATCAAATATATATATTTGATACAATAAATGTTTACTGAGTATTCTGTGGCTAGCTTTCTTTTAGTATATAAGTAGCATAGTAGAAGTCAGTCAAATATATACACTATACTTGCTCTGAACACTGAGAAACACACCCTATGTAGCAAACCAGCCACACTCACAGGAAGGAACTAGTGAAAATCTGATAATCTTAAGACATACCATGCAGTGTAAATTCTCAGATCTAGAGTGGAGAGTCTTAACATGTCTACACATTAGACATGTTACATGGATTTGACAAGACTGTGAGCTTCCCTCGCAAGAAAAAAAGGAAGAATAAAAGAGAAGAAAGTGATCCTTTATAAGAAATAACTTGAACCAGATTTAATTATATAATGGTAAGCCATTTGCACACTTCTGTATTTTAAATAAAACTGATGACATATTACTAAAGAATGCTTCCAAACTGTTCTTGGCATTCTACTTTCACAGATAACCTCTGTTCCAGGACCAACAAACACAGAAACCTTAAGGACTGGGACGAAAGGGGAAGATTCTGAGATATAATATTTTGGAATTCAATCATCAAAGCCTTTCACTTTGTGAATACCATCAATCAACTCCAATTTTTCCTGCCTCATACCCATCACTGATGTTAAACTGGTTTTATGTAATGCTAGATCAACCAGTCAGCTTCATCAAGCAGATGAAAATGTCAGTCAAGCCAATCAATCCAAGTTGTGGAGACAAGAAAACTTGGTGAATCAATTAATATTTCACTCTTCAGAAACATCATTGGTGTCATGAGGACAAAGGCATTGATTATGTCTTGGTGAATACCTCCTGATGGAAGACTTCTTCCAGCCATGCTGCTGTGTGGATAATTTGTCTTCAGTTCATATCACTTCATGTTCTACACCCTTTTAGCCTTCTGTGAGGATACCTGGGGCTCCTATTCTAGCTTTCCTTTAAAATCTAATTTCAAAATTAATCCACCTTATAAAAAAAGAAGTCAAAATTATATCGATTAAGATGTACACTAATATATGTGCAATTCCTTGGTATGAATTCTGCCTGATGTGTTTCAATAAATGCCTTAACTTTTAATATTATGCCTCAGATACCAGAGTGGAAGAGGTATTTCAGAGCATAGAGAAGTCTGTTTGGTAGCCCTGAAATCATCCATCTAGACAGCCGCTGATCTCCCCTACCTTTAAAACCTCCCATGCCAGTAGGTTTATGGGATCCCGTTTATTATTCAGAGAATTTCCTCATTTGAGCCTCTGCAGACCTCTAAACTTAGGCACCTATGTTGAAGGAAAACACAGAAAAGCTTGGAAAAATAATGGGATGTGTCAAGGTCTATATATCTAGCTAGTGACTAAGCTGAGACGGGAGTTCTGACATTGTAGCCTCTAGCCCAGATTTGTTTTAATTATTTTAAATGTTTTACATCATTTTGGGAATAAACTGAAATATAAATTTGCTCATATTACTATGCCCTTAAGTAAGGTGATCATGTGTCTCAGTTTGCTGGGGACATTCCAATTAGTGTCATTGTTTAATTACTAATAATACCCCCTTTTCACTCTCAGAAGTGTCAGCATTTGGCTATTAAAATCTTAAAGTTGAGGTAATTTTATATTTTAAGAGGTTCTTATCTGAGAACAAGGTCTTAGTTCTTTAAAATAATTCATACCATAGTATTCTCATTAAACTTTAACCTACTATGAAACCTAGCTTTTATTTATTCCTATAAACTTTGACCTCAGATGTCCTTACAAATCCTAAGTACTACACTACTACTTTGGACTTGGAGTGTACAGTTGGGAAAACTGATATCTGTGCCTAAACATGACCCTGATTTTGTTCTGGTATTTAAGTTCTCGTATCTAGCCTGCCTGTCTCGCCTGTCTATGAACCTCTTCTTCTACGGTTTGGTTTTCTTTCTTGTATCTCAGCACCAATAGCTGGGAATAGCCTTTCCTTGTTATGTTTCTCATTAATTAGCACAGTGTTCTATTTTTCTGGATCTTATGATTATTAGGAACACTTCTGAATCCTTTTAAATGCTCTAAAATTTTCTATAGGTAGGCCCTCAGTTCTGAAGCTTTGTTATTCAGCTTGATGAGAGTAACAGCCCATGAGACTGACCTTCCCAATGAGCTTCTACAAGCAGTAGCTGTGGGATTTTTATGCCTAAATATCTGTGATCAAAATGCTGTTGGAGCTTTTAAGTTGCACTCCATCAATCCATTTGTTAACGAGAAAAGGAAACAATTGTTAATAACCCTATTCTCATTTCTTGAACTGTGAGCTTGTCACTACATATTACCGTACATTTCTACCATGTTCTCCATGATCTGGAGGCTACCTTGTTGGTCGATTTGAGGAGGAACTGGAAACAAAGTAAATAAATCTGGGGTGATTGAAGCTCTACTGCTCGAGGCCAAACTATATCTACATTAACTAACAAGTTAGTCTTTAATACCTTACTAAATTTCACTATGCCTCTGTTTCCTCATTTTCACAATGGAAATTGTTATAATATCTAAGTCACAGGGTTGTTGCGAGGATTTTATGAGTTTCAATATGTGAAACACACAGTGAATGCCACCTATTAGTACTATTAATATTTCAATCTACAAGAACCACTTTGGTTAAAAGTAGTTAACATCCTGTGACTACTGATTGAACAGTCTATTTGCTTTCAAGTAAAGTTCAGTGTAAGACCAAGGTTAATGTAGCATGGGCCTGCTTCTTGAAATAACCATTCTCTCTGCTTTTAGCAGTCACATGTTCTTGAGGCCTGTTGAGAAATAGGTAGAGCTGAAAAGAGATGAAGCCAAAAGAGATAGGCTATGTTTGCATTGTTGGAAAACTGGCCACTATTTGACGCCTCTTTCTTACTGGAGAAACTAGGAATACTGAGTAGACCTGAATGGGTTTAGGGATTAAAACAGGAGGAGAGATTGTCTATTACCAGAAGCAACACACCAAAATCATTAGAATTGGGGAACCAAGGGGAGAATAATGAGAGGTCTCTGAAAGCTATAAAACTCAACCCAGCAGTAGATGTCAGGAGATAAAATCAAAAGCTAAGCAGTCTCAAAGCCAGAGAAAAGATGTCAGGGGAAAATATGAGAGGAAACTGTGAAATCATAAGAATACGATCCTACTGACCTCAATCAGAATATTTGATACATTTATAGGTTGTAGGGAACCCATCTGTAGCTGAGTAGTCAGGGATAAAAAAAATAAATAAACTTTCCAGTATTAGCAATCTCACTGAAGGAATTGCTCTTTCCTTCTAGTAAGGAGGCCACTGGAATGGTTCTTCTGAGACTGACAATCCTATGCTTATGATCTTGAAAAAAATGAGGTATACACTTACTGATTCTTTCATCTCTGTTTGTTTATTGGAAGTATTTTGTGGAACTAAAGACCTGTAAAAAAGCCTAGGTAGGATGTTTGTACATAAAGACAGTATGTGAGTTCACTCTGTTAACCTATTCAAACAGAAGACAGACCAAGGTAAAAATGAGATCATGTTGGATGTGAGTTAATGAGCCATTTATGACTAAAATTGACAAAGTGCAATACTCTGCACTGCATGTTTGTAACAAAAACACAGATAGCTAACAGAAGACTTTCTGATGGAAATCAATATTGAGTCATACTATAAGGATTAAGAAGGACAGAGGTAAGCAGAAAGACTATTAGAGAAAAAGGAGAAAGACACCATATGCAAAATGAAAACTAAGAGACAGGAAAGATAATTGTTTACAGAAAGTAATAAGATGGGAGGAGAAGACCATAAAACTTTGATTCAGTGTCTGTGTGTAGCATAGTAATTGTACACATCTGGATCAGTTTCACCAAATAAATATCTATGACAAGAAGCAGAAGTATGTTCAAACTAGTTCAAGTAGTACTGCAAATGTACAGGGAATGCTATAGTACCCAACTATATTAAGTCCATTTGTCATGGAAAATGGAGAATCATCAGGGAGTTGTTCTCTCTGTGCTTTGAAGCACAGAATTTTTCTGAATATTTACTTTCGTGTCTTTTATTCATTTCACTCACTCACTCATTCATTCATTCATTCATTTATAAATCATTTATTTATTTATTTGGAAAAGATACCAGAGTACTTTTACTCTGGTTTCTTCCTCTGTGGGACTTTCAGTTTGCACATGGCTTTAAGTCTCCATATTGTCCATTCTGGACTTATATCTAATGCTTTTGGAACTTAGTTTTCAGATCTAACAATTCCATTGTTAAAACTGTTCAGGGATTCATATCTAAATTTCCTGGGGAGAAGATTTGATTGGCTTTGCCCTGACCATACATATGTGTGTGTGTGTGTGTGTGTGTGTGTGTGTGTGTGTGTGTGTGTTTTCCCCAGGTCAGGTGTCACACCACGTCTAAATTACTATGGTCAAAAGGTTTTTTCATCCTGCATTGATAGTATTAGGATGTGTTGAAACAAAAAGTTTCAAAGAAGGAAATATGAACTGTGCAGGCATACCAACTTGGGTCATTCAGTTATCAAAGTCAATGAGTTCGTTTCATTCTTTATTCTTCCAAAACTATTTATAAAGTTAATACTCTTTTTTAAAGGTTTTATTTATTTATTTGAGAGAGAGAGAGAGAGAACACAAGTAGGGAGAGTGGGGGAGGGAGAAGCAGGCTCCCGGCTGAGCAGGGAGCCAGATGTGGCGTTCGATCCCAGGACCCTGGGATCATGACCTGAGTTGAAGGCAGATGCTTAACCGACTGAGCTACCCAGGTGTCCCAAGACTTAATACTTTTAATCCCCTTTCCCACCTTGTCCTCAATTTAGAATTATTTATTCTTTTATATTCATAACATGTGAATAATAACTGATATATAAACTGAATATTTTAACTGATATAAATAGTATATATATTATATATAAATGATATAAATAGTATATATTTATTAACTGATATAAATAGTAACTGATATAAAACTGAATATTTTAAAAATATTTTTAACAATGCCCTTCCTCAATTTTCTCCTTGACTTTCTGGACATTTATTTTTCTTCTGCCTACTTTACTGTCACTGTCTAAGGAGAAATACTTTAAATTTTAACCTGCAGATATTTCCATGGTTCTATCTCCAGCTTTGTTTTCTTGTATCTCAAGCTATTCCAACTCCAGTAGGAGCAATCACATTCTCAATTTTTTTTTAATATTTTATTTATTTATTAGAGAGAGAGATTACAAGCAGACAGAGAGAGAGAGGGAAGCAGGCTCCCCGCCAAGCAGAGAGCCCCATGTGGGGCTCGATCCCAGGACCCTGAGACCATGACCCGAGCTGAAGGCAGAGGCTCTGACCCACTGAGCCACCCAGGCGCCCCCACATTCTCAATTTTAATTGCTACTTCTTTATGGGTGATATTTTCACCTCTTCTCCAACCCCTAACTCTCATCTAACATACAAACTGACTGCCCATTTATCCAAAGCAAAATACCATTGCACAAATTCTGAATGTTTCTCAGACAATTCAGCCCTCCTAAGTCAAAATCTGCACACCTTATCTCCGTTTAGCTTTATTTCTTATTGAAGGAGATAGAGACCGGGATCTGAGTCCTTAGACCTTAAAACAATTTCCCAAAGATGTAGATCACTTTCATTTGTGGCAGAGTATAATAGCTAAATGTATAGACTCCAGAACAAAACATTTGTGATTCTAATTTCAATTCTTTCACTTGTTGAATTCTCTAAAGAAGAATATAACTTTTGAGTTCCTAAATTTTCTCCTCAGTAAAATAGGGATAATTATAAGAACCACTTTATACAGTTATTGTGGGATTGGTCAAGATACAGGATGTTATCGGCTTTATCGGCTGAAGTTCCTACTGATGTCATATGAATTCTTTGGATTGGTTAATAAAGATATTATGTTGTCATATATGATTTTTCCTAGTCTGTTTATATTTTCTATTAGCATGCAATAGCAGCTGAATGAAACATGAAAGCTGTACAAGAATTCAAGATAAACCAAATTCACTCTAATTCTTCCTTCTGAATCAATTTGGCCATGTGCTTTATCTTAGAAGTTCTTGATTCTCACCAATCTCTTGACATTATTCTTTTTCCTTCATAATTTAGTAGATTCAACCTTTCCTTTCAACTTCATTAATTAGTGTACATTCAGCTTTTTAAAAGGATATTACTCTAAGTCTTTATTATTTTTTTTATTGAGGTATAACTGATATATAACATTGTATTAGTTTCAGGTGTACAACATAATGATTTGACACTTGTGTAGTGAAGTAACCACGACAGTGAATCTGGTTACATTCCATCACCACACAAAGTTATAATTTTTTTCTTATGGTGAGAACTTTTAAAATTTACTCTTAGCCACTTTCATATATGCAATACAATATTATTGACTATAGTCACCATGTTGTCCATTGTATTCCCAACACTTATTCATTTTATAACTGGAAGTTTGTACGTCTTGATCCCCTTTATCCATTTCACCTACTTCCTTCCTTCCCTCTAGCAAACTCAAACTTATTCTCAGGAACTATGCATTTTGTTTTATATCGTTTCTTCATTTTTTTTTAGATTCTATACATATAAATGAAATTAGACAAATGGTCAAGTTAGACAAATTTGTCTTTCTCTTTATGACTTATTTCACTTAGCATAATATCCTCTAGGTCCAACTATGTTGTCACAAATGGTAGGATATCATTCTTTGTTATGGCTGAGTAGTATTCTATTGTGTGTGTGTATATATATATGCATATATAGATCATACCTAGTATATCCACATGTCCATTGATGGGTTGTTTCCATATCTTGGTATTACAAATAACCCCATAATGAACACAAATACACAAATATCTTTTCAAATTAGTGTTTTCATCCTCTTCTGGCAAATTCCCAGAACTGGAATTGCTGGATCATCTGAGAGTTCTGCTTTTTAATTCTTTTAAGAACCTCCATACACTATTTTCCATAGTGACCACATCAGTTTACATTTCCACCAATAGTACCTGAGGGCTCCCTTTTCTCCACACCCTCTCCAACACTTGTTTTTTCTTCTCTTTTTGATAATAGCCATTATAACAGGTGGGAGATGATGGCTCATTATGGTTTTGAGTTGTGTTTCCCTGATGATTAGTGATGTTGAACATCTTTTCACATGTTTCTTGGCCACCTGCAGATATTCTTTGGGGAAAAAAATGTCTATTCAGGTCCTTTCTCCATTTATTAATTGGATTGTTTATTTTCTTTGCTATTGAGTTGTATGAGTTTTTAGATATTTTGTATATTAAGTCCTTATCAGATATATTATTTGCAAATATCTTCTCCCACTGAGTAGGCTGTTTTTTCATATTGTTGATGGTTTCCTTTGCTGTGCAGAAACCTTATCGTTTGATGTAGTCCCAATTATCTTTTTGCTTTTATCGTCTTTGCTTTTGTTGCCTTTGCTTTTGGAGTCAAGACTGATGCAAGGAGCTTATCTTCTATATTTTCTTCTAGGAGTATCATGGTGTCAAGTGTTACATTCAAGCTTTTAATCCATTTTTTAGTTGATTTTTGTATATGGTACAGTGGTCCCGTTTCATTCTTCTGTATGTGGCTGTGCAGTTTTTCCAGTACCATTTACTGAAGAAACTGTCCTTTTCTCTTATATATACTTTTTTCTTTTGTTCTAAATTAATTGACCATGTACATAAGGGTTCATTTCTTTTTTTTTTTTAAGGGTTCATTTCTGAACTCACTATTCTGTTCCAATGATGTATGTGTCTGTCATTTATGCCAATACCATAATATTTTGAATACTATGTATTTGAAATGTAGTTTGAAATCCAAGGACCATAATGCTTCTGGTTACATTCTTCTTTCTCAAGATTGCTTTGGCTATTCAAGGTTTTTTGTGGATCCATGCAAACCTTAGTATTGTTTGTTCTATTTCTGCAAAAAGTGCCATTGGAATTTTGAAAGGAATTGCAATGAATCTGTAGATTGTTTTGGATAATATGGACATTTTAACAATATTAATTCTTCTAACTCATGAGCATGGAATATCTTTTCATTTATTTGTGTCTTCTTTAATTTCTCATAGTTTTCAGTGTATAGGTCCTTCAACTCCTTAGTTAAATTTGTTCCTAGGTATTTTATTCTTTCTAATGCAACTGTAAGTGGAACTGCTTTTTTAATTTCTCATATAGTTCATCGTTAGTGTATAGAAACATAACTGATTTTTGTACATTGATCTTCCAACTTTACTGGATTTATTTATTAGTTCTTACAGGGTTTTGGTGGAGACTTTAGGTTTTCTTCATATAAAATCATATTGCTTGAAAATAGAGTTTCACTTACTCCTTTCCAATTCAGATGCCTTTTGTTTTTCTTACCTAACTGTTCTGGCTAGAACTTCAGTAATGCATTGAATAAAAGTGGCAAAAGTGGGCATCCTTGTCTTGTTCCTGATCTTAGAATAAAAGCTTTCACCATTTTTCCCCATTGAAAAAAACGTTAGCTGGGGCCTGTCGTGGACTTTATTAAATTGAGGTATAAATTCTCGCTATACCCACTTTCTTTTTATTATAAATGGATGTTGAATTTTATCAAATGCATTTTCTGCTTCTATTGAGATGATCCTATAATTTGTATTCTTTATTTTGCTAATTTGGTATAGCACACTGATAGATTTGTAGATTTTAAATCCCACTTGATTGTAGTGTATCATCCTTCTAATGTATTCATTTCACTAATATTTTGTGGAGGATTTTTGTATATATGTTTATCAGAGATATTGGCCTATAATTTTCCTTTCTTTCTTTTTTTTTTTCTTTTCCTGTGTGTGTGTGTGTGTGTGTGTGTGTGTGTGTGTGTGTGTGTGTTCTTTTCTGGTTTGGGTCTCAGGGTAATGCTGGCTTCATAAAATGAATTTGGAAACATTCCTTTCTCTTCAATTTTATGGAAGAGTTGATGAGGATATGTATTAAATCATCTTTGTGAGTTTGGTATAATATGCCAATGAATGAAACTGTCTGGTCTTGGACTTTCATTTATTGGGCAGTTTTGGGTTCTTGATTAAATCTCCTTACTAGTAATAGGTCTGTTCAGATTTTCTATTTCTTCATTTTTTTATGTATTCTTCTATTTCTTCATGTATGTTTCTAGGATTGTATTTCTTCTAAATTGCCTAATTTCTTTGCACATAACTGTTCATAGTAGTCTCTTATGGTCTTTAGCATCTGTGCTTTCATTTGTAACTTATCCTCTTTAGTTTCTTACTTTATTTATTTGAACCCTATCTTTTTTCTTTGTCTAGCTAAAAGTTTGTCAATTTTATCTTTTCAAAGAACCAGCCCTTACTTTCATCAATCTCTATTATCTTTTTGGTTGCTATCTCATTTATTTCTTTTCCAGTTTTATCATTATTATTTCTTTCCTTCTACTATGGGCTTTATTTGTTCTTCTCTTTCTAGTTCCTTTATGTGGTAAAGTTAGATCATTTGCAATGTTTCATTCTTGAAGTAGGCCTGTATTGCTATGAACATAGCTTTTAGAGTTGCTTTTATAAAGCATCCTATAGATTTTGGTATGTTATATTTTCATTTTTACTTACCCTTTGATTTCTTCATTGATCCATTGGTTGTTCAGTAGCATATTCTTTCAGCTCTACATACTTGTGATTTTTCCAGTTTTCTTCTTGTAATTGATTTCTAGTTTGATATTAACCATATATTATTTGATATGGTTTCAATCATCAATAAATAAATTTATTGAGACTTGTTTTGAGGCCTAACATATGGTCTGACCTGGAGAACATTCCTTGTACACTTAAAAATGTGTATTCAGTTGCTTTTGGATGGAATGTTCTCTCTCTATATATCAATTATGTCCAT
>CM053610.1:81325037-81413539 GCA_028646535.1 Procyon lotor | reverse complement strand
AATTTAGGAAAGCAATTTAAATTACATTTAAGTTGATGAATTGATTGCCTTTAAACTAAAATGAGAATTATCTGTAGTAAATAATCTGATTTTCTCCTTCAATGACCTCTTCACTCTGGAACTTAATTTTTGAGTTAGGGTCCTGAAAAAGGAAGGAGGTCTGGGTAATAACCACACAGCTACAAATCCAAATACCTCATCTCTTCCCCATGCCTGCCTCAGGTACCATGGCCCTATTGATGGTATTATCTCTCTGTTTCCCAAGACAGAACAAAGGAAGTCAATCCATTCAGTCTGTGCCCACCTAATACATTTTCTGCTTTGAAGCTTCATAGCCAGGTTCCTAGTCCAGGCACTTATCTTTATTTACTTAGAGTTAGTGTAAAAGACTCCTTAACCTCATCCTTTGCCTCTAGGATGCTCTCCACACCCCAAAACTAATCTATTTTCAGCACCATAAAAAGCACTTTCTGAGACACTTTTAATGTTATTCATGTTCTTAAATTTCATGAACATCTCCCTATGGCTTCCAAGACATAATTTTAATGTATTTCCACACATTATAAGACCCTTCATGTCTTGGTCTGGCCTGTACGCTTGTTAATAGTTTTCTTCTACCCATATAACTGTGGTTCCAGTAAGTCTCCAGAAATATTGAACTTCTTTTTGTTTCTTAGACAATCTGACATATCTTCTCTTTTTCTGTAATATGTGAGATGTACACATTTATATTTTGGAAAATTTCTGTTCATTTTTCAAGTATTCATTTGAAGCCTACACTTTATGAGTTCTTCCCTGACTTTCCTAGGCGCAGCTAAATCTTTTTATGCATTCATTTTAGGGAGAAATTCGCATGAAAAAGCCTTACAGAATTTGTTTTCTCTTATCATATATATATATAATATACATATATTATTATATATATAACTTTGAATCTGGTGAAGAGACTATATATATATATATATATATATATATATACACACTATACATATATACATATATAGACTCAAAGTTCCCAATTTTTGTTGGTTTATTAATCAAAAGAAATATATGATAAAAGCGTATGTTTCCTCTGTTATTATGACAGTTTTCCAGAGGATGGGAAAAATATTTTTTACCATTTTATTCCTATCATAATTTCATCCATTCATGTTTCTTAAATAACTCTGTCTGTATTTATTGAGTCTGAAGTGGAATATCTTTTCCTGATATATAGCAGGTACTCAAAAGAAAACAAAAAGGACAAATGTTATCACCCAGGTGAGTTGACATGCTGAGCAGCTTCCTAGCCTCTAAATTATACCCTAATTTGGTCACTCGCATGACTCTAGTAGGCCAAACTTGAGAACAAAAGAGTTGCTAATGTATTTTCAACTCCTGTGCAGTGAGAAGTTGCTGGAGCAGTCCAGGCTGGGAACACCCTGGAGAATCCCAATATTTACCTGTTGGCCAATACAGAACACTGGGGTTCAGCCCATAATCCCTCCACATCAAGTGAGGTACTTACATGATCCTTCTACCACATTTCTACAAATTCGCTCCTAGCCATTCCTACTACTCTTTGTAATCCATCTAAGTTATTAAAAAAGCCACATATACTCAACTTCCCAATACCAATCTCAGCTCTCCTAAAACTGCTTATATGGGCCACTCTTATATTTTATCCACTGTGACTTATAAATATGCCCTGGCCTTTCCCTTGGAACTTTCATCCTCCTGATATGACATCGTGTAGGGACCGTAAGGATATTTTAAGACTTGACAGATTTCTTGTCTGTTCTCTTCTGTCTTTCCCATGCAGCCTCTCAGATATTTTATTTGGACCAAATTACTATTCCTGTACCTTCAGAACCAAAAAAGTACCTGGAACAAAGTGATGTATTGATATGCTTTGAATTAAAGAACAGAATTCTTATCCTAGTTCTGCCAATTATCTCTTTATGCTGGATAAGATATATAGTCTCATACTTTTAAGGATGGAACAAATCTTAAAGAAGTCCTGTTCCTTTCTTACCAACAAGAAGACTGAACACCTTTGAGAATATAACTAATTTGTAGGAACAGCTGGTTTAATGAAAGCCTGGCCTGGACTTCAGGTCTCTTGGAACCACCATGTGTAACCTCTAAGTCTGTGTAATTCTCTGAGCCTTTTTCCCTTATCATTAAAATGACAGTTACATCATCCCTTTGTACTTCATAACATTATTGTAAGTAATCAACAAAATCATGGACATGAAGCATTCAGATAAACAAAAGTGTCTGTACTAATATGCAATATTATTAGCACAAGGCCTTCTAGAACCCCTTTATTCCTTTGTAATCACAGATTGTCATTATTTCACTCTATTTTCTTAAATTGCGTTTTGATTACTAAATCCTCCCGGATTCTTTGTACACTGTAATTATATCTCTTAAGGTGGTAAACAAGCAGCAATCTATGTGCATACGCTGATCCTACAGTAGATTTTCCCCAATCTAAAATCAGCTGGAATTAGATGAAGAGAGTGTACCAAGCTGGAGCAGTAGACCCTCTAGGACTGAGGAGAAAGGAAGACAGTGATCAGAAATAGACAGGAAGGAAATAAAAACAGTAAGGACTGTTCATTGCAGAGCAGGAAAATGGAAAGTAACAGTTATTGTGCACCTAATGTATGCTGGGCATACTTACATGCATTTCCATATTTAATGTTCACAAGGTAGCTAAGTAGGACTGATGGAATAACTCATCTAAAACCAGTAGAGCCACAGTTTAAAATGGGCTTCTGTTTATTGAATACCTGTTCTTTTCAGTACTCCATGGTGGCTCTTGATTTATTATTGGGGATAAACAAAATCAAAAAGCTAGGAGCCAGAAAGCAGCAGATCACTGGAGTTTTCTTGAGCTAAAAAAAAACCCTATAAGAATTCATCAGCCTCTGCCACAGACTTCCTGAGGGAAAATTGAGGAACATGATATTGGGTGATGGCCATGACTGTGCAAGAAGCCTTCCCTACTGCTCTACCAGGAGCCAAAAGCTAAAGACTGAAGATGGAGAAAGATTTCCTCATTAGTCACAATGTTAGTGAATGTGAACTTAAGAGTCAAGCTAATGCCTTAACACTGATGAAGTTCACCTAACTAGTGTGATTTTTGGAAAGTTGCTGCTTCAATCCATGAAATTGATCCTAGTTTCCATTGTCAATATCATTTCCCTTTAGGATAATCTTAAACAGTCTCAACAAGAATCCCAGATAAAATTTGCCAGCACACTTTGTGTGTTTCCATCCTTACATACAAATGCCTAATTGATATTTCCACTTAAGGGTTTCATGGTAAATCTTACAAAGTATTAAAAATATTATTGAATATACCTACCATTTTTTTCTTTAATGCTGGCCTTTGTTGATAAATAAACTCAGAACTTTGCATCCTCCTTTAAATCCCTCATATACAACCTGTAGCAAATCCTATTAATTCTGTCTTTTAAATATATTCATCCACTTCTCTCTGACTTCGTTCCCATCACCATTTTTATTTGTCCCATCAACCACTGAGAAAAGCCACTTTTCTTTCCATACTAATACTTGTTCTCAGCCCCAAATCCATTCTTAATACTTTAACCAGAGCATCTTTTGTTAATCCATAACTGATTATGTCATTCCTTAAATTCCCATTGAAGTAAAATAAAATTCAATTACCTTCACACTGTAATTTTTGTGAAAGATGTCCCTGAGGTTGTAGAATGCGTAGCCTTCTGTGCTGTGCTGAGGGGCTGGGATTTTCTTCTAATAGTAATTTTATCAACCTATTTTTCTCCTAGCCTAATCCTTATCACAATTGGAGGTTAAGGTTTGGGCTACTCTGTTTCAATCATATTGTTTCCTGATAGACTATCAGATTCATTAAGATAGAAACTAGTCTATTTAGCCCACCACTGTGTCCTTATTCCCTAACATAATGCCCTAAACAAAACTAGTACCAATAAATACTTGTTGAATAAAATAAGGACTAAATGGGCTTACCAGTTGGCTGACAGTAGGATAAATTGAATAATTCATTTTGGAATAAAGTTGCAGCGAGATCACTGCGAGGTTTATAGTTCTGTAGAATAAAGATTATGAAGCTTTTATTGTTTTGGTTAAGGAAGTATTGATATCCCTTTTAGTATAAGTAGCTTATTTTTCAAGATCCAGTTCAAGTGACCTCACTTTTGTGATAAATTTTTGAAAATGCTAGCCCAAAATAATGTCAATTTCTGACTCACTCTGGAATTTATTATCTACACTATCCCTTTCACCACTTGAAATATTCTCTCATCTAATGACCTAGAAGACAGATGTGTTTATGTCCTTAGGCACATTGGGTATCAGCTCTAATAGGCTTATAGACTCTTGGAATTGAGTTCAAGATTGTACTTGTATTTTGTTCCTAACAGAACCTAGCACTGTGCTTAGTACATAGAAGAATCAATAATCATGAAATGCACAAATAAGTAAATGAATGAAGATTTTGGAAATAGCTGCAAGTTTCAGTGTTATGTGGGATAAGGATAAGAAATATTCTGAACAAATTTATCTTTCATTATTTTAGAATGAATGAAAGAAGCAATGGAAAAATTAAGACCCCAAGTGTCATCTTGCATGACATCTGCAGCAAATACACTGCCATATAAGATTTAGATACTTATTTTCTCTAAAAATTTTATTTGTCTGGGAGGTTTTCTTTTTTTTTTTTTTTACAGACTTTTTTTACAGATTTTATTTATTTATTTGAGGAGAGCAATCAAGAGAGAAAGCATGAGCAGAGGGGAGGGGCAGAGACAGAGTGCTGAGCAGGGAGCCAAAAGTGGGGCTCAATCCAGGACCCTGGGTTCATGACCTGAGCCAAAGACAGCCACTTAACCTACTGAGCCACCCAGACACCCCTGTCTGGAAAGTTTTCTTCTGCTTCTTTCTTTTTTTTCTTTTAAATTCTAGAACATTGAATATCTGTTTTCAATTTTATTTTGTATCTTGGCAGAAATAACTCAATAGCACATAAATTTTAAAAAGAATGGTACATAAATGTTGAAAGAAAAATCATAATTATATTAGTCCACCAATTCCTTCATTTTTACATTTCCTTTCTGACTTATTTTTTTAGAATTTAATGTTTACATTATTGTAGTTATAGTGTATGTTTGCTTTATTATGATTTAATTTTAATTAATTTAATTTTAAATAATCATTTAATATGATTTGAGGAGGTAATTATTTCATGAGTTTTATTGACTTTATATAAATGATACATTCATGAAAAGTCTCTTAACTAAATTTATTTTCACTAAATTGTATTAGTTTTACATTAGATGGGAGTTAGTCAAGATGGTTACTAGCATTTTTTTTCCCATTTTAGCTTTTGATAAAGTATTAACATTTGTTACATTTGTCTTCACTTGCCATGAAAGTTTAATGAACAATGATTCCCAATATTTTGCTTGAGGACAAATGTCTGAAAATCACAGCTTTAGGGGTTTGTAAAGACCCAGGTTTAATTCATTCCTTTGACACAAGTTGTGTGATCTAAGGAAAGTTAATTATTCGAGACTCAATTTTTTCATCTGTAAAATAGTTATAATTCCTACTTAGAAGGATGTTATGTGAAAAACAAGTAAAATACATGGGAAAACAGCCTCCATGCTAGTTTCTTGCCCTGTTCCTCTTTAGTCTGCCTCTTCCCTCACAACCACACCATACCCTACCTTTATACTTTCTAATAAACTCCTTACTCCCCCAGCTCCTAACTTCATACATTTTCCAAGGAGCTGACATAAAACAAGGATAAATTTTGATTTCAGTTTGACAGCTGAGATGTTTGGTTAGTATTTTCTTTTCTTTACAAACATATGGAAGGATTATAAGATGACAACTATTTTTAACTGAATGGTAATCTTTAAAAATAACAGCAGCAACAATAAAAACAATCACAAAACCCACTCTTTATCAAAAGTTTATTATGTAGAAGGTACTGTCCTAAATATTTCATATGTATTATTTCTAGTGCTTAGAAAAAATTCTATAATAATCACAAACTCCTATTTTGAAGAAGAAATAAACTTCTATGTCTGAGGCCACACAGTGTGCAAATTCTAAAGAACAGTTCCTACTCAGAAATGCCTAATTCTCATTTACTGTTTTCTCCATTGTTGCCCTAATAAACATTTACAAATCAGCCTGTAGCATAGGACTTCAGTCAATGAAAGCACTTATTGCAAAAGGAATAAAGTTGCTATTTCAAGGTGTCTAAGATAAATCACACACATATTTATAAATTGTTTATATGCACAACTTATTTTGTACTTTAAGTACTTACCCATCACTACTGGAAATTTGAGAGACATTAGTGGTGACATCTTCCTGAACATCTATCAGCACACAATCTTGGTGACTGTCCTAAAAATTTTGGAGCACTCGTGTTGCCAATGGATACATAAATTAGCAAAAGACTGAGAATGGAGAGTTGCAATAGTTTCCTTACTGTTAGAAGCATCACCCAGCATGGACAGAGAGAGCAGGGTGTATAAAATTGTATAAAAGAAGCAATTCTCCTTCTGAATCCAATTAACTGACTATAACATGGATTTATAGATTCAAGCTTCAACAACTCAAAAAGTTTAATTTCTAATGTGCATATAATCCACTCATTCATTTACATATATTTTCTCTTGGTATTATTTATTCAGATGTTAATATTCTAGCCTCAATACTTAGAGCAAGGGATACTAGGTTGATGATCAAAGTGCTTAGTGTTAGACCATTGCAGGAGATTACAGAGTAAAACCACAGATCTATGTGATCTTGTTCTCTAGGTGTTTTGAGGAGAAGGAGCTTAGCTTCCCATAACATGAAAGTGTGTAGAAAAGTTGGGAGTTAATGGAGGCATTAAAAGGACACATCTTAGATGAAACTGGAAGGTCAGGTGAGGCTTAGTCAAGAATAAACGCATCGGGAGGGAAGTTCTAGGCCAAGGTAGTGTCATTTGAGAAAGCCTTGAGTTGACAGAAAGCTCAGAAAGTTTGGGGAACTACAAACAAAGTATACTGAAGTACCAGCTATTAGAGTTTTGTTTAAAATCAAAAGGAAGTCATGGAAGGTTGTACATTAGTTTATTTTTTTTTTAAGATTTTATTTATTTATTTAAGAGAGCGAGAGAGAACATGAGAGGGGAGAAGGTCAGAGGGAGAAGCAGATTCCCTGCAGAGCTGGGTGCCTGATATGGGACTCGATCCTGGGACTCCGGGATCATGACCTGACCCTAAGGCCGTCGCTTAACCAACTGAGCCACCCAGGCACCCCTGTAAATTAGTTTAGATGCTATTGCATGTAGTAAGCTGGCAACTCCATTGAATTAAACAAAACCATGTAGAAACACATGGACTGGTCGAAATATAAGTCCAGAGATGGAGAGGGTTTCAGGAGTAATTCGACCCAGTCTCTCTGGTACTGTTTCCCCAAGACTCCCTTTTGTGTATTCTCTTCTCTGGGTAGATTTCTCCATGATTCTGGATTTTCTTATGGTGAATAAATGGCTCCAGCACTCCACAATATCCAGAATAAGACTGTCTCACCTAGTGACTTTTTTGTAGGCTCAACAAAACTTCCTTTCCTAAAGCCTATATAAAAAAAAATCTCTCATAGTCCACTGCTTTGAATGTGGTTCCATCTTCTGAGACTGTTACTACTAGGGAAAAGTGTCAATAAGCCAAATCTTAGGTTTAGGGAACTAGTGATTATGACAAGGGAAATAGGATTAACTTGGACCAATCAAGTCAACCCCTTGATGGCAAGTAAAGTAGTGGAGGAATATATAATCAGTTTTTCTTTTCTTTTTTTTTTTTAAGATTTTATTTATTTATTTGAGAGAGAGAGAGAGCTCACAGAGAAAGTGAGACAGAGAAGCAGACTCCCTGCTGAGCAAGGAGCCTGTTGCAGGGCTCGATCCCAGGACCCTGGGCTCATGACCTGAGCCAAAGGCAGCCACTTAGTCACCTGAGCCACCCAGGTACCCTTATAAGCAGTTTTTCTAACCTCATGCTATCCATGTAGAAGCAAAGGGCAACTAAAAGTTAATAATAAGAAATGGGAGAGTGTGAGTGGAGAATGGAAAAGCAATAATGCCCGATGCCACTCTTAGAGAATAACAAGATTATATTTTCATTTAAGGTAGATCATAAAAGTCTGCCGTGTGGAGGGGCAGCTGGGTAATTCAGTTAAGTGTGGGACTCTTGATTTTGGCTCACTCAGGTTGTTATCTCAGGGTCACTATTCAGGATTCTGAGATTGAATGCTTGGCCTCTGTGCTCAGCAGGGAGTCTGCTTGAGATTCTCTTCCTCTGCCCCCCTCTCCCCGCTCCTGCTCTCTCTCCCTCTCTCTCAAATAAATAAAATAAATCTTAAAAAAAAAAAAAAAGTCTGCCATGTGGAGAATGTCCAGGTGAAAGAAAGTGAAAAGGGCTGGAGATAGAGACCGTTTTAGGAGGTCTTTGCTGTTACCTACTGGGAAATTGATGGTGCCTGCACTAAAGTGTTGAAAGGGATTGAGAAGCAACAGATCATGTGATCAGTTTTCCTACTTGTATTTTTAGCCAAGATAGATAATAGTAGTATCATGAGTGCTTTTAAAGAGACATTTTAAAAATCCTCTGTATCTAATTATGTCTTTCACAGGATGTCAGTGTGGTTATAATGTTAAATTTTCTTGCTGTTTGTACATGACAATTGATAATAGTTTTGATGACATATATATATTTCTATGCATTTTATTGAGGTAAATATATGCATTTGGCATTTAACTCAAATTCTATATAACATAATTTGAGGTAACAACAGTGCTTCAGATAGTTGATGTATTTTATTATATTCAATCTTATACTAACATTTGAGCTGTTGCTTTCTTTTTTTTTTCATTTCCGTTTGTCCAGAGATGAACATTTTTGTGAATATCCATTTTCTGAGTTTCCAATTGTTTTCTTCATACAGATTCTAGAAATTAATACAATTCTGTATTTCTACCTCTTAACTCTAATCCAAAGGTAGCTACTTCATTGTTTAGTAATCATCTGTTTACTTGCTGTCTTTTTCAATAAGTGTAAGGACCATGATCATTTTAATTATAGCACCATTCTCTGTATGCATCACACTATCTGGCACAAATACATATTAAGTAAGCAAATTAAATTATATCAATATTTAATACTGTATAGTATATATGTGTTTATATATTTAGTGAATAATATGATGTAATAATAATGTATATGGTGCATATATATGTATGGCCTCTGTCCCTTTCTCTCTCTATATGTATGTATATGAATATATGTACATTTGGTGCTATATGTGGCAAATGCCCATATGGCAGTGCATGAGAATCCTCTGGGCCAGTAAACAGTGAGGAAACAAGATTGTTCCAGTAAATTCCAAGGTAAATTCCTTTATATTCTTTCTTTCTCTCTCATTAAAAAAAATAAAATAAAACTTTGTTGAAAATTCAGTAGATACTCCTCTTCAGTAGCCTCTAAGTAACATTCAAATCCTGTGCGTTTTTTTTTTTTCCTGTTAGTTCTCAGCAGCCGATGCTTTTTACAAACTATTTTCTGAGAGAGATGTAGCTTTTTACTATAAACTTTACATTCAAAAATGAAAGTTTATCAGTATTTTAAAACATCAAGATTTAGGCTGATTCAGCAAACACTCCATGATTCTTTTTTCTTTTAACTTGACAATACAGGTACTTGGGGAAAAAAAAAGATATTTTTTTCTCCATCTTTTTTTTTTTTTTAAATTAAAGTTGTGGTAAGGTTGCCTGGATATCTAGTAAAGATGAAAATATGATAAAGAAATTATATCATGATATGATATGATATGATATGAAAATATGATAAAGATAAAAATATGATAAAAATATGATAGAGATTTTTGTTTGGGACCCTTCCAGTGTCTGCAATGATCAGCCTCCTCTGCCTTCCGTACTACCCAAGAGTATTTGCACTGTTTACCCCTCCCTATCACAACCCCACAGTGGAACTCCAGATCTTTTCAGTTAAAGCTCCTCAGCTTTGATCCCATCAATATCTGGCTTTTGGTGAGATACTATTATAGAAAAGTAATGTCAGGTGGTATTGGAATGAAATTAATACTTTACTCCATAGTTATTTTACTGTGATTATTTTAGAGCTAGTGCGCTAAACCCTGAGTAAATTAAGGGAGAAAACTGTAAGCATCTTATCACTATACTGTAAATTTCTTTATTTGTTTACTGTTGTAATTCTACCACCAAGTGTGACGTATATAGTGGACGTATATAGTATATAGTTAATAATTAAAGAACTTGTGAATAATGGAACAGGATAACCTGATTATACTCAAGGATTTTTGTCGGTTTATTTTTAAACTTTGTGTGTGTGTGTGGAACATAAGAAACAGAGAAAAGGGCACAAAACTTAAATATCCAACTAAGTATCACTTTATAAGGCCAATAACAATGTAGCCTAACTCAGGTTAGTAATTAGAAAATTTCTATAGCATGACAGAACCCCCCACCTTGTGCACTATTAATGATTATCATGATTTTTATAGTTATATCTTTGCTTTTACTAAGTTTTTGCATCAAATATGTCTTTCTAAATGTTCTAACATACATTTATTTATTCTTAAACTTTATACAAATTCAATCAAATAGTAAACATTTCTTACATTTCTTGCATTGAGCTTCATTTTCTCAGTATTATATTTTTAGTTTCAACAATATTATTGCATATAAATGTAGTTTGTTCCTTTTCTTTTAGTATGGTGTATGACAATTGTGGTAGGTAGAATCATAGGTTGTCCTTCCCCCAAGACTTCATACCCTAATTCCCAGAACTGTAAGTATTGAGATACTGATGAAGGATAGTTGGAAGGCTGTAAGACGGGCAGGCAGAGACAAGCCTCCCCACCCCCAAATTGCTCTAAGAAGAAATCACCCTTAAAAGGATTTTACACCACCCTGGAAGGAGCCCTCCACCCTTTCCCAGGTGACAAAAACCTGATTGTATGACAGGAACAGATAGGGTTAATCAGATTAAAACAGCCCACCAAGAAGCCCATAAAAACTCCTATACTTAGAAACTCCTGTGGCAACCTGCCAGGGTCCCCTCCTTCCTCAGGAGCTTTGTACTATCACTTTGCTATAGCCCAATAATCCTTGTTTTACTTCCCACCACTCTGTCTGGTCTACCTCTTCATTCTTCAAAGCAGTGTGACTAAGAACCACAGGCAGGGTCAGAGAAAAAAATCCTGTAACAATATCACCCCCATGACTGTTTTATTTATATTTATTATTATTTTATTTCTATTTCTCATTTTATTAATATTTATTATTTTATTATTTTACTATATATGGCAAGTAGATTTTGCAGATATAATTAAACTTACTATTCAGTTGACTATGAGTTAATCAAGAGAGATTCTCTAGGTGGGCTCATTCTGGTCATGTGAACTCTTTAAAAGCTGAGAGTTTTCTCCAGCCAGTCCCAGAAGAGGACAGAGAAATTCAAAGCATAAAGGGGGATTTGACAGGAAGAGTTTCTCTGTTGCTGAGGTAGAAGCATTTGAGAGAGAGCTAGACATTTTTAGCGCTACCTGCTGCTGACAACTGGCAAGGAGACTGATAGGGACTTTAGTCTTATGACCACCAGGAACTAAATATAACCAACAAATTGAATGATGTTGGAAGTAGGTACTTCTCCAGAGTCTCCAAGTCAGAGGTCAGAGTGACCTTGATTGGAGAAGTCCATCTAGCCAGTCCAAATTTCTGGACTACTGAACCGTAAGATTATAATGTGTGCTGTCTTAAACCGCTAAATTTTTGCAATTGTTCTACAGTAATAGAAAACTAGTGCAAGATTAGAAAAATCTTACATAGGGGTGCCTGGGTGGCTCAGTGGGTTAAAGCCTCTGCCTTGGGCTCAGGTCATGATCTCAAGGTCCTGGGATCGAGCCCCGCATTGGGCTCTCTGCTCAGCAGGGAGCCTGCTTCCCCTCTCTCTCTCTGCCTACTTGTGATCTCTCTCTCTGTCAAATAAATAAATAAAATCTTTAAAAAAAAAAAAGAAAAGAAAAAAAGAAAACTCTTACAAAATATATTTATACATTCTAATGTTGATATATATTTGGTTCCTAGTTTAGTCCTATCATATGCCATGGGGTTATGAACCTGCTGGCACTTGTCTCTTGGTTCACATGTGAGTATGGACATATACATAGGAGTGTAATTACTTAGTTAGAAGATAACCCATTCTATTGGATCTTTAGTGGTTTGTCATTAGGGTTCTTTTTTTTTTTTTTAAAGATTTTATTTATTTGATAGCAAGAAACAGCGAGAGAGGGAACACAAGCAGAGGGAATGGTAGCGGGAGAAGCAGGCTTCCTGCCAAGCAGGGAACCTGATGTGGGGGGCTCGATCCCAGGAACCTGGGATCATGACCTGAGCCAAAGGCAGACGCTTATCGACTGAGCCAGCCAGGTGCCCCAGTCATTACGGTTCTTAAAACATTTCTTTCTCATTACTAATTAGATTGAGAATCTTCACATATATTCATTGGTAATTTAGAAATTCTGTCTTTTGAAATGCCTGTTTAGATGTCTTAGACATATTTTCCACTAGGTAATTTATCTTACCAATTTCTGGGGGTTATTTTTTTTTGTCAACTTAATTTATATATTCAAATTATTGGCATAAACTTGCTCTTAATATCCTTTTTGAAAATTTATGAAGATTTTCCCATTTTAATTCATGATATTGGTGGTTTGTGCCTTTTTTTCTTGATCAATCTCATCATTGCTGATCAATTTTGTTATTTGTTTCTAATAAAGATTTTTGCTGTGCTGATGCTTTCTATTATATGTTCATCTTCTCTATTTTAATCATATTGTCACTTCACTAATATATTTTTTCTACTTTCTCATATCTAATGTGCTCTTTGGTTCTCTACCAACTTTCTTACTTTATAAAGATTAGAATGTTCTTATGATCTTCGTTGTCCTGTCTTCTTTGTCAAAGGAATTTTTTTACTTGACACAACATTACATTAGATTCAGGTGTATAACATAGTGATTCCACAAACTGCATACATTATGCCCTGCTCTCCACAAGTGTAGCTATCATCTGCCACCATATAACTCTCATCACATACCATTGTTGACATTCCTTATGCTGTGTCTTTCATCCCTATGACATATTCATTACATAAGTGGAAGCCTGTATATTCTACTCCCCTTCACCCATTTTGCCCCTCCCCCTCATCTTCCTTCACTCTGGCAACCATCAGTTTAGTTAGTTTTCTGTGTTTATATGTCTATGTCTTCTTTAGCTTGTTTGTTTTACTTTTTTTTAATTCCACATATAAGTGAAATTATATGGTATTTGTATTTGTCTGACTTATTTCACTTAGCACAATAACCTCTAGGTCCATCCATGTTGTTACAAATGGCAAGATCTTATTCTTTATTATGACTAATATTCCATTATGTATATATATACATATATATATATACATATATATATATACATATATATATGTATATATATATTCTTTATTCATCTGTCAGTGGATACTTAGGTTACTTCCATAAATTGGCTATTGTAGATAATGGAATTTTAAGTGTACATTTCTTTTTTTTTTTTTTTTTGAATTAAGTGTACATTTCCTAACTTCAAAATTTATAAGGGTGGTAGGGAAACTTGCAATCTGATTTCTGGCCTAAAAGCATTATAGTGAGATAAAATTCTCTCTATGGCTTAATTCCTTTAAAATTAGTAATATTTATTTTATTTCCCATAGTATAGAAATTTTTTTAAAATCTGTGTGTGCATAAAATTATTATTTTCTATAATTGTAGGAAGCAGCCCTTTGCATTTTTCTGTTAGGCCATATGTGTTGATTTTATAGTTCAAATCTATAAATTTATTGATATTTTTTGCTTTTCTGTAAATCAATGAGCTATGTTGAAATTGTGTGTTATAATTTTAAGTTGTCTCTTTTTAATTTTTTAAAGTTCTATGAGCTTATGTTTTATATATTTTAATTTAGAAAATACATAAACATTTAAAATTGCTTTAGCTTACCAGTGAAATAAAGCATTTTTTATGATTAGTAAGAGTTCCTTTTAATCTCTAACAATGCTTTATTCCTTAGTATGTATTTTATTAGATATTAATATAGCTACAACTGCTTTCTTTTGCTTGTAGTCATGATATAGTGTTTTTCTATTCTGTATTTTCAAGCTTGCATGAACTAATATTTCAGTTAGGTGTATTATAAGAAACATAAGTTGAGTTTTATTTTTGTATTTAATCTAATTTTTTTAATTAGAAGATTTTAGTACATTTTCATTAGGATAATTCTCAGTATTATGATTTTAATTCTACCCTCTTAACATATGCTTTCTATTTCTACTTTTCTTTCTGTATACATTATACTTTTTGATTTATTTAAGATTGTGGGGATTTTTTAATTATTACATTATCTCTCAGTTATTTGGGACATCACACAGTCTCCCATTATTTTATGTGTTGTTATGCAAGCAATGCTTTCCTGTAGAGTTTTCTCTCATACGGAAATTTTCTGTATCTGTGTTGTCCAATATAGTAGCCATTAGCCACATATGTCTACTGAACAGATGAAATGTGGCTGGTGTGACTGAACAACCTAATTTTTAATTGGATTTTAATTAGTTTACATCTAAGTTTAAGTAGATAGTTACTATAGCATTGAAATGAACACATATAAATTAAAACCTGAATCTTTGGGGCACCTGGGTGGCCCAGCTGGTTAAGCATCCAACTCTTTGGTTTCAGTTCAAGTTGTGATCTCAGGGTCCAGGCTCAGTGCAAAGTTGGCTTGAGATTCTCTCTTCCCTTCTCCCTTTGCCCCTCCCCCTGCTCATGCTCTCACATGTGCACATGCTTTCTCCCTCTCTCTCTTTCTCTCTCTCTCTCAAATAGATAAATCTTTAAAAAAAAATGTTGTCTGGCAAGTTAAATATTTCTTCTTTGGAGATATTCACAGCCACAAATGTACCATTTAGTAATCTGGATGTTTGTCTTCTGCCTGCTGCTTAGTTTTGGCTTGTAGTTTTGGAAACTAAAAAAACAAACAAAACAAAAACAAAAAACCTTAATCATTATTTCTCCAAACCCTGTTTAGACTGTACCCAGAGTACAAATTGTATGAAATTATGTACCTGGAACACAAATTGCATGAAATTATTCTGATTCATGAACCAAGTATGCTGATTTATGGAATACCATCATAATCTCTATAGCTGGGAAAAAGACACATTACCAGTGATCACACAGATATCAGTTTTTCCCACAGTAATTATAATCTAAAAGCTGTCAAGCATATGACCTGCTGGACAATGAAAATACTCTAGTGGATGCTTTTATTTCAGATAGATTTTATTACTTATTACATTTCCATTTCTTTCTTGAAAAGATAATGAGTCGTGGAAGAGACATTCTAGCAATCTAATATTGACACTATGAATTTGATATGAGACTATTTATATAACTTCATTACAGTTCTGCCTCTGAATGGAAGGTAGATTTTTATTTTTAAAATATTTGCTAAATCAAAGTGTCCTTTCTTATATAAAGAACATCTACAATTTGACAAATTATGTCAGATTCCCATGTATTGTTAGTGTCCCCTGTATTTTTTCATCTTGGAAACATTTTATGCTATAGATATAAACCCCAAATTGTGTAAATTAGTGAAATATTTTCTGTACATCAAGCACATTGGAATTTTTAAAGTCAATTCACTTAGGAATTACATCTGCAAAGACACAAGCACATTAGGATTTCTGGACAGTCTTCATTTGACCTGCTGTTTACCTCATTCCAAAACAGTGACTTAAATGATATTTAACTGGATAAAATAGTACCTATTCCAGGTACTGGAAATATAAGAAATTATTATATCTAAAATTTTAAAAACTCATGAGTTAGGAATTATAAAAATAAAGCCAGAAAAAAATGATTTTCCCCTTTAGGATATCATACTTAATTTTTAAATATCCCTACAGTCATGTGGGTTAGGTTTACTCTACCAAAATGCACAGTTGTATTTATATAAACAAAGAATTGGAGATACTATTTTGCTATAGTCAGAGAACTTAACAGTATAATAAGATAATTCGTTAATTTTCATTTACTTCTTTAGAGGTTGGTCAAACATAGCAAGGTTACATGTTTAGGTCTGAATTTTCTGAGTAAAAGTAGCCTGAGACATAGAACCTCACCAGAGTTACCCATGCCAAAAGCCTCCTGAACTATTATTTATATTAGTTCTATTATTCTATTAGTTCATATTTTGTTCTATTATTCTGTTCTATTATTTATATTAGTCAGTAAACTATGGAAAAGGGCCTGTGTGACAAGAGTTTTGAAACGGCATTGAAAAAGGTTTATTTGCCATAATTAAGACATTCTTACTCAAATTTTATAAAATATACAAATTACTGTATATTTTTAATAGTGTTCTACCAGAATACAATGAGGGACCAAGTAGCCAAGTCCATGAATTGTCAGTGTTGCCATGTATGATCATTATAGCCCTTAATGTGGAAAGCTGTTAATGCTGATTGTCTCATTTAATATTCAATATAGCCTTATGAGTTAGGGAGTACTATTTCCTTGTTCTTATCTAGATATAAAAAACAAATGTTTAATTGCCCGGTGCCCTAAAGTTAGCAAATACCAAATATCAAGCTTTGGATTTAGGCATCGTGGCTCCACAATCAGCTCTTTTATTTTCTTATATTTTAAATTTTTTAGGTGGGGGTGGGAGGGGGTGAGAAGGGGCAAATGGAGAGAGAGATAATATTTTAAGGAGGCTCCAAGCCCAGCAGAAGCCTGACATGAGGCTCGATGATCTCACAATCCTGAGATCATCCCCTGAGCAGAAATCAAGAGTCAGAAACTTAACCAACTGAACCACTTAGACTCCCCTGCACAGTTAGCTCTTTTAAAACTGCATTTAAGTTATTTTCTGGGAAAAAGAAAGTGTGTAAGAGATCAAGAGAAAGCTATCCCAAAAAAGAGATGTTGCTTCAAGTAATTCTTAGAGTCATGAAAGGAAAATTTCAAAGAATGGAGCCAGAATTCACTGGCACCATTATGAAAACAGTGCTGGTTTGAGCAGGGCACAGAGAGGTTCCCACTCCATAAAGTTTTCCATGAGAAAGAATAGTCAGAAGTATGAGAGGAATTGGAGAAGACAGGACCAGCATGCATATTTAATAGACAGCCTGGCTCACTGTTCTATTGAGCATGCTTTGGGTTTTTGTTTTGTTTTGTTTTGTTTTAATTTTTTTTTTCTTTTATTTGACAGAGAGAAACAGCGAGAGAGGGAACAGAAGCAGGGGGAATGGTAGCGGGAGAAGCAGGCTTCCCTCTGAGCAGGGAGCCCGATGCGGGGCTCCATCCCAGGACCCTGGAATCATAACCTGAGCCGAAGGCAGATGCTTAACGACTGAGCCACCCAGGCGCCCCGAGCATGCTTTGGTTTTTAACATCATTTGAGTGATGTTAAATAAGGAGCAAGTCGCTAGTGGCAACAACCAATTTCTTTGAATTTCTGTTAATAAAACCTGAGGCACACACAGTGCTATATTTTAGTAGAGTTCCAGTGCATCTTCATGACTCCAACTTATTTGTTATTGAGCAAACTCTTGGGAAATAAAGTGTATATGTCCAGATAGTAGGTTAAGCTGAGGAAAAGAAAAAAAAAATCTTAGTGCTTAAATACAACAAAAATGTGTGTCTTACACACATTCACACCCAAATGGGGGATTTTGCTGTTCATAGTTACTCAAGAATCTAAGATAGCAGAGGCTCCATCTTCATGTATATATCCAAGATTATTGAAAAAGGAGGAAGGAATATGGGGAATTACATACCACCTCTTAAAGCTTCCATTCAAGAATGAGATGTGCCATTTCTGGTGGTCAAAACAAGTCCATGTGATCATGCTTACCTTCAAAGAGAACAAGGAAGTGAAATGCTATAATGTCTGGAAATATGTGATGATCAACATAAATGCCTATCACACACAGAGAAAGTGTGGCACAAAATCTTAGGAGATTTCATGATCTCTTCTCAGCAAGCCAGGCATCAGAAATAGGTCAAAATGTGATACTTTCTAGGTAGGAGCAATTTGGTTTTTTGTTTGTTTGTTTTGTTTCAGAAATAGCACACTATAACCTATAGGGTATCTTCAATCACTCAATTCAAATAAATGGTAGAGGTTTCTACCCTGGAATTTCAAGGACTTTTTAAATTTATTTTGACTTTGTACAGACAGTAAAGATCATTAATTGCCTGATTCACCAGTTTCTGCTGAACTAACCTGACAGAGGCCCTTTGATGGAAGAAAGCACAAATTGAGAAGAAACCAAACTTAGAACATCATCCAGAACCAGTCATCTACAAGGGCCTGAAATCTGGGCAGCCTCTTCGATAGCTCAGTCAGACATGAACAAGAGCACTTTAGGGCAGTGAGCTGTTCAGCTCTTGATATATTACACTTGGCACCTATGGAGAGATACCTGAGCTGAGAAGTAAGATGCAATTTCAAATACATAAATAAGTTCTGCTTGCAAAGTCTTTTTCTCAAGAAGAACATACAAAATAACCTTATGAAGCAATATTCCTTTTCCTTGTCAAATTGTTTTTGTCATCCAAAATAGTCATAATATTTTCTTTTCATACAATACCTTAAAAATTTAACTCATCTCTTTTAGTTACTTTAGTATATACTTCAATATATAATGATTGGATTAGAGCAAGTAAATAAATTCAGCATCCCATTTTTACTTAATTAAGGCAAGTATAATATACTATTTGGAAGAAATTATTATGTTATGATTCTTTAGGAGAATCATTCAATTGGATAGAGAATTTTAGTGATTTAAGATGTTTTATTCCACAAATTCAAAAATCCCTGATGGCTACAAGTAGGGAATTTGAAGAAATTCATGTCATACATATTTCTTCTGCATATCCTTTGGAGACATTTATTCTTAGCATAAAATGAAATAAAATTACTTTTATTACATGTACAAGAGATCTGAGATTATGCAGGCCAAAAAAAAATCCATTTTGACAAGGACATGTCTTTTAAAGATTCTTAAATATATCACTTTTATTTTAAAGAAGGAAATTATCAGTTTTTGGTCTTAGAGAAATTATAGGCAAAATTAAAACAAACTAAAGTGATTATCCCTTAAACTTGTATTTCTCAGATTCAGATTTAGGAGACCTGGGTTTGAATCTAAATCTGCCGTTTACTTTCTGTGATCTTTTGTCAAGTTCTTTAATTCCTCAGAGCCTCAAATTTCACATACTACTTTGTTAATATTTCACATATTATTTATGTTAATTTGTACTAAAAGCTGAGACCACAGCCTCAAATAAGAAAAAACCTAGAGTACCCTATTACTGTTATGGATATAACATTTGTATTTGAGGCCATAGAAAGTATTTAGTGTCATATAAAGGCCACTACTGGTGAAGTGGTTGGAAAAACCATGACAAAAATAAAGAAAAATTAAAAGTTCTAGATGCACTATAGTTTCTGTTTTGCAGTAATTGCTTATAAATATTTATTGTATTTGTGCCACACAACCATGATTTTTTTTTTTTTACCTTTTTGATCCAGGATTGTGTTTAAACATACACACGTACATACACATGCCTTAATACTACCACTTCATTTGAATTCTAGCCGTTCGTTGATTTCTAGCTTATTGGCCTTGCTGTATTAAAAAAACAGGGAAACTTGATTTCTTTTTAAATTGCCAAAGAAGACACTTTTGCCTTTTTCTGAGTTATTCGGAGTGTTCAGACCAGAGGAGAACAAACAGTTTTTGTCTCTGAGATGCAATGAGTAACTTTTAACTTTTTGGGAAATGTCATGAAATTATAGCCATGCTTGAACTGAGGCTGAGAACCAAGAGGCTGTCTTCTTTATTTCAAAATAAATTTGAGGTCACTGTAGGAGATATATTTCTTTTCACTCATGTGAGAGTGTTGGTTACCTCTTAGGAACATGATATTTGCTTTCATCTTTCACCTTAAGTCTGAGCAAATGTAAGACTGTGATATAAATACATCTCTGTCACAGATAATGTGAGATACACATTATGTAAATAATGTATCACACTAATCAACACTAATAATAGTGTATCAATGTAAAGATACATTGACATTGTTTTCCTCTCTTTCAGAGTAGAGGAGAAAAAAATACTTCTCTTAGCTCTTCAGACTGGGTGTGGTCATGTGACTTACTTGGACCAGTATGAAATTTGAGTGTGTTACTTCCAGGCTAAGCATTTAGTGCAAGGGCTGTTGGGATTGAGGAAGCATGTGCTGATCTGTGGGTGACCACTGTGCTTTCCCATTCATGATGGCTGCCTTCAACAGTAAGCTGAAAACACAGTGCACCAAACGTGAACAAAAAATAAGCCTTTGTTTTCTGAGTCACCACAGTTTTGAAGGCTGCTTATTTTTATGTATAGGCAAAGTAAGCCTGATTTACATAATCATTTCCCCAGCAGCTTCCGGAGTTGTCCTTTTGCCTGTCAGGCTTCCTTCAGGAAAGGTGATCAGTGACTCATCTTTTTATCAAGCCTTTTTTTAAAAAGTGGACCTAGTTGTTCTTTTTCCTTACATAGTTCAGAGTTCTAAAAGAGTGGATTCATGAAAAGATAAGCTAAAAACCAGGATTATTGTAAAAACAACAACAACAAAGAATAAAACATCTTTTAAAAGGGGAGTCCAATTCAATGTCATCTTGCCAGAAAATTAGTTAATTGAAGCCTCAGATTTCCTTATCCAGAGTTCTACTTATAACTCATAAAATGAGCCTAACATTCCCTTTCTCTAATTTTTGGTAAATATGCCTCTTACAGTAAGAACTATTAGGTATCTCCACATACAAAATGACATTATAGGTGATTTCTGCGTCATTCTGTGAAAGGGTGTTGCTAATCTCTCATCTCTTTCAGTAGTATTTAGAATATTACTATTCATTTCTATTGCTTTTCAGTTTACAAAAGCAAGGTGTCTACAGTTGCTTCACAGAGATAAATTATTCAGCCATTTATTGAACTTCTAATAAGTGTCACACCTGGGACTTGGCATCAGTTTGAGAAAGGCTTTGGGGCTGCTGTGCATATTGTAACAAGATGTCGCTCTTTCCTCAATAGTTTACAATCTAGTCCAAAAGCAAAGCTGTATATGATAACCACCCCCTTCCCCCCAAAAAACAATAATGAGTAATTGGTATATTTAAATGTGTCAAACGAGTAGTATGCCCAAATGAGGAACAGGATGGCTTGGTGTCTCTCTGGACTGACACTTAATCTCTAATGCAGTAAGCAAATCAAGTATTCTCTCTTAGAGTCTCAGTTTCCATGTTTGTAAAGTGAAAAGACTAGACCAAAAAATATCCAAATTTCCTGCAAGCTCTAAGAAACTATAACTCAGAATTCCAAAGTGCATGCTGAAATTCTATCTTTAGAATTTGTTCAAACTTTCTACAGATTTGCTGTTTCTGAGTCTCAATTCCCTTAGTTTGATGCAGAATACTATAGTATTAGCTCTGAATCTGGGTAGGCTCAGCATATGGTTTTGCACATCAAAGGTAGGTTTATTTTTCACTCAGAGCTTCTTGATGTGGAGAAACCCCTGGAAAATGACCTATGCTTGGAGGCAACCTAAATCACAAGAGATAGTTCACATAGAGGCTGCACAGACTGATGAAGACATGAGTCACAGAATAGAATGTATTAATGGCATGTTAAAATAAAAGGAAGAAAACTTTTAGATCTTAAAGAAATATAAATCACCAAAAATGCTGCTTCTCAGCATTGGAATTCTCCTGAGAATTAGCCTTTTTCTCCCTATTTAAATGCAGTATAGGGATGCCTGCGTGGCTCTCAGTTAAGTGTCCCGCTCTTGATTTCGGCTCAGGTCATAATCTCAGGGTTGTGAGATGGAGCTTCACATTGGGCTCTGCCCCAAGAGTGGAGCCTACTTGAGATTTTCTCTCTCCCTCTTCCTCTGCTCTTCCCACCCCTGCTTCTGCTTGCTCATTCTCGCTCTAAAATAAATAAAATAAAAAATAAATGCGTTATAATTAAGGTATATCAACTAAAAAGGCCATCTCTAATACAGTTCCTAAAGTTCTTTGTAAAATTCATTATCAGTCAGTTTTGCCTTGAGTCATACTATCTTCCCATTTTAAAGTATGCTTCTTTTCCTAATTCTCTAGCTTATATTCTAAATATTTATTTCAGTATTCAACTGATAGAATATTTATATTGGATTTTAGCACAATGAAAAGGACTACACACATATTCCTAGTTTTTTGGAAATTATTACACAAGGTATATGTTAACCATGGCTTCCACTGGAGTTTAATAAATAATTTATTTGATTGCTATTTCATCTGTTGGAAACATAATTATTGAATTTACCTTTTTACTGTTTCCTGGAAAAATCATGAGGGATTTTTTTAAAGATAATAAAGCAAATAGAATGTGATTTAAAAATTTTAATTTTAATTTAAAATTAAAAATTTTAATTCTAAAAAGAAAGAACAACAGTGAGTAAATAAAACAATAAAAATACAATAAAGAAAAAAATAAGTAAATGAAAGTGTTGAGAAATTTAATTCAAACATAATAATAGCAAACAATTGTATAGTGTCTATTATATTCCAGACAGTGTTGGAAAGAATTTACAAATATTAACTCATTTAATTTTCACAAGAGCTCCATGAAACAATTGCTACTATAAATCCAAGATAACAAATAATGAGGAAGCACAGAAAATTTTAATGACTTGACAAGGGTCATGCATTTCTAATAAGTGACAGATTCAGAATTCAAACCCAGCAGTTGGCCTCAGCATTTATTTTCTTAACCACTATATTATAGTTACCTTTATTGAGCAGCAATATGAATGGACTAAATCTTCATTTAAAAGACAAGAACAACAGGGGCGCCTGGGTGGCTCAGCCGTTGGGCGTCTGCCTTCGGCCCAGGTCAGATCCCAGGGTCCTGGGATCGAGCCCCGCGTCAGGCTCTCTGCTCTGCGGGAAGCCTGCTTCTCCTGCTACCGTTCCCTCTGCTTGTGTTCCCTCTCTCACTGTGTTTCTCTCTGTCAAATAAATAAAATCTTTAAAAAAAAAAAAAAAGACAAGAACAACAGACTATATTCTAAAAAATAAACAGAGTTTTATTCTGTCAGTTGGAATTCACCCAAGATACAAGAACAGAAAGATACTAAGAAGTAAAATAGGAAGAGATATATCAAGCTAATGCCAACCAAAATGAGTTGGAGTAGTTATATTAATAGTTATTAACAGCAAATGACATAGACTTTAACCAACAGAGATAAAGAGAATTACTTCAAATGTTAAAAACTTCATTTTACCAAGATGATTAAAAATACAAATATGGGGCGCCTGGGTGGCTCAGTCGTTCGGCCCGGGTCATGATCCCAGAGTCCTGGGATCGAGCCCCGCATCGGGCTCCTTGCTTGGCAGGAAGCCTGCTTCTCCCGCTACCATTCCCTCTTCTTGTGTTCCCTCTCTTGCTGTGTTTCTCGCTGTCAAATAAATAAAAAATCTTTAAAAAAAAAAAAAATATAAACTATATACACCTAAATCATCTCAAAATACCCTGAACACAAATATATGGAACTTCAAGGAGAAATTGATAAATCTTTTCCCTCATTTTGTAATTAGATTTACCAAGCAAAAATACAAAGAAATTTACAAGATTCAAACAATTCTTTGAAACTGATGTGATCTAATGGGTGTATATGAAAATTGCAATCAACAATTGGAGAATACATGAAACTTGTTAAAATCTGAAGTTGTGCTAGACCATACACAATGTCTCACGAATTTCAGATTTAGAATTCTGCAGATTGTGACTCCAACCATAATGGAATTTGGTTCATAATTACAAAATTTCTGGTTACAAATTAAAAACCATAATTCTAAACAACTCATGAATCGAACAAGAAATCATAATAGATATGAAAAATATTTAAAGCAGGGTAAGAAAAATGGTATATTGAAAGTTTAGGAATATTGCGAAAGTAGCAATAAAATGAAATACTGGGTTTAAGCATTTATATTCAAAATGATGAAAATCTCAAATGATTACATGAAGCAACAAATTTTAAATCTTAAAAAAAAACTTCGGAATTATTTCAATGAATGACAAAATAAGAAAATGATAATGTTTATAGAATCCATTGAAATAGAAATCCAACGGGTAATGAGTCAAAAATCTCAGTCAAAAATCTCCTTTTTAAGAGAGAAAAAGGAAGAAATGAGCCCTTAACTATAGAGAACAGATTGATGGTTACCAGAGAGGAAAAAATGGATGGGAAAATATGTGAAATAATGATGGAGATGAAGGAGGGCACTTGCTGTAAAGAGCAAATGAGTGTTGTATGGAAACGTTGAGTCACTGGATCACTGAAAATATATATATAGAATCACTGAAACTAATAGAACGCTGTATATTAAATGTATGAGGATTAAAATAAGAAAACTTTAAAAAAAAAGAACACTAACTCCAAAAAATGCCTGCACACCCATGTGCACTGCAACATTATTTATGATAGCCAAGATATAGAAACAAGCGTCCATCAACAGATGAATGGATAAAGGAAAATATGATCTATACATACAAAGAAATATTATTCAGCCATAAAAATGAATGAGATCTTCCCATTTGGGATGACATGGATTAAACCTGAGGGCATTGTGCTAAGTGAAATTTCAGACAGAGAAAGACAAATATATGATCTCATTTATATGTGGAATCTGAAAACAACAAAAACAAAAAGCAAGCTCATAGATACAGAGGATAGATGAGTGTTTGGCAGGGAGTAAGGTATTAGCAAAATGGATGAACGGAATCAAAAGGTACAAACTTCAAGTTATATCTAAGTCATAAGGATGTAATGTACAGTATGGCAGCTATAGTTAATAATACTGTCTGTAGTGCATACTTGCTAAGTTGCTAAGAGAGTAGATCTTAAAAGTTCTCCCTATAAGAGAAAAAATTCTGTGACTATGTATGGTGATAGTAGCTGTCATTTAACAATATATACAAATAACAAATTGTTATGTTAGGAACCTGAAACTGATGTTAAATGACAATTACCTTCAATAAAGTAATTTTTAAAAATAAATATACCGAAGAAATCTCTTTTTAAAAAATAATTACATTGATGATAGTTGGCTAGGTTAAATTAAGGCATAAACAATATCAGCAATTAAAAGAATTCAGCATACTATCAAAATTTTATGGTGATTGTGAAAACTAAGATAAAATAAATACATTCTAGAAAAATAAAATTTACTATCACTGACACAAGAAAAAAGAAATGTACTCGGAAAAAGAAAATATTCCTGCAAAGAAACTATCAAGCCCAGTTGCTTTATGGTTAGGTATAACTAAATATTCACAGGTAATTCCAATTTTAAACAAAATCTTCTGCAGAATAGGAATGTAAATAAGGTGGAAGAAAACACAGTGCGTGTTTTGATGCTAGTAAAATGTTGACACTAACACTATAAATAGTACAAGAAAAATAAGTTAATGTCATAGAAGTAAAATTCACAAACTGTATGTAGCAATATATAAACCAGATAATACATGAACTTTTTGTTTGTATCTATAAGACGTGTGATAACTTATAAAAGAAAAATAACAAACTACCTTAAATACTTTATTTATTAAAATACTTTTTTAAAAACATCAAGTTTGTAACTCATCAGGAGGGAAGAATGAAATACACTGATCTAGATGAGGTAGCAGGGAAACCCGTAGAGCAGTAAATTTTCTGTATCTCATGAAAGTGGTGAGTGCATAAATGTCATTATTAAGCATTAACCTGGGCATAGGCATTTACTACTCAATTGTGTAAAGATAATTGGAAACATGAAGAATCATGGATTAGGAGTCCAGAAACCTAATTTCCAGGCTGTTTCCTTACAAGCCATTGGGCATTTACTTCAGTCATTCAGCAAGTTTTATCAAGAATGTAAAGATATTTTATTTTGGAGTCAACCAAAGAGAATTAAGGTGTTAGGAGAAGGGAGTCAAGGAAGGAAGAGGAGTCCATTCCAGGGTGTCTAAAGTATTTTTTTTTTTCTTTTTGCTGCTTTCATGAAAAGGAAAATGTAAGATCTTCTTCTGCCCTGTTGCTTTATAATTGCTATTTTTACTATGGGAAACTAGGTGTCATTTAAAAAATATCATTTTATTCCCTCACTAGCCATTTTCAAAACATTTCTTTAACTCCCATTGTTAAAGATTAAAGTCCATACACTCTTGAGCTGAGCTGAATAATACTATTCTAACCCATTTTTCAGGTTCTATTCCTTTAATCTCTTCTATGAATCCTCAGTTCAGATGGATTTAGTGTTTCTCAAATGATTATTTGGTTTTCCAACTTTTTGGTGTTTTGCTTACATTCATAAAGCAGAGGCATTTTCTCATCTTCAATTTTGAAATACCACAGATTCTTCAGAATCTTGTCAGTTGCACTTTCTGGAACATATTTGTCCCTTTTCTAAACTGCTAGATAGTGGGAGAGTGTGTACAAGGAGATCAAATGGACTTCACCAAAGGGGAGAAAACCCTTCTAGTATATATAGTATCTGATGAAACCAGAAACATCTAATGTATGGATTAATTTTAATAGCATAGGTATGAAATTTATAAATTAACATTTATGACATGGGGTAATTTTTCTTTAATTGTGGGGGAGTATGATTAATATACAAGACTCAGGACATCCTTATCCATATTTTTCAATCTAAGATTTATCTTATTAAAAAGGTAGTTGTATTAGAACCCACTTATTAGGGTTAATATGAAGATTAAATGAAAAATATATATAAATTTTAGGTATATGTGAAATCATAAAAATACCATTCAACCACTTTTAGCTATGCCATTTTTTTCAAAATTAAAGGCCTATTTTAATAGAAAACTGTCCACTTCCACCTCAGAAAATAATTCTTATAGCCTAGTGTTTACTCCCTATACAAAAATTATCAAATAAAGAGAAGGCAAAGCAAAACAAAATAAACCAAAGCATTCTACTGACTCCCCAGTGTGTGTACTCCCTTACACATTTTTTGTCCTCCTTACTGGCTTTATTAATTTCGGTAGAGCAAAAGTGCTATATATGTTCCTAAGTTTTCTTTGCTGTTCATAAGATCACAAGATTTTGTGTTTATGTTTACAGTTCTATGTCCAATGCCTAGAACAGAACTTAGCAATAAGTAAAATGAAATAAATATTTGTTTAATCTATGAGATAATGGCAACAAAATACTATTTTCCATACAAATTTAATAAATTATCTCTGATTAAATAAACTCACCAAGTGAATGTGAGTTTCTCATTCTGACTTTCTTTTGCATCATTCATATATACAAACAAGAATTAACAAATATTTGAGTAGAACTTGCCATATTAAAAATAAAGATCAAGGGATGCCTGGGTGGCTCAGTGGGTTAAAGCCTCTGCCTTCAGTTCAGGTCTTGATCTCAGGGTCCTGGGATCGAGCCCCACATCGGGCTCTCTGCTCAGCAGGGAGCCTGCTTCCCCCTCTCTCTACCAGCCTTTGCCTACTTGTGATCTCTCTCTCTCTCTCAGTCAAATAAATAAAAATCTTTAAAAAAAAAATAAAAGATCGAGGTAAATCTCCTCAAAAGTAACAAAGAATATTGAGAGAACAGATCAATTTTTTAACTTTTGGAATTTTCTGCATAGTAATTAGAAAAATATATAGTACCCTTAAAACAAAGATAAAATGCTACCAAAAAAGCATAGAAAAAAATAAGAGTTCTTAGAAACTTAAGTATGATTTACAATATAATTGTAATTATAGGTATGGGAACCTGAGTAGTAAATCTGGGACTATTTTCCAAAATGTAGAACAAATATCAAGAGGACTAAAAATAAAAAAGAAATGTTAATAGAAAAGTACATTAATTCACGATACTCAAAATGGGATTTATGGGAGTTTCAGAAAGGGAGAACAGTAAAAAAAAATGAGAAATTTATCAAAGAAACAATATGAAATCATTTCCAAAGTGAAATGGAGATATGTATCTAAAAATTGAAAATCTTACCAAGTTAAAAGCAAAGTAAATGACAAAAGACCTGTATTTCACATTTGACTACGTGTTGAAAAATTTCTCCATACTGAGAGGGAAAAAAAGGAGATAGAAAAAAATAAAAACAAAATAAAAAGGGAGGTCAGGTATTTGATTAATACTTTGGTTGTTAGGGATGCCTGGGTGGCTTAGTCCATTGAGTGCCTGACTTTAGCTCTGGTCATGATCCCAGCCAGGGTCCTAGGATCTAGCCCCACATGGAGCCCTACATCAGGCTCCCTGCTCAGCGGGGAGCCTACTTCTCGCTCTCCAGCTCCCCTTGCGTGTGTACTCCAGTGCTCTTGCTCTGTCTCCCTCTCTGTCAAATAAATAAATAAAATATTTAAAAAAAAAAAAAAACACTCAGCTTTTTAGAACACAATTAGTAAATCCCCTTACAATTTTGAGAAGGTTTTGAACTAAGAATTAGGTATGCAAGTCAAATTACCAGTGCGTGAGCCATGTGATGACGTTTACTTATAGGCAAAGTCTCAGAAAGTTAACAGAGAAATTTGCTTAGAAAGTCATAGGGAGAGGGATGTAAATAAAATAGAATAATAGTATTTGATCTAGAAAAGAATGAGTTCAGACACATGGATTAATAAGGTCCCACGATGTCAGCTGCACAGCTGGACTTGAGAGCATTCTATCCAGACACGTCGACAGGAACTTCAGGAGGGAGTCTTGAGAAAAATAAAGCATTCCATAAGCTAGAGGGTAGGTTCAGAATTTTGAAGAAGTTTTGATTACAATTAAAATAAAATGCAAAAATTAAAAAGAATCAATAAATATTAGAAAAAAAAAAACAAAACCACACAAAAAAAGACAATTTTAGTGATCAACATGACTAGTGAATGATACTAGGTTTATAAAAATATGCATGCTAATCATTGCCTTTTGTCTCTTAAAATCAAACTATGATTATTTTATGTGAGGTATAAAATATAGAGTTGTGGCACAGACCAAAATGTCAATATGATTGACTTTAAAATATGAAAATAAATATACAATTCAAAGAGATTGGCAGCCTAAAAAGGGTGCAGGGAGAAGACGTCCTAGGAAGGATAAAAACACAAATTATTCATTAAAAAATGGGGACTCAAGACTATACTTTCAGGGATCATTTCTATAGTTTGTTACTAGAGAAGTTTCTCTGAATGTGTAGAGTACCCAAAACCACGAGGAGGAGTTGTAGTGTTCTTCCCTGAGCGAGAAGCTGATGAGGAGTGCTGTGTTTTTTGGCAACTGCTCCTCGTCATTGATGATCGTTCTTCCTTTCTTTTTGGAAAGGTTAGGGGGGAAGGATACCATCTGAGTGGTTTTTCTAGGAAAAAAAAAAAAATGGGGACTCAAGAAATGCCACGTTTGGATGAAGGAACCAGATGTAAAACTCTACGTGAATTGTTGAACGTTACCTAATGTTTTGTTAATTGTGTTCATCTGCTATGACAGAAATCCAAACTATCTTTGGCTTGACAATACTGATAGTTTCTCTCTCTCTCTCTCAAACATTCAGTAAGTCCTGAGGGTAATGGTCCAACACCAGTTATCGTGGATGCAGAATGTCGTTGGAGTTCGGGGACCTTCTGTGTATTACACCCTCTTTAGGGCTGACGTACCACACTCAAGACTATTTCACGGCAGGGGTGTCTGGGTGGCTCGTTCGTTAAGCATCTGCCTTCGGCTCAGGTCATGATCCCAGGGTCCTGGGATCGAGCCCCGCATCGGGCTCCCTCCTCAGCAAGAAGCCTGCTTCTCCCGCTGCCATTCCCTCTGCTTGTGTTCTCTGCTCTCGCTGTGTTTCTCTCTGTCAAATAAATAAAATCTTTAAAAAAAAAAAAAAAAAAAGACTATTTCATGGCAGCCCTACAGAGACCACGAACTCTAGCAGTCCTTTGAGCAGGAAGAAAGAGGAAGGAATAAAAACAAAAATAGATGCCTGCCCTTCAAGATGAGTCACCAACATTTAAGAAACCAGTTAAAGCTCCATTCCAGGATTTGTGCTCACATTGCATTGTCCCCCTCCCAACTAAAAATTCTTTTTATTTTATCTTAATTTTTTTGGTCTGGGAATACTACTACTGCAGTTTAATTTTGCTTTTTTGTGGCGTTTTTTTGTTGTTTTATTTTTACAGGAGATGGGAAAATAGGTGTTGGGTGTGAAACTAGTCATTTCAGCTATACGATGATAACCCATATAAGTAAAAATAGGATTTTAATGATATTGGGCAAGTGAGCTAAACAAACTCACTCTTCATTGTAGGAAGTCAATATTTATTAAGCAGATAGGTCCATTTGCATTAATATGGGCCATTGTTTAAGGGTAATAGTTCATTTTACTATAAGAATTAAAAATGTAAACAGATATTCAGAACAGTTAACAACTTGCTCTTCAGGAACCCACTGAAATGTTTACAGTGCTTTCAAAATAGTGCTAGCTGAAACTAGCAAGTTCCAGAGCAACGTCAGTGTGGAGTAACTTATGATCAGTGATAGTTCTACTATGCTGTTATCTTTAAAAACTAGTAAAGAAATAAGCATTCAGTTAGGAATCAAAAGAACCTGGGTTCATTGCCACTCTCGTCAACTCAGTTTCTCAAACTGAGCACTACTGATGTTTTGTGCCATATGATTGCTTGATGTTGGGAGCTGTCCTAAGTGTTGTAGGATGTTTAGCAGCATACCTGGACTCGCATTTCCCCCCAGTTGTCACAAAAATGTCTCCAGACATTGCTGAGTGTCTCCTGGGGGTTGAGAACTACCACTCCAACTCCCAGCTGTGAAAATTAAGATAAATCAATAAACCCCTGTTGGGGAATAATTTCCATGTTGGTGAAGAGGACCAGTAATACCTGTCACCTCAAAGGTGTATCTTTGAGGACTAATAAAGAAAAAACATAAATAACAACAAAAAAAATGTAAACAAAAGTGATTGCATCTGAGACAAGATTGGAGACAGATGTAGGGAGGAAATTTGTCACTTTTCATAATAAATTTGATTGTATTATTTGACTTTTAACTTATATTATGATATAAGTTAACTGTAAGGGGACCGTTTTAGTAATTTCCCCCCAAAACACTAAACTATTCCCTACACACAGTAGGATTTTGTAGGGGATGTCACTGATATGGGGAAAATGGGGAAAATCATAATCTATAATATCAAAGCTTTTGAAATATAAACATCATCAAGAACAAAATGTGACTCTCCATTTATTCAAGGCCTTCATATGGCCAACTTAAATTTAAATTTATTCTTTTATTTTTTAATTTAATTTTAGACATTTTATATTATTGATGATGGTACAAAAATAACCTTTTATCACAATATATAGGGGCATTGCAATTATACGTAGTAACAATACTGATGGTCATGTTAATTTTATAAATAGCATCTTAGTTGTTGCTCTTGACTTTCCTATGGATGCATACATGGTCATCAGCAAATAATTAACAGCATTACAAAAACTTAATTGCCAAAAAAAAATCTTAATTGACACTGGTGGGACTTCCAAAATAATTTTAAGTGGTATTAATCACAGCGGATACTTATACCTGACTTTGGTGGCAATGCCTTTTCTCCTACCCCAATGAAAAGAACTTTTTTTACCCAAAATCAATATTCTCTTTTTTTGAAAGATCCATGCCCACCCTACCCTAACATGTTCCCCATCTCCATCACTATGGAGTTACTACATTATATTTCATTATAAGTAATATTAATGTTTAGGGGATTTTTTGTCAGCTATTTAGTTATTATCACTTATGGTCTATTAACATGGTACATTTCTGTAAAAACACACACACAAACACTCATAGATATAGGTTTCTTTCTTTCTGTTTTAGTAATTAAAACAGTTAAGTAGCATGAAAGTTATCTTTTCCTTACATATTGCAATGAAAATTAGCCAAGTATGGTTCCTTTTTGTGAAATATTCCTTTGAAGGTTTTCTCACAGCCTTTTGTTTGGAGTGTCAGGGTGCATTTAAATCTGCCCAGTCAACTTTGAGCAGAAAACTTAAAATTAGGTGCAAATTATTCTCTCAAACCTCCTCTATAGTTACCTTTTCTGTGGGGTCCCCTAGCTGTCTTGAATGGATAGTAGTTGAAGATTAATGGCTTGGTCTCCTCTTCAGCCCCTTTTCCTCTGCACTTAGATTTAGGGGAAACAGGCCGTACTCAGTAACATCTTTTTGGTCTGGTCTGATGCTACCCCTGCTTCTGTCACCCGAAATTAAGGTATTTATGAAGACCCCTCACTTACTTCTAGAATGCCACTTTACTCTGGAATTATGGAAGATCTGAGTCAAATGATGGTGCCCTTTATTCAATAAATAGAGATTGAGAATCCCCTATGTGCAAACAGTTCACAGTTGTGAGCTGAACTCAACAGGCTGTTCCTTGCCTACATCTACCTTAAAGATGCTTTTAACTTCTGTGTTACATTTTATCATATCTGTCTAGCAGTATTTCCCAGCATATGGTGTACAACTGTTACCATTTTTGATATAGTACAGTTGATTTATTTGTTTGATTTTATTTATTTTTTACCCATTTCATCGGACTTCAGGGACAGGTTAATTCAAATTCAATGGTATTCCTTTATAAAGCCTCTACTCACCATTTTTCTAAACCTTGTCTCACCTTGACCTTCAGAGTATGTGCTTTTCTACCTGCTTAGTTATGTGCCAACTTCTGTTCAGTGGTTTGCAAGTACTTTTGGAACCTGGCTCATTCTTTCCTGAATCTTTTGGTTTCTTTTTGTCCCTCATTTCATTCTTCTTGCCCAAACTCCTTAGATCGCCTTCATGAATGAAATTTATGTATTGCAGACTCATCTGGGTGGTGTTGAGGCAGAAAAGCAGACAGCTATCATGGCATTTCTTTAATGCAACATTCCCAAATTTACAGAGCTCTGTGCAGAGCTCATTTTGTATTTTGCTCCATGGAGGAGTCTCTGGAATAAACTATGACGTGCTTAATGACCTGCATATTCAATAAAAATTCCAGACACTGTATGACTTAGACCAGTTTGTATCTTTATTGAGACTTTTGAAAGATAAATTCTGAACAAGAAAGAAGTGTGACTCACAATTTATTCTATTCATTCTATTTGTTTCAAATTAGGTGAGACATTGTAATATTTTACTCTGTTTATTCCATATTGTGATATTCCAGATTATCTGCTTAGATATTCATTCAATATACTACATTTTTAAACACATCGAATAGTATTGAATATGTCATTTGACATTCTTAAATTTAACAGTGGCCTTTAAACCAGAGATGTATTGATTTTAACAGGTATAATGTTTGGGGGAAGGAGGAATCTCATATTTTAAGTCTTGCATTTTATTCATGAAAGAAGTGCATATTATTTTAAAATAATTCATGTCATTTATATGCATATTAAAAGGTGAAGGTAACTATGGACATGGTTGTTTTAAGGAGAGACTTTGATTTCAGCTGTCTTATTACCCAGAGTCAGAATGCACCAAGTGCATTCTGGCTATCTTTGAATGCCCAACACTAGGACACTTGACTACAGATCAAAGTCAGAGAGCCTAAATATTTAAAGCAACTTACTAACTATGCAGCCTAATGAACTCTGTTGTTTCATGACTATAAATTTTTACTGCTATTTCACCGTGACCACATTCTCCTCTTTCTTGATTTATTAATTTCTATCTATCCCAATTTTTTTCACCAAATCACCTTAATTGCCTACCATACCACTGAGAGAAAAATGTGTACTCACCTTTCTGAAAGTTCTTCCTGGTGCTGATTTCATTATACTGATATTATAGTCAGGATAGTATAGACTTAATTTGTACATATATTTAAATTAGTATGTATATTATATTTGCTCAGAGGAACACTGTTAATATAACATCTTGCTGAGTCTGTCTTACATGCACAGATTTCAAAATATATTCTGTAATTCATCTTATACTATGTGGGTGTTTTGAATTTCTTCACATGTTTTGGTATATTTTTTCTGTTTCTTCTTGTTATGCAGTAAATTAATGTTAAAGGTTAAAAAAAAGGGAAAGCTTGTCTGGAAAAGGAAAAACAATAAACCTTAGTCAGGCAGCTCTTTCCTTGCCAGTGTCTATTAAAGCTCTGTGCTTCTTGTGAAAGGATTTCTTCTCTGTGCTCCTTTCACCAGTAACCTTTTCAGTCTTCATTCATCATTTCCTTAAAGAATATTTCCCTTTGTCCCTGGCTGTCCTGTTGGAATTTTGATTATAAAGCTGATATTTCTGCTTATTCTCATAACCAATTAGCCAACAAAAAATAGACATTTAGCTAGATTTTGCATTATAAAAAGAAATGCTGGATGGTATAACACCCCACTGACACCTGTCAAGTCAATTCGAGAGTAATTTATTGAGCTTTTTATTCCATTTCTATCTCTGGGCTGAGTACCCTGTGGAATACCAAATTCCAGCAGAAACTCCTGCTCTAAAATAGTTTGTGTTCTACTATTGAAAGCATGACATGCTCACGGGGCACCTGGGTGGCTCAGTGGGTTAAAGCCTCTGCCTTCAGCTCAGGTCATGATCTCAGGGTCCTGGGATCGAGCCCCGCATCGGGCTCTCTGCTAGGCAGGGAGCCTGCTTCCCCTCTCTCTCTGCCTACTTGTGATCTCTCTCTCTCTCTCTCTGTCGAATAAATTAATGAAAGCATGACATCCTCACAGTGCATGGTCAAAGAACAGTGTAAAACTGGTTAACAAAATGATGATATTCTGGTAGAGATTTCTAGGAAACAGAATTATCTATTTGGAAATATCAGAGAAATGTAAAACATAGCAAACCACCAAATGCTAGTAATTTCTCCAATGAGAAATCAAGTTCAATGTGTAATATTTTAGTAGACTTATTATCAAGAATAAAAGGCATAGGAATTTTAGATTTATTAAAGAGTGGGAAAGCGTGTATATTAGAGTTGATGAAATACATTGTATTAATATTTGTGTTGTAATATTTGTAAATAAGTCTTTTTTGGCATATTAATGAGTCAGTCTAGCCCATGGTCTTAATAAAGTTTAATTGGCACATAAGTGTGACTAAAACACTCCACTTGGATGTCTTTTTCCCTCCCATTCTCCCTCCCACATATGATCTATGCAATCATGGTGGTTCCTCTTTCAAATACATCCCCATGTTATCACATTTCACAGCTTCTAACATGACCACATTGGAGCAAACACTGACTACCATCATTGGGCTTCTACAGTGGCCCTGTAATGGTTCTCAGTTTTCAAACATCCTAACCTAAAATCGTCTACCAGGAAATAGCCAAAGTGACCTTCTCAGAACCTAAGATAAGTAATGTTGCTTTGCTACCTAAATACTTGCAAGGTATTTTGCTGTGCTCATAATAAGCTCCAAAGTATTTACAACATCCCATCTTTATTGCCCCTGCCTCCCTCTCTGGTTTCATCCAAGACTGCTCTTCTCCTCACTCATCTTTCCCCAGTCACTGTGAGATACACAGTGTTCATGGAATACCTGACCTCTAATGGCCCTGACGTATTTATAGTCTCACAAATGCTATTTTCTCTGTGTAAACACCTCTCTCAGCAAGATAGTGCAGTGGATAAGAATATGGACTGTGAAGCCCAATGTCCTGGTTAAGGCCTAATTTTGACATTTACTGAGTGCATGACCATGGTAGCATCTCATATTCCCTGATACTCTCAGTCTATCTCAAAAATGAAGATAGTATTTGCACCTACTTCTGAGAAATGTGAAGAGGGTTAAATGATTTTATTGGTGTGATATGCTTAGAAAGTGGGAAGTGAAAAAAAGTGGCTACGTAGAATGTGTCATTGTTACTGTGGTTATTGTCAGGTCTCTTCTTAAATATCACATCTACAGGTCATTCTCTGTCTACATTTTGTAAAATAGACACCCTCCACTTCCTCCATTTTCTTAACTTGCTTTTTTTTCTCATACCATTACAAGTACCAAAATTGTAATATTTCCTTACTTGTTTGTTTGCTTATTTTCTGTCTTACCTTCCAAAATGTTTTATGAGCACATGGACTTTCCCATCCTTGCTCCACTACTTAAGGGATCATTGTCTAGCATGTGGAAATATGTACTTAATATGTGTAAAAAGAAAAGGAGAAATTGGAGTTCTAAAATACAACTTTAAAAATGTTGGTGATTTTTTGTTTTCTAGCCAATACCCCACCAAGCACTGACTTTGTGAAGTATATAAAGAATCACAAAATGCCATAACCTAGGTTATATTTTCCCTGCTCTGATCAAATTTCATTCTTCCAAAAGAGCAGGTAAGCCAGTGAAGACCTGGTTTTTTGTTTGTTTGTTTGTTTGTTTACATGATGTGATATAAAGCATCCTGAAAGTTCTACCTCAATAATATTACTGCGAGGCTTAAAACACCAACTGTTTGCTAGCTGCTCCATCTCCAAAAAGTCTCCACAGTATCAGTGTTTTAAGGCATGTGCTGCTTATGGGCAGAGCCCCAAGGATGCTTTTAGGAGGAAGAATCCACGGAGCTAGGACTCTAAATATTATAAACATAATATTTGAAATTATTAAGAAAAAAATATAAAACATACAAAGGTAGGTCCCAAAGAAATATTTAGATTCATCTAGATATTTAAAATATATAAAAAAAATTAAACTAAAGTTTTTTGGTGATGGTGCCTCAAACAGTAATTCTGAAGCACTTCTCACGGTGCATAATAATGTCAAACCTGTACCTGACTGCTTCAATAATAATTTATAGTTTTAATCCAACTCCTTCACAAACAGAATTTTCCAGTATCCATTAATTATAAAAGAAAAACAAAAAAGCTAACCACTGAGTATGGATTTTGCATTACACATTCTATTCATGTTCCCTGCCATCACTTACTATGCTAGACATGTCTCTCTGGACTCTGCTGTGTATTAGAACATGTAGAATATTTGGAATTGAACCTCTACTTTGTCAAATGTAATTTAGAGTTTGTTTGTGGGGTCTCATTTCAAGAATCTAATTAGAGATGGTTCTGAAAAATAAGATAAGCTACAGCTAAAGACATGAGTGATTGGTGGCTGAGTACCACAACCATTATTCACAGAACTTACTGTTGTTTGAGTTGTTACCCTGTTAAGAATTTTTATTTTTATTTTTAATGTGCTCTTAATTAAAATAATTTCCATCTCTTATAAATACCCATTTAGATGGCATATAATTTTCCCAAGATGTGGAAAATATTTGAAGTAACCTTAAAGTTGGTAAGTCTGATTTCATTATGTTTGGGTAGCTCAGTTGTTGAGCAAATGAAGCCAGGATGATCCAGTGATCACAGGCGTTCCTTCACTTGGCACAGTCATGGGCTAACTCTTTTGCTCTACTAAAATAGATCAAATATGTTTATTTGGTCTTGAGAGAAATGAGACAAGAATTTATGGATGGGCTTGTGAATAGTACTATCCTTTACCTTGATAGAGCAATTTAAAGCACTTATCAGTGGGTATAGGATGAGCTCTGAGACAGAGTATATCACAGATCCTCTATTAATTGTTCATGGTTCCAAATATGTCAGTGAACACCCCAATAGTCCACAGAATATAAGTCCTCGAAAGGTAGATATTCTCTCCTTTCATCTGAAAGAACTGAATTACACAATCATGAGGAAAAAACCCTGCTCTCTTGAGCTATTAGGAACATCTTATTTTGAGATGTACCACCCTATGGACTCACCTAGCAAATACCTAGTCTTTGACCAGTTAACTTACTACTTAAAAAACAAAGCCCCATTGAGGCCAATACCTGCACTATTCGAGTCTAACTAACACTTCTTTCCCATTTGAATGTGAGTTAATTAGCTCAACTCTATGTCAAAGTCCTTTTTTTTTTCCTCATCCTAGTCAACTGTCTTCAAAGCTTGTCATACAAAAAATTTAGATGTGAGAAGAGGATATTGTCATTTTAGATCTTAGAATGGATGAGAGGAAAATGAGAGGCAGCATAGAACTAATGAATTGTATCATCCATACCATTAAAAAAAAAAGCTTTTTGCCCAAGAGAAATGCAAATGGGAAATAGAAGGTGTTGGGACAAACTTCATGAGTTTGTACAGCTTGCTCCAAACTATGAAAAGAATGGGCAAGCTCTGAACAGGCGGGGTAAATTTAAATTAAGAGAGGATTCTACTGATTACCTAAGATGCTCACAACTGAGTTGTCTGGAGGTCCCAGAACAGTGATTTTCAAAGGGGCAGACATGAACATAGGGTCCATGTTTACTCAAGAACAATGTGAAAGTGAGCTACTTTTCTTTGAAATAATTGTGTCCTATTCTGCTCTTAAGATAAAATCAAGAAAACATATTAAGAATCACTAGAAAAGAATTTCTTTTGAATTCTACATTTACCAAAGAAATAGTGGGCCATTTGGCAAAGATAATTTTTAAAAATCATTAACCCACTACATTTTACTAGTCAATAATATCTGTGGATTTGATTCTCATTTTTCCAATCAAATGAGAAGACTACAGTAGTACCTGAACACATAATGATAAAATGAATTCTGAGGTTATTTCCTTATAAACAGACCTTAAGACTCATAACATTACTTGAGAAGAAAAAGCCAATTAATGTTATTATGTAAGATTTGTGCCTTTTGCTGTCTAACCTCAACACCTCAAGTTGCTGTTATCACTTTCTTCTCTCGCATTTACCCTTTCTTCTGATGAGAGATTTTCTGCTTTCCATAAAGATGATCAAAACACCCTCACCTATATCCATATCCCTGCTTTGGCCATAAAAGAAACAGAAGTACAAGTAGTAGTTTTGAGGACAGAAACCTATTTCCCAGTTTTGTTCTATGCTAACCCATACAATCTAGCTACCAGATTAGCCATCCTCAATATTAAATTGAGATCTGAATAAGGATAAGAAATAACGTTTCAGATGCCTACGTAAGGTAGGAATAAATTGGCAAAAGGAAGCAAAGAGACAGAAGCTTTAAGAGAAATTATATTTCCAAATTAAATGAAAAGAATCTAGAAAAAGATTATTTCTGAGTCTTACATTGCACTTGATGGCAAGAAATAGTTACTGCTTATTTTGGAAATAAACTCCTAAGGGAAGTGCCCTTGTCTGGAAGATAAATATCTTGAACTGCATGCTTGAATTAGCTTTGTCCTGCATCTCAGTAGGGTTATCAAGGTACCTAGTAGCTTTACTTTCCCTCTTATTTGTGGATTCCTTTTGTCAGTTGACCATCTTAACCAGTTTTTTTATGTTTCTTTTCTACCTGCTCACCCTGTCATTTCCATACAAACTTAAAATACTGATCCTTCCATTTGTAACTTTCGACATCTTGTTTTAATAAAAGTAAAGAGAAAATTGCTGTAAATAAGTAACCTCAATAATACAGTGAGTTAAAAAACATAGTTTATTTCTGTCTCACTATCCCAAGAGTGGTCCTAATCATTATCCAGGGATTCGGTTTTTACTCATTTTGAAACTCTGCTATCCCCAAGGCTGTTGCATCTCATGAGAAAGGAAAGAGAGGATGAGCCAGGCCACATTCACAACTTTTATGTTGATGATGAGTCAGAAGCTACAAATGTTACATCTGCTTGCATCCCTTTAAACAATATTTAGTCAAATCTAAAATACAAGGGCATTCAAGGAAATATTGTCTTTTCCTGGGAAGTCATGCTTCCAACTAGAATTCTGTTGCTATCTATTAAGGGTAGAAATGATTTCCTTGGCTAACCATCAGTCTTTACTACATTTTTTAATGCAAATAATTATGTTTACATTAATGATTTTCTAAAATTCACTACATAAATGTAGTAGTTATGTATTGCTGCATTTTTAAAAGTTACCCTGAAACATAGTGGCTTAAAACAACAAAACCTATTAACAGTTTCTGAGCACCGAGAATCCAGGACCTAGGTCATTCTGGCTCAAGGCTTCCCATGAGGTTAGAATCAAGCTATTGGCTAGAGCTGTAACATCTCTAAAGCCTTTGCCCAGGTAGCATGTGCTTCTAAGATGGTGCACTCACATGGTTAGAGTCCCCAGTTCCTCACTGGCTGTTGGCTGGAAGTCTCAGGTCCTCCCCACGTGGGCCTCTCAACAGAGCACACAGAGCTCTTAAGTGAGTGTCTTAAGATATGGCAGCTGCCTTCCTCAGCGTAAGAGAGAAAGGCAGGAGGGAAGCGAGAAGGGAAGGGATATAAGGAGAGAGAAGGAAAAGAGTAATAATAAGAAGGAGGAGGAGTAGAGGAGAGGGAGAGGGAACATGAGGTAGAGGAGGTCAAGAAAAGAGATGTAGTAAGTAAGGGAATGTAGTAAGTAAGGGGAAGAGGAAGAGAAAAAGATGAAAAAGAGAAAAGATGAAAGCTACACATTTTTGTACCCCAATCTCAGAAGAGACACCCTCACTTCTGGCCTATGCTGCTGGTCACACAGATCAACACTGTGTGGTTGGGTACAAGATGAGAGGAGACTATACGAGATTATGAGGAGCAGGAGGTGTCATTGTTGGAAGCCATCTTAGAGCCTGGCTACTACATCTCTCAGTGTTATGATCCTTCTCTATGTAGTATGTAGTAAGAGATTTGTGAAGTAGTATTTTAAATATAAGATATTCAACGTATATTAAGATTTCTAGAAACCCCAAATATTAGGGTTCAGATCTTTTATTTTAATGGAGCAGAAACCAGAATATTGGGTCTATTTAACACATGGCTAAGGGGCCATCACAGCTTTTTGCTGCCAGTAAAATACATATTCCTCAATAATGCCTCATATTTCCTGATTTCATTCCTACATCAAATGCTAAATCTCATCACTCTAATCTTCTTTAGGGTCAGTGACTGAGATACAATCATTTGTCCGAAGTTCTTAATGGATTCCTTTTCTAGAAAAGCAATTCTTTCTATTTGAATTAGTTATTTTTGAAGAGTTCTTTAAAATCATAAACAAAAATCCATATAGATGGTAAATCAAGTAATTTTATTTTGTATGTATATTTTTTAATTTATAGCTTATTATGTTTCATTTCAGTGGTGGAAAGATCCTTTGGCATCCTCCATATCACACAAGTCTGTCTAGAATAATGTCAGCTTTGTCATAATAGAGGATCATGAGGTTTCATTGGAATATGAATTATACTTTCTTTAATCAGGACATAGAGGTAGCATTGTTTCTAAGACACAGCCCATTACTGTTAATCATCAGACTTGATTCTAGTCCTGACTATACCATGAACTAACTCCATGCAGGGGATAAGCCATGTAACTTATGGAAGCCTCAGATTCCTCATTTCTAATTAAGGACTTTAGTATAGCCATCCCTTAAGATGACTTCTAGACCTGAATTCCCTTCAATTATATGATTTTTGGCCCCTGAACCTCCACTTTACCAATGTCGAAGTACGGCGAGAGAAATTTGTGTTATATGGATGAAAACAATGCAGAATGTGGACAGCCCAAGGCACATAGAAATTCGCAGTCCCAGATTGTGCAAAACCCTGCGCTCTCCACACCACAGCATTTTCACTTGCAAATTAAGGATTGATCTTTAATCCTTTCCTGACCAGCTTGATAGGTTGACTTACAAGGAACTAATAAAACTGGGTTTGAATAGAATACAAGTTCTGAATGTTTAACAGTAAACTGGGAAAATCCAGGCCTAGAGGGACACTACCCTAAATGAGAATCTGGGAGTAGTGTTATCCATTTCCTCTTTTCCCAAGTTTACAGGGCTCTGTCTACATTGTAACATAGTCTAAGAAAATTGAAAAAATACACAAAGGATTTTTCCTGCTTAAATTAGCTTCCAAATACTTGATATTAAACTTGACCTTAAAATAGAAAGGTTTTAAAACCAGATTGAATTTAGCTCACATCCAAGAATATTTTTCAACCTGTCTCTTTTCTTTGTACTCACCTCTTCTCCATATGCCCACAAATTGTCTTCACACTTAGAGTGACTGCCTTCTTTTTTTTTTTCCTAAAGCCATTGTACTGGTAATGGCCTTTCTAAAACCATGGGTTCCATCTACCTCTCCATATCTTTGAATTTGTAATCTCAGGCCATTTACCTCTGCCCTCATCACCCTGATTACTATTCTTTAATTTCTTCATCACTTTCTGTTGCAATTTATTTACACTTGTAATTTCATTATATGAGTTGTTAAAGTTCTTCATGACACTTCTTTATATTAAAGATGCTCTATCTAATTATACAGCATGATACAGCTTGCCCATTCAGACTCAAGTGCTATTATGGCACTTGCCACTTCATCCTCAGCTAGAGAACTGGTATTATTTCAAGACTGCATCGTGGAGATGTTATAAATTATTCTGAGAAGGTGAATGGCTAGGTGGGTCAGGAGACCTAGGTTTTATCCCAAGTTTTCCCATCACAGATAATTTTGGTATTTTTTTTTTCTTTTTAGTTCACTTCAACAACACTTGACCAAATACATATACGAACTAGGCTCTGTATCTAAAGTTCAGGATACTAAGATAAATAACTGTTCCTTCACCTAAGGACAGACAAGGTAAGACAGGATGGCAACACAACACAGAAGAACAATGATGGAGTCTTGTTCTAAGTACCACAATGACACAAGGAAGGAACAGACCTAGCTTACCTATGGAGTAGAAAACTCTCAAAGAGTAAATCACAAATGACCTGAGCTGTCTTTGGTAGATGAGCAGCAATTTGCTAAGCAAAATTAAAGAAGGAGTCAGATAAGATAGGAAGGGCAACATGGGCAGGAATTAGGAGAACAAGTTATAATTTCTTGTCGAGATGAAACAATAATACAGGTTGGTGGATCATCCTCCCACAGTCAGCTCCACTGAAACTAGAGAGGGAAAAGAGATGCATGAATATTAGAAACTATACAAAAAAAAAAATGGGTTTCTTGACTTGCTCTTGAGGTGAAATGGGGATGGTTGGCTGCAGCTGAGATCTAGAAAAACAATAGAAACTATCCTTCCTTGGTGCACCTGCGTGGCTTAGTGGGTAAACCTCTGTCCTAGGCTCAGGTCATGATCTCAGGGTCCTGAGATCGAGCCCCGCATTGGGCTCTCTGCTCAGCAAGGAGCCTGCTTCCTCCTCTCTCTCTCTACCTGCCTCTCTACCTACTTGTGATCTCTCTCTCTGTCAAATAAATAAAGTCTTTAAAAAATAAAAGAAATAAGAAAGAAACTATCCTTCCTTTTAGGAGGAAAGCTTTTAAGTTTAGTTGTTACCACTTCCTGGAGTTGCCTTAGAAGAGTCAAAACAGGCTGTTCTTCCACACAGAAACCATCAGCCTGGGCAGTCCTCTGGACTGCATGGAATTGGAGTCTCACAAAGCCTTCATGAAATGACAAGGTGTCTCTGGATGGCCTTTTCCACTCCCTCCCTTCCAAACACACAAACCAATGTCAGGAAAGCCTTCGGATTTCCAGAACGTTCAGGTAGATTATGACCTACTTACCTCCTTCCAATTTGTTATTTCCTGGTAGTGAAAGGCAAGTCCCTGACCAGAGGTTTTCTTCCATACTGTGCCTGAGGTTCTCTGCCTTGCAGTTCATCTCCTCCGTTTTCTCACTCACTTAGAGAGACCCAGATTAACATCTGAATTTCTGTACTTCCTTGCCACACATAAGGAGACATAGATATGACACAGAAAAGTTAATTAATTTGCCTGAGGTCACAAAGGTGAACAGTGGTACTTCTGGGCGATGAACCAGGGAATCCGATTCTAAGGCCCATATTTCTATACGTGTATTACATATACTGGTGTATATAGCCTTCTGCTTATGGAGAAAGTAGGCTCATATAAAGCATCTTACACATACATATATATTAAAGCACAGCCTCAGAGAGATGACTGCTTGAGTGTCTATTAACCACTTGGCATGTTTGAACATCACAACACTTATTCCCGGCAGGGGTCTATGGGAGCTTCTCTACTGCAAACCCAGAGAAGGAGTTAAGTAGCTACAACAGGGAAGACACCTGGCCTCTGGGTTCGGACATCATTTTTGAAAAAAATCAGCCATACATTAAATTCTTAGGAAAAGTATAAATGAGGAAGGAATTAAGCCTTTTAATGAGTCCATGCACATAAACCTATTCCAGAGGCATCAAAAGCCACAAGTTTCAATGTAACAAGCTGCCATACTTATCATCATCTTTTTTATATAAATTAGGGAATTTAGGATAAGATGCTGACATTATGGATGGGATTCTCAGAATGAAACATGGACTGGGTATGAAAATAGAAAGTAATTTGCAGCATATGGCAAGCATATGCAGTATCCAGTTCCACAGTGAAGCAGTCTTGATAAATAGGAAATCATCTAAAATACCAAATCCCCCCTGACTCCATCAGAGGGCACAAAGGGTCTAAAAAGATGGAAGAAGAGGGATTTGGAGGTTTTCATATAGACAAACACTTGAGACAATGGGATGCAGAAGAAGGCATTCTGAAGGAAATTTGCTGTCTGAATCTGAGTATGAAAATGGCCATTTTGGTGCATAGCTGGTGCAAACCCATGTCAATCAAATTTTTCCTGGCCAGCTGCCTTGGAAGTGTGTGCTATGTTCATGGCTCATTTAAGTCACACAAAACCTTTAAGTCTTGAGTCAAAGGAAGCAGCAGAACCTCCAGAAACAATCTCAGAGAATGAGACTACAAGGTATTATACCTAAATGCAGATTTTGTCAAAGAGAAGAGGAAAGAATGTTCCACTTCCACCCTTGACTTAAGAGTAACAATTGTTAGGGGTGCCTGAGTCTCAGTTGGTGGAGTGTCCAACTCTTGGTTTCCGCTTAGGTCATGATCTCATGGGTCTGAGATCCAGCCCTGCATCTGGTCCATGCTCAGTGGGGAGTCTGCTTAGAGATTCTCTCTCTCTACCCTTCTCCTCAGCCATACGTGTGAGCTCACTCTTGCACTTTCTCTCTCTCTCTCAAATAAATAAATAAATAAATAAATAAATAAATAAATAAATAGAGTAACAATTGTTAAAGAAAAATAGAGTTGTAGTTGGTTGGGTTGGTATGTGTGATCTCCAAAGGTGTACACTCAAGAGGCTGCTTGTTTGATTTACAATTTTTCTGTGATCCAGACTGTTTTACTGCCATATATCTGAAGTATAGGTACAGCAGCAACTCATCTTTGCTTCAGGCATAACTTACCTTGTTTATTATTAGTTCTTTTCTTTTTTCTGAGAAATCAAAGCAGATTCAGAGGTTTTCTCACCTCCATGCTTCAGGTGTTGCTGGAAATCTTACTGAGTATTTGTGCTAAACTTGATCCCTCCTAAATGTGACTCCCCTTTCCTCTTCAACCACCCCACCCTTTAGTTGCTGGTCAGATTTCTTCTGAGCTGCCTATGCTGAGTCCCTTTTAGAACTTAACACAAGAAAGGGAAAATACCTTGTAAATTGTGGCCCCTCGTTCCTCTTTTTCTTGCTGTCATTGTAGTCCTCCCGTAAAAAAATGGATGTGATGCAAGTCAAAGGTCAGCACATAAGGATTTCTCAGAAACAAGGCTGATTCTGTTGCAGGGATTGTGCTTTTTTTTAAAAAAAAAAAAAAAAAAAAAACAAGGACTTCCCTGAACTGGGAAGTTTCTCAGCATTCAGCTCTGTTCAGCCCAGCAATTATTGAGATTATTGAACTTCTATTATGTCAAATACCATATAGCCACTTAGAGACTAAAAACATAAAAAAAGCATACTCAGTCTTCAAATTATGATCTTCTAGCAGGGGACAGAGTGATGCAAACAATTATCATATAAAACATAATCCAATAAGTTCTGTAATATAGAAGAGAGATGGAGGCACTGAGGAAAATGGACTTCTTTTTATTGAGAAAATCTGGCAAGGATTTGACAAAGAGGAAAGAGAAAACTGGGTTGGGTAAACAGAGAAAAAAATCAGAGGTAAAGAACATTCCAGGAAGTGTGGATATTATAAATAGAAATACAGAAGTTTGTAAGGGTATTATTTGAGGAACAAAGAATAGTCCAAACGGTTGATTTACAGAAAAAAAAAAAAAATACAGGGCCATGTGGTGCCTTTACCTTTGTCCAGTGATCTTGTGCACCTATATTTGGAATTTTTTATTTATTTTATTTTTTTTTTAGTATTACTGTTCCAGTTTGTGTTTTAGTCTAGCTTCTGTGAGTTGTGTAGCTCTCTGATGAAGTGGCCCTGGCTAAGTGATTCCTGGAGTCTTTTCTCACCTAAGGCTCAATGGATTGTGCAAAGGTCATAATGGATGGGGAACACCAAAACAATTTGCTTTCTCCAGGATAAATATAATTTTCTTGATGATCATTTTGTTTAACATTGTTTACTTAGAAAGAAGTCCTTAGGTAGACCCATAGTCTAAGCTTAAGTTTTCATCTATGCATGAACTGTTAATTTTGAGCAATCACTTATCCCATACATACTTAACTCCTTTTACATACCAGGTCATGTTCTAAGCAACAGTAGTAGAATCAGAAAGATAAATCTTCTGCCCTCTGAGGATTTATACTACATGCATTTGAAGAAAAAGTAGAACGATTATTGGATGTCAGCATAACTTCACTAAAACGTTATTTCTGTGTAACCTCATCTATAAATTGTCTGAAGCTTAGTGTTTTTAATTATAAAATGTATTTGATAAGACATGATAAAGCATGAGGTTTTACTGAGTTTTATATTCACCATGGACACAAAATATTTTGCAAGCTATGAAGTGTTGTACAAGAGTAAGTTACAGTTAATAAAAAGGTTACTCTAAGTTTTCCATTTTTTAGAATTTCTTACCCTGATAAACTATGGAAATACCATACAAAGTATATCTTAAATTCAAAAAGATAATTATTTTTAATAAAAGGAAAATAGAAGAACTCTAATTTAAAGTAGAATCTCATGCAGGTGTCTAACATAGCACAGTGAGTTCTAAATTATTAATGTGATGAGAATCCAAGTGGTATCTCACATTGTTCAGTCCTGGGCCTTAAGGCAATGGCAGAGGGGATAAAAAGATTTAGGAAAAAAATAAGGAGGATAAATTTAGTATATTTGAAGGAAAGTTAAGAAAAAATATAGAGGATAAATTTAATATGCATGAAGACTAATTAAGTATGATGACTTGAGGGAGAAAAAAAATTAGGGTAGTTGGAGCCACAGTGCTAATGGTAGCATCATTGATCAGTGTAGAGAACACAGGAAGAAAAGCAGGTTTGGGTTCAGCAGAATAATTTCAGCTCAAGCTACTTGAGTGTTAGATGCCATATTAATATCTCTTGTTACATAACTTGATTCAAAATTTTAGCAGCTTTAAACAACAAATAGTTGTTAATTCATATATTTTGTGAGTCTCAGGTATCTGGAAATGGCTTGGGAAAATAATTCTGGCTCAGTCTGTCATGAGGTTTCTGTGACACTGTGGGGCAGGTCTGCGTTCTGGTTCCAAGCTCATTCATGTGGCTATTAACAGATAGCTTCAGTTTTCATCATGAACACCTCTCCATAAGACTGCTTCTCACATGCTTTCCTTCAGAGCAAATGATAAGAGAAAGAGAGAAGAGATAACTCAAGAGAGAACCCACAAGTTTTTTTTTATTACCTTACTCTCAGAAATTACATGCCATCACTTCTGCCATAAGCTACTGATCCCAAAGACCAATCCTGAACACAACGTTCAAAGGTACCACACAAAAATGAATATATCAGGAGATAAGCATCGTCTTAGAGGGTGCCTTCTCTAATTCAGTTAAGGATATCCAGAAGCCTGATAAATTAACAGATGAGATACTGAGAAGGGCAGGGGAAGGTCAGGGTCAGAGATGGGAAATTTGAATATTTTTAGCATCCAGGTGGCAGCTAAAGTTCTGAGTGTAAATGAGATGGCCAAGTCAAAGGCAGTAGACCAGTCACCCCCACAGAGCAAGCCTGCCCTCTGCATTCTAAGTGAGCTATAAGAGTGGAGGTGGATGGCAGCTCTCAATTTCCCAAAATCTTTATTACAGTTTTTAAAAGTGATTTCCATAAATTTTGTCTGATGTTATCCCACCTACATACACTATCACCTTCAGGAATCTGTGTTATATTCATATATTTGTTTATTTAACAAATATTTTTTGAGAACCAAATACATATATATTGGCAAAATTTGGTGTGTAACAGAGAGTTAGTATTTGTTTTTATGGAAAAGAAGATCATAAATATTGCCTCTCGGGGCACCTGGGTGGCTCAGTGGGTTAAAGCCTCTGCCTTCAACTCGGGTCATTATCTTGGGGTCCTGGGATCAAGCCTTGCATCGGGCTCTCTGCTCAGTGGGGAGCCTGCTTCCCCCCTCCCTCTGCCTGTCTCTCTGCCTACTTGTGATCTATCTCGCTCTGTCAAATAAATAGAAATAATATTTCTATTATTAGAACGCAAAACCCATAAATATTGCCTCTCAGTTGAAGAGCATTTGGGCGCAAGTAGAGACAGAACAGCCACTAATAGACACTGAGAAGTTTCCAAAAACAAGAAGAAAACTAGATTCCACAATTCCAATGAATAGAGAATTTTTTGAAGAAAAAAATAATTGGTAGTGAAATTTGAGGTAAAATTTAACAAATCTACAAATAAGAAACAAGTAAGAAATAACAAAGAATTAAAAAAACAAATCAATGTGAAAAATGTCTTTAAAATGTCTGTTTATAATGGAGATCATAAAAAACAACTATTTTTATTTATTTACTTGTTTGTTTGTTTTAAGATTTTATTTATTTGACAAAGAGAGAGAGCACAAGCAGGGGGAGAAGCAGAGAGAGAGGGAGAAGCAGGCTCCCCACAGAGCAGGGGAAGCCTGATATGGGACTCCATCCCAGGACTCCAGAATCAAACCTGAGCCAAAGGCAGTGGCTTAACCAACTGAGCCACCCAAGTGCCCAAGACAACTATTTTTAACATTCTCTTTTAACATTCTTGATATTTTTGTCATTGTATACATGAGACTTTTCTTTTTTTTAAGATTTATTTATTTATTATTTGAGAGAGAGAGCAAGTAAGGGAGAGAATCTCCAGCAGACCCCCAGCTGAGCAGGGAGCCCAACACGGGGCTCTACCTCATGACCCTGAGATCATGACCTGAGCCAAATCAAGAGTTGGTTGTTTAACCGGCTGAGCCACCCAGGTGCCCCATGAAACTTGTCCATCTTGATTGCTTTTCCAAAATTCACATCATCTTAGACCAAACCAGGTAGAATTTAGAAACAGAAGGAGTCATGTTTTAGTGTCTACCTTTCCTATTAATAGTGAACTTGCCTATTTTTTTCATCTTATCCACTCTTTAGAATAAAATTTTATTACATCTGACCCCTAGGAAAATAACCTATATCCAGTGCCTCCATTGTAGAATATTCTTCCAAGAAATAACATTCTCTTAATTTAACCAGATGCATTCAGTAATAATTTATTATTTCTTCTATATTTCACATTCAGTCAGCAAATCTCACTGGCTTTCCCTTCAAAACATAGTCAAATTTTCAAAGCTTCTCAAAATCACCACCAATTACTTTCTGGACCAAGCCTCCCACAGCTCTCACCTGAAGTATTTCAGAAGTTTCTAACTCTTCACCCTGACTCCCTCTGACTCTCAGACCCATGGTGATTATTCTTAGAACCACAGCCAGAGTGAGCCTACTGAAATGTAAGTTAGATCACAGCTCTTCTTTTCACCAAACCTAGCTTCTTTCTTAGGGCTAAGAGTCAATTCGAAATTTTTCTCTTACTCTAGGGTTTTGATTGTCTTTATAGTAACAGTATGTTTTAGTTCCAGAGTTAAAAATCAACCCCCCTTGTGGACATAAGTAGCATGTTGACTGATCTTTAACAGAAGTGAACTGTATTTTACTTCCAACAGGTATAGAAACTGATAGCTTCCAATTTATACAAATAATCTACATCAAATATATAATACACAAGATATTGACCTCCACTCATCAATACACTTTTAATGTAAAAACTACAGAGCCCTAATCATTTTACTTCTGAATTCCTTTTGTAAGTCACAGTTCCTTCCTGTCTTAAGTCATATTTACTCACTTTAATGAAAGTTTGGTTTAATTTTTTTTAAAGATTTTATTTATTTATTTGACAGAGAGAAAGAGAGTAGGCACAAGTAGGCAGAGAGGCAGGTAGACGGAAAAGGGGAAGCAGACTCCCTGCCAACCAGAGAGCCCAATGCGGGGGTCGATCCCAAGACCCTGAGATCATGACCTGAGCTGAAGGCAGAGGCTCACCCACTGAGCCACCCAGGAGCCCCCAGTTTGGTTTAATTAAAGCAGCCTGCAATACTTTAAATAAGAACCTATTTTTAAAACTGCTTCCTTTATTTTCAGGATTAAAAGCTGTTAATATGCTAGAAGCAATGGAAATTATGATGGCTAAATACACAGAATAAAACATTTAATCTACATCTCTTCCAATTAAAAAATAATTATATTGCATTTTTCCACTAAGAATAGTGGTAATATTTTCCAATGTCTTGATGTCAATATCAACAACTTAAATTGCTAAACTTAAAATTCTCATATTTTTATAAGTAGATTTCGTAAAGTTATTGTGGTTCTTAAGTTGGCCTAAAAGGCTATCCTTGGAAATGAGAACTGCAATTTCACCATAATGGATACATTAAAACTGTTATATGAATTTGTTTATAACACATTTTCCAGCACGACATCTGAATAGGTTTGACTAGCAGGAGATTTACTTGAGAATAGTGAATTCTGGTTCAAAGGCAAGTCCATGGAGGAATCCTGGGTCCCAGAGGGCATTCTAATGCTACCAGACACCTGACTACTCTGAGCTCATGGGCCATATCCCCTACTCCATCCATCTCTGCCCCAATTATCTTTCCTAATATTTGGACTCCACCAATTCTCCACTGTGAAATCTATGCCAATACCTATCCAGAATTCTTTAAGATGTCCATGAATGATCTGCTACAATTTTTTTGCCAACCTACATGGGGAGCCTCATTATCTAATCTCATTCACTCTGTGCTCCAATCATATTGAAACTATTCACTGTTTCTCAAATACATGGTATGTGTTTCCAAGTCCTTGTTGATACAGTTCTGTTTGCCTGAAATGCCTTCTTCCCATGCCTCCAAAAATCCTCAATCTTTCCTTTGCATTTTTAAAAGTAATGTTTATTAAAGTAAAATTCAGAGGAAGCTACCTTAAATCGTGTTTTGGAACAGGGTAAGTGTATAAATAAATAAAATTCTGAACAGTTGAAGCAAAAAAAAAAAATGAGCCATCCATTTCCATTGTCTAGATGTATAGAGAAATATTAACAGTGGCTGTTGATTTCATCCTTTTTCCCCCTTCTGAGTAGCTTTGTTTTTTACACAGTTACTATGATATAGTGTATATTTTATTTTTGTTTTCCTATAACATTGGACTGGGTATTTTTCTGTGTTATCACAAAGACTTTGTAAACATTGTTTTATGATTTCATTTCCTTTGTTGAGTGGCAAACCAAGTTATAACCATCCTCAAGCACTAAGTATACTCCCCTTTCCCGGTAAATTATCATCTTCCCGTGAGGAGGCTCACTCATGTCCTCTTGATATCCTTTAAAGAGGGGGATACTGGTGCCAAATTCTTTGTGACCTACAATTCTTGGCTATATCCCTTATTGTGAAGCAGAGTCAAGGGTCTGGAAGCAGCCTCTTCCAAACTTGAGCAAACAGGGATTTTTTTTTTAAGTTTTTGGTTTTTTCTAGGTTAATTTTAAACTTACAAATAAATTACAATTATAGTACAAAAAGTTTCCAACACCCTTCATCCAATTTCCTTTGTTTAACAACTTACATTACCATAGAATATTTATTTACTTATTAACCTTGGCAAAATATGTTAACTAATTGAACCAGTTTTTCCACTAATGCTTTTTTTCTGTTTAAATCTAACTCAAAATCCCATGTGAATTTAATTGTCGTGTACTGTAGTTCTTCAGTCTTATCTTTCATGACTTTTTTTTTATGCTTTCACTTTTATATTCTTTATGTCACCTTTGAAGGGTCAGTTAATATGTTGAGTACTTTTCAACTTGAGGTTGAATCCAATGTGTCTCATTACACTGAAGGGGCACATCCATGGAAGAATGCAACAGTCAGTGTGTCCTCGGTGCATCACTGCACAGGGTATATGATGTTGGTATGTTTTACCAGTGGTATTATTTATACTCAGGACTTGTCAAAAAATTTCATTTTTTCCCTTTAAAATCACTAAATATTTAAGGAAACATACTTTTGAGATTTTGCAAATATTAAGTTTCTGCTTCGATTTTCACTTACGCATTTCTGCATTCACCAATGGATCTTGCCTAGGAAATCATTTACTGTGATATACTAAAAGGATGATATTTCTATTTTCCTTATTATTTATTTATTTATTTGTATTCTTTTGCAAGGAAGATTTGTCACACCTCACCATCCCCTCATTTACTTAATCTTTTCTTTATATAAGTGCAAATTCATGGGTATTTGTTTTTATTATATTTTTTTAGTACTTCCTTATACTCTGGAATTGCAAGATGCCCCAGACTTGTCTTTATTTATTTATTTATTTGCCTTTTTTTTTTATTGTGTTATTTTAGTCACCAAAAAATACATCATTACTTTTTTTTGTTTGTTTGTTTTTTACTTTTTTTTTTTTTTTAAGATTTTATTTATTTGACAGAGAGAAGCACAGCAAGAGAGGGAACACAAGCAGAGGGAATGGTAGTGGGGGAAGCGGGCTTCCTGCCGAGCAGAGAGCCCGATGTGGGGCTCGATCCCAGGACGCTGGGATCATGACCTGAGCCGAAGGCAGACACTTAAGGACTGAGCCACCCAGGCGCCCCCATCATTAGTTTTTGATGCAGTGTTCCAAGATTCACTGTTTATGTACAACACCCAGTGCTCCATGCAATACATGCCCTCCTTAATACTGACCACCAGGCTCACCCATTCCCCCACTACCCTCCCCTCCAAAACCCTCAGTTTGTTTCTCAGAGTCCACAGTCTCTCATGGTTCATCTTCCCCTCCGATTTCCCCCAACTCACTTTTCCTTTCCTTTTCTTAATGTCCTCCAAGTTATTCCTTATGTTCCACAAGTAAGTGAAAACATGTGATAATTGACTATTTCTGCTTGACTTATTTCATTCAGCATAATCTCCTCCAGTCCCATCCCTGTTGATGCAAAAGTTGGATATTCATCCTTTCCGATGGCTGAGTAACATTCCATTGTATATATAAGGCACATCTGTTGAAGGGCATCTCAGTTCTTTCTATAGTTTGGCTATTGTGGACATTGCTTCTATGAACATTGGTGTATGTATAGCCCTTCTTTTCACTGCATCTGTATCTTTGGGGTACTCAGTAGTGCAATTGCAGGGCTATAGGGTAGCTCTATTTTTAATTTCTTGAGGAATCTCCACACTCTTTTCCAAAGTGTTTGCACCAATTTGCATTCTCACCAACAGTGTAAGAGGGTTCCCCTTTCTCCACATCCTCTCCAACATTTGCTGTTTCCTGCCTTGTTAATCTTTGCCATTCTAACTGGTGTAAGGTGGTATCTCAATGTGGTTTTGATTTGAATTTCCCTGATGGCTAATGATGATGAACATTTTTCATGTGTCTGTTAGCCATTTGTATGTCTTCATTGGAGAAGTGTCGGTTCATGTCTTCTGCCCATTTTTTGACATCATTATCTGTTTTTTGGGTGTTGAGTTTGAGAAGCTCTTTATAGATCTTGGATATCAGCCCTTTGTCTGTGGTGTCATTAGCAAATATCTTCTCCCATTCTGCAAGTTGTCTCTTTGTTTTATTGACTGTTTGCTTTACTGTGCAGAAGTTTTTTATCTTAATGAAGTCCCAAAAGTTCATTTTTGCTTTTGTTTCCTTTGCCTTTGGAGATGTGTCTTGAAAGAAATTGCTGTGGCCGATATCAAAGAGGTTACTGCCTATGTTATTCTCCAAGATTTTGATGGATTCCTGTCTCACATTGAGGTTTTTCACCTATTTTGAGTTTATCTTTGTGTATGGTGTAAAAGAATGGTCAAGTTTCATTTTTCTATACAGAGCTGTCCAATTTTCCCAGCACCATTTATTGAAAAGACTGTCTTTTTTACTACTGGATATTTTTTCCTGCTTTGTTGAAGATTATTTGACCATAGAGTTGAAGGTCCACATCTGGACCCCAGACTTATCTTATTTCCCTTGCTCAAACCCTGGAATCAGCCAGTTCACTGTGGAGCTATATTGTGTAAAGGGTATATTTTCCACTTGTACTAGAGAATGGTATTAGAAAAAAAAACATGTGCTGGATATGCTTGTTGCTATTAGATATCATGCTTCCGGTCCCTCTCAGTTGATAGCATTAATGAACCACCCCACTTGCCCCCACACACACACATAGTAATTATGTCTATACACATCTACATTTAATTATGTATCTGTGTGTGTGTGTTTAATGAGTCTATGTTGATACTTTTTTAAAAAAAGATTTTATTTATTTATTTGACAGAAAGAGAGGGAGAGAGAGAACAGCAGAGAGAGAGGCAGGATTTGATCCCAGGATTCCGGGATCATGACCTGATCCAAAGGCAGATGCTTATCCAACTGAGCCACCCAGGCATCCTATGTTGATACTTGACTGTAGTCTAATATCACATGTTTTATTCTGGCCTATAACCTTTCCTTAACTATGACTTCTTTCTCCAGCATTAAAAACCCAGATCTCATTATTTACTATATCTATTTATCTTATCTATCTGTCTATCTATCTATCTATCTATCCTTAGCATGGATAGATAAATCCATAGATTTATAGATAAATAGATAGCACAAATAAAGTGGTTTCAGAATTCTTAACCGTACCCCTATGAGAAACAAATGTGCCAATGAGGGTACAGTGTTTGTGATAAGTTCTTTTTACATTATCCTTCATTAATCATATTTCTAACTCAAATGGCACATTATCTGTGAGAGCTTCTCCCAGGCCCATCACTATTAAAAAGTTCCACCAATGACACTTCTGCTTGTGTTTTTATGATTAGATCACAATTCCGTAGGTGTCCTGTTCATCTGAAGAATGCAGGCATACAGAAGACATAGTCTCTGCTCTCAAGGAGCCTATTGCTTCTTGGTGCCTGTCTTTTTACTCACAGAGTTGAATATCGTGGCTACAACATGCTGTCTGGCATGAGAATGAGTTTAGCAAATGTTATTGCAGTAAGTGAATGAATGAATGGATATATTATATAAACAAGAACAAAAAATCTGGAAAGATACAGGAGAGCTGAAGACAAAGAGGTGTTTGATGGTTAGGAGCCCTGGCTTTGGAGTTGCATATACCTAGATTTGAATCCTAACTCTGACATTTACTGCCAGCTATCTAAACTTAGGCTGCATGTAAGTGTTAGAATTGCAGGCAGAAGATAACTGAGAAGATCACATAGATGCAATCAAATTGCATAGTGGTTTTTGGAAAACCAAGAACATTGTTGGCACTATCGGAATATCTCGTAGATATATGACGGGTGAAGTTTTTGCCATCACTCAGAGATGGAAACACAATGTTAAAAAGAATCCTAGATACATACATATGGACATTTATTTTAATTTATTTGACATTATTAGATTTGAGTATTGCTTTTGAGAATTTGTTTTTTCCTTAAGAGAATAAAGTAAACTTCTTCAAATCTCCTCTACCACCCCAGGCAATCTCTAACCTCAGAGAGGTTTTAGACTCTCATCAGCTATGGCTGATGTGAAAATTACATTTGTGAAGTGGCAGACAGGGCCCCTTTGAAGGCACAAATCAGTATACTCCCTTTTAATTTATATTCCTTTCCCTTTCCCCTGTACTTATATACAAACTTGCAATCCCTTCTCTGAGAGAGTTGCCAGTTCAACTGCAAATATTTTCAAATATTAATTACTCATTGAGTAGACTTCAATAAGATTTTTCTTAAGGTGTTCTAATAACCATTAAGATGACTGAAATCACCAGATAGAATTTGATAATACTTTGTTTTTTCCCTTAAATGATTGTGGCATTAGACAAGGATGTACTCTGCTGAATTAATCATCCAAAGGCTGTGGGTCATTTTCTCAGAATGGATTCATTTCCATAGATCTCGGTTTTCTGAATTATTCCTCATCATGGTGTCATAAACCTTGACTTGATAGACATAACCAGGAAGGGCCAGAGGGCATGGATTCTTTAGTAGTGTCTATTCCAAAGCAAGAAATGTGAGGGCATATTGGAAACATATGAATCTTGTAAGGCCCTATAAAACCAATCACTTTCTCACCATGAGACAAGGGCCAGCCTTGAATCTCTTTCATCTAAAGAGAACTTTAAGAATTTATAATGAAGTTATAATTTATAATCTCTGATTATCATTATTGCAATGTGCAATGTGTGCAATAATATGTGCAAAGGTGTGGACAAGTTTAAGAGGATCAACTGGGATAATGCAGCCTCGTGGTTAGCAGCAGCAAAGCTCTTATCCATCTTATGCCCAAAAATATAACAGGGGTTCTCATCTAAAAGTATGACCCTTGGACTAGTGGCATTAACATCACCTAGGAACTTGGTAGGCATGCAAAATTTCAGGCTCCTCCTCCTGAATCAGAAACTCTGAAGCTGAGAACCAGCTATCTATGTTTTAACCAGTGATTCTAACACATGCTAATATTTGAGAAACAGTGAGCTAGAGGAAAGAATCATGTCCAACAGCATGCCTTCAGAGTAGTACTCACATTTCACTGAGAAATATAGCTCAAATTAGGCTGAACATAAGTACAGGTTTGCCTGCCTAGTTGAGGTTTATAAAAACGCTTGTACAAGTGTAATCATTAGTAGTGCCTTTTCCACTCTCAAATATGTCCCAATTTGGAAAAAAAATTATATGGCTCTCCCAACCTAAGTTGTGTTGCAGCAAGAGAGCCAAGGGAACCAATATCTAACTTTTCTGCATCCTCTCTTTCTTACCTTTTGGCAGGATCCTCAGTTCCCAAAACCTTTTGAAGTCCCAGTGGCGAATGAACAATGTGGATATAATTCACAAAGATCAACTAGAATGGACACAAAGCAAGGTAGAAAAGGATAGAAAATGGAATTGGAGTGGCAAGTGGATGCAATTTATCACATATGGTGCTTGTTTTCTTTACTGATTTCATAGAAAATTGAAGAAATAATTTAGTCATTTATTTTTGACTTAACTGTTCTCTTTATTCTCTTATGAAGTCCTCAATAAATGCCACTCCTTTTCCTCAGCTAGCAAATTATTCACTTCTGAAGTTCTACTGAATTTATTTTGTCCTTCCACCTATGAAACTGAGAAGCTGAGACAGGATCAAAGTAATAAAATGCTGCACCAGATGCTTTTCTTTTACATTAAATTTGTCCCACTTTAACTCTGATCTCTTCAAAGTCCAGCTATTAAATTTCTTTCATTTTGTTTCATGAAAGAAAGTGTAAGATTGTAACCACCTTACGACAGGTGCCCACATCTTGTCATGGACTTCAGTTAGGAACTAAAATATTTTGCTCTAGGTAAGTTCTTCTAGATAACTTAGGTAACATACATTCATTCAAATATAGACTTCATATTAGCTGCAGCTCCCTTCTCCCTTAGAAATATGAGTGAACTTGGTTCAAAGTCCATTTTCTACCCCAATATCAATCCAGAATGTTGTCCATTGTTTCTATCCATTCTCATTCTCTTTACCTCATCCATCTTGCTTTTGTCCTGTCTCAGTTTAACTGACAGTAACCTTAGATAAAGAATTCTGTTTTTGTACTGTTATTATTGTTTTTTTTAAAGACTTCTACTCAATATTGAGTGGGGAGAACATCACACACTCCTTCCTCCATAATGTATATAGCCTTATCACAGTACATTCTATTTTACTCTATCGTGAGTAGCATAGCACTGTCTAAAATGATATTGTTCATTTACTCAGTTATTTTGCAATATTTACATCACTATGCTATAAGTGTGCTCATTTTGTTTACTGCTATTTGTTGCTGTTGCCCCATACCTAGCAGATGGTATATCTGCAACAAATAGTAGATGAGTGCCTAACCAACTGAGTAAGTGGATAGAGGAATAATTGAATAACAGCCCATCCATTTCACCTCTTTACTTTTTCCCACTGATCTTCCTATCCCTTTTTTTTTTACTCCTCTTCCTCTCCCTGTACCTCATCTTCGCTTTCTTCCTCTCTCTTCCCTCACCTCCTCTCCTCACTCTTCTTGTCCTCCTCCCCCTCCTCCTCCAAAGAAATATCTTCTACATTCAGGCACCCCTAGAGTACTCACTTCCACAAATACACACAAAATTTTTTCTAAATTGTCTTTCTTAAAAAATTTAGGGCTTCCTCTCAATAGAATAGAATACAATTTTATCTCTTATGCAGAAAATATGTATTCAGCACCAGTTCTGTGAGTACTGTACTAGGTAATGGAGCTATCAGGAGGAGCATAGCAGACATACTTGTTACTTATGTGAGACCTTAACATGGTGGGGAAGAGAAGTATTAATCAAATAATCAATTATGCATTTGAATTATTATTGCACACTAAAATTAGTTCTATGAAGAAAAGTGATAAGGAATCATGAAAACCTATTATAGAGGAACCAGATAAAGTCTGGAGATTCAAAGAAGGCTTCCTAAGGCAGTGAACTTGAGCTGAGAAAAGAATAACAGTTTACTAAGCAAGGGGGAGGTGAAAGTATGCTTCAAGTAGATGGAACAGCACTTGAAAAAGCCTTGATGTAGGAAGGAACATGAATGACCCTAAAAATTAAGACTGGTGGTAACTGGAAAACTGTGAACAAGAGAGATCATTATACAGAATTTTAAGATCAAATGACATATTTTAACCTTATCTTTACAGCAAAAGAAAATTCTATAAGAATCTAAATATGGACTTTTAAACTAAAATATTCCTTCAGCTACAATATGATGTAGGGAACAGATTGGAAGAGATCACAAATAGATGCATAAAGACCAGTTAAGAAACTTTTGCAGTTGTCCAGGTGAAAGATGATGGCAGTTGATGGTTACACATATAAAGAAAGTAGACAGATTTCAGCAATATTTCCAAAGGAAAAGAAACACGACTAAATGAAAATTTTACCTCTAAGATGGTTATTTTCTCTGAATTGTGGAATCCAGAGAACATAGAGTTGTTTAGAGCAACTACCCTGAAAGCAGCAGTGACCTTGAGCTGAAAGACATTCCACCTCAAGAGTGACATTACAAGCCCTCGTTTTCCTTTGATGGTGCTGGTTTTTACCTGTTTTTCTCAGAATAATATAATACAATATTTAAAACATGAAAAGGTGTGTAAAAATAATACAATGATTACCTAAACTTATCACTCAGATTAAGAAATAAAATGTTGCAAAAATAAAACCATGCCGGAGCATTCCATTACAAGAATAAACAGCAGTTATTTGATGTTCTTCATGAGAAGCTTTTAGGGTCTTTTCTTTTCTCTTTTCTTTTTTTTTTTTTAAAGCATGTATATGAGTATTTTAAGTTTTGTACCCTTGAACAGAATTGGTGGTCATAGAGCATAAACATACATCTTCAATGTTACTAGATATTGCCATATTGTTCCTGGAAAAAAAATGTACCAATTTATTCTCTGGCAATATATAACAGTACATGGTGCCTTATCTATTACCCGATATTCAGAATAGATACATTTTTTAAAATTATAAATCTAATGATAATGAAATTATATTCCATGTAATACTAATTTTATTTTCATGAATAATGATTATTTTGCATTTCTACAATTACCACTTAAGTTTTGAATCTTGACAAATATTTATTGGCCACATGTTTCTTCTATGAATTGGTTGTGTCTGTGTGTATCTGAGATTCTTATTGATTTGTAGACTCTCAGTATATTCTGGATTGGTATCTTTCTCATATCTGTGATAAATATTTTCTCCCCATTGAACGTTGTCTTTTCGTTTTTTCTGTTATCTTTTGATTAGTGATTTTTTTTCATTAAAGTTAAATGCAGTTAGTTTTATAACAAGTGTTGTTTTTGGGTTTTTTTTCCAAAGATTTTATTTATTTATTTATTTATTTGACAGAGAGAAACACAGCGAGAGAGGGAACACAAGCAGAGGGAATAGTAGCGGGAGAAGCAGGCTTCCTGCAGAGCAGAGAGCCCGATGCGGGGCTCGATCCCAGGCCCCTGGGATCTGACCTGGGCCGAAGGCAGATGCTTAACGACTGAGCCACCCAGGCGCCCCTATAACAAGTGTTGTTGGCTCTTTTATTTTTTCTTGAGAAAGCCTTCCTTACCTCAAATATATAAATATATTCTTTTATGTTTTGAAGTTTAGTTTTGCATTTATGATTTAATTCACCTGAACTTTTTTTTATTGCATGGTGAGTGTGTCTTAATTTAGTATTTCTCTGTAAGGACCTAATTGTGCTAGCACTGTTACCTGAACAGTCTCTTCCTTTAATCCTCTACATTGTCAGCCCCTTTCTTTACACACTGTTTTCAGACATGCAAAATAACATGTCTGGACTTGGTTTTGTTACACTGATTTGTATCTGTCATTTTCCTTTACCACACTATTTTAATTTCTATCATTCAGTAATATATCTAGATCTCCAGTAAAGTAGGACACACTTTGTTTTTATTAAAAATCGCATTATCTACCTTTAATTTTTCCATATATCATTTAGAACTAGTGTTTCAGTTTGCTTTGGTTGCAATAACAATGAATTTATAGAGAATTAGAAAGAATTGACATTTCTAAAATGTAGTCATCCTGTTCATGAATGTAGTATACGTGTCCTTTTATCTCCATCCCCTTTTAGTAGTGTTTATTTTCTGCATAAGCATATTGATATTTGTGTTAGATAATTTCATGATTGTTTTAATTTTGAGGTTAATAATATACTTTTTAATTAAACATAATTTTTATTTTCTAATTATATCTTCTGTAATATTGCTACATTATCTTATGAGTGTATATTTCTAGGGAAGATAATCGTTGTGTATACAGATAATAATGTTGGATTCTGTATCTTTCCAGTCTTCATATATTTTATTTTTCTTGTCTCAGCTCACTGAAGGAACTTCTAGTATGATAATTGCAAATTTAAAAAAGCAGTAATAGTGGTTATTAATGTCTTATTATTCCCTGTATTTAAAAATAAATTTATGGGGCGCCTGGTTGGCTTAGTTGGTTAGAAGCTACCTTTGGCTCAGGTCATGATCTCAGGGTCCCGGGATTAACCTCGTCATCAGCCTCCCTGCTCCATGGGGAGTGTGCTTCTCCCTCTGCCCTTCCCCCCAGCTCATGTACTCCCTCTCTTTCCCTCTCTATCAAATAAATAAATAAAATCGTTTAAAAAATTAAAATAAAATAAATAAAAATAAGCTTTAGTTTCACCATAAAAATTAAAATGTCTGATTAATTATAATTTTATGTATGTATATATAATTATGAGTGCATTTCTTCAAAGATAGTTCTTTAAAGACTTTTAGATATAACTGTTAAGTGCTATCAATTTTTTCTGAATTTTTTAAATGATAATATAGATTTTCTTTTCTAATCAACTCTTTCTGTATAAATAAAGTAATATATATATTTGTGTGTATGTGTGTATGTCGGATTTCATTTGATGATATTTATAGGATTTTCTGCATTTATATTCATGAGTGGGATTGTTACCTAATATCCATTTGTATACTGTGGTGGTTCATTTTATGTGCCAACTTGACTACCGAGTGCCCAGGTATTTGGTAAAACTCTATTCTGAGTGTTTCCGTGAGGTGTTTTTTGGATGGAATGAACATTTAAATTGGTAGATTGAGTAAAGCAGATTGCCTTCCCTAATGTGATGGGACTTATCCAATCAGCTGAAGGCCTAAATACAAGAGGCCTGACCTTTCTCCTAAGTCGAAGTATTTTTCTGCCTGACTGCCTTCAAACTGAGACACTGTTTTTTTTCCTCCTTTCAGATTCAAACTGAAGCATTGGCCTTCCTGGATCACAAGCCCACCTGTCTTCTGATGAGAACTACACGAGGGCTTCTCCTGGGTCTCAGGCCTCTGGACTCAGATGGAAACTACACCATCAGCTTACCTGGGTCTTCAGCTTGCCAGGTCACTCTGGAAATCTTGGGACTTGTTAGCGTGCGTAATCATGTGAGCTAAGGAGCCCACACTGAGCAAGGAGCCTGATGTGGGACTCGATCCCAGGACCCTGGGAACATCACCTGAGCCAAAAGCAGATGCTTAACAGACTGAGCCACCCAGGTGTCCCTTTTTGTTTGTTTGTTTAATATACATGTGGCATTCCTTCTTCTGTTTTTATTTTCAACTTGCCTATACATTTTAAGTTTAGCTATTTTAAAAAGCATAAAATAAATCAGAATACAAAGACCTGGTATACTGATTTTAAGAGATGTGTTATACTAAAAATATTTCTTACTATATTTACAAAAATAAAAGCAAATGTTTTTTGTTCCCCGAAACACAACTGAAGTTTTTATCTTGGAAGATATTCTCTGCATAAATAATACAGATTTGAGTCCAAAGCCTATAATAGAGAGAATTTTAAAGCTTTTTAAGACACTCATTTTATTTTCTCCAGTCTGATACAGATTAATTTTCTTGTTGCCTCATTCTTCCATCTTTATTGAGGCTGTACACCTTTCCAGGATTCTTGCTTAATGCAGAAGTCTCATTTCCCACTTTCCAAGGCCTGCCTTCCTTAAATACTGACATTACATAAAGTTTTTACTTCAATACACGGAAGTCTCCCCCACCCTCCCAGTGCCTTTCCTACTTCAGCTCTCACTTCTCTTCTGATTTCCTCTTCCTGTTCTTTTCTGGTCATCATAGAGTCCTTTACAACTGCTTTGGGTAGGTCTTTCAGCATATCTGAGTAAAGTAGAGAGTTTTTCAGAATGTACATTTCACCATATTGACAAATAAATTATAAGAAGCATACTTTTTTAAAGCGGCTGTGTGTGTGTGTTTGTGTATCTGTCTTCCTATCTATCATGTCTATATGATTTGTCTTCTAAGTATCTTATAAATTATTTATCACTAAATATACAGAATATATTTACTTATCTTCTATGTGGGCTATGTTGACAAAAATGGGCATTTAAACAATGCAATGCATTCTTCATCTTTGAGGACGTTACAATCTACTTGTTTAGGCAGTTCATGCATGTTAAGTGTATATATCACAATAAAAGTATTACTAGGCTTCTATACACTAAGTGTCAAATTAATGGTCCACATAGCTAAGTGCTAAGAGAGTTTATTATTAGCCTTTTCTTCAAGCAGACACTTAATTTTTCTGATTTTTTCTGAATCCCTTGGAGTTCAGTGTTTGTTATTTTCCCCTATGCTATATTCACAACTAAGGGCAGCTGGAGTATTGGTTAATTTGAGAAAAGCAAAAATGAAAACAGATGATCAATGTCATCCTGCCAACAGCTGGATCATCCGTTGGAAGTATTTAGAGTTGCAATTTTATGGAGATGTGGGTGTATTAAATTCCAAACAAGTTTAAGTCAAAGTATTCATCTAGGTAGGAAAAAAAATTAAAATTTCATCACTTAGAAAACTTAAAAACAAAGGAATCCAGAGTAATAGTTATGTTTTAAAATTAACATGCTCTTTGACATTTTCAGCAGAATTTGAAGTTGTTTTTTCCTGATACATATTAGCAACTATAAAGCAAAAAATGATGGGTAATCAATAGTGAAGGGACAGCAAAAGCAAATTACAGAATTTGTCATCTTAATATTTTATAAAGCTATCAGTGTGTTAATCTACATATGGGTTTCTAAAATAACAGCTTGTGAGAGTTTTAGCTGTCCACTTTTTTTATTTTAAACTGTATTTTATTTTAGAGAGAAAGTCCATGCAAGTGGGGGGAGGAGTAGAGGGAGAGAATCTCAGGCTGACTTGCATGGAGCCCAATGTGGGGCTGGATCTCACCACTCATGAGACACCATGACCTGAACTGAAATCACCAGACACTTAACTTACTGAGCCACCCAGACACTCTGGCTGTCAACTGGACAGAGCCTCGGGGTACACTGATATTTGGTCAGACAGTATTTTGGGTGTGTCTGGAAGGGTATTTTGGGATGAGATTAACATTTGAATCAGTATTATCCTCCCTAGTGTCAATGAGCCTCACCAAATCAGTTGAAGGCCTACATAGAACAAAAAGACTGAACCTTCCTCAAGTTAGGAAGAATTTTTCCTACCTCCCTACTTAGATTGAAACATAAATTCTACTGGTCCTCAGGTCTTTGGACTCAGACTTGCACTATATCATTAGCACATATGGTTGGAATGGGAACAAACCTTAAATAATGGAAAGCCATGCATTGGTCAGAAGGTGGGCTTTGGAGTCAGACTATATTTTGAATCCTGGCTCTACAATTTGCTTACTATGCTTAGTATCAGAAGTAAGAATATTTCTTAACCTCTCTGAACTCAGTTTCCTCATCTATAAAATATGGTGATAAGACTATCCCTCACAGTAATTCACAACTTTTATGTGCTTGATTATATTATTATACCCTAGAAATTGTACTTTTTTAGTGAAGCTATTAATATTCCTCTGGCTTACTTTCTCCTTTGGTTAAATTTCAAATCAAAGAGGGAGAAAATCCTTATTGTGATATCTATTTAGCTAGATTCTAGTGAATAAAAATATGCACACCCACAAAGTCCTTCTTATGCCAATTGCTTTAACCTTCCCTCACCTACATTTTACATTAAATATATACATAGAACAATAAGTAAACTATTTTTGTTGTAAATCGGTATGCATATGTAATTATTGTGACCAAAAATTGGGGAAGAATGATGACCCAGTGTGGTAACACAGAGCTTGGCAGACAAACTCAATCCTTCCATAAGCAATATTTTGCTATCAGACCTGCTAGGCTTTTAAGAGAGAAACCTGAAATATAGTAAAATTCAGCCAACATAGTCAACAGAATTAGTTGAATTAGATCTAAGACTGGTTAGCTATGCTTTTGCTCCAGTGATCATTTCCAATATTCTTCTGTCTCTGACTCACTTTGGTTTGCTCCTTCTGACATTTTAATTCTGCAATCTGTTCTCAAATTCTGTTATGTACCAGGCCAATACCTTCAAATGGTTTTCCAACTCACTTAGCACAAAAGTCCCAATCCCTACAAAAAAAAGGCCCTTTATGATCTCTTCCCCCCTACTCCTCCTTTGTCTCTGACTTTCTCTCTCACTATTCTCCCCTTTGTTCATTTCATCTATATAGGCTTCCTTGCTGAGCCCTAAATATATTCCCAACACAGAGAATTTTTATATGTTGATATGGATCAAAACATTATAGATAAAGGAGCAACACATTGTAATCCCCAGAACTTGTGTATATCTTTACCTATAATGGCAAAAGAGACTTTGTAGAGTGATTAAATTGATTTGAGATGGGGAACGTATCCTGGATTATGCAGGAATGCCCGTTATAATCATAAGGATCTTAATAAAAGAGAAGCAAAAGGGTCAAAGTTGGAGAAAAGGCACTAGGATGATGTAAGTAGACAGAGAGAATGCTATGTGACAGGGAGCCATAGGCAGAGGAATGAGGAGAGCCTATAGAAGCTAAAGTCAAGGAAATGAATTGTCCCCCAGAGGCTCAAGAAAAAATATAGCTCTCAACATCCATTTTAAGACTTCTGACATCGAAACTATAATACAATAAATTTGTGTTGCTGTAAGCCAGTAAGTTTTTGGTAATTTGTTGCAAGAGTCATAGGAAATGAATATATCGAGTTTTCCCTGATAGCCTCTTTAGTGTAGAATTGAGCCATGTGATTCGTTCTGCCCAGTAGCCTGTGAGCAAGAGATATGAATGACCCCTGGGCTAAAGCATTTAAAAGCTGATGTATGACTCTCTCAGCTCTCCTTCCATATTACAGAGACATCCAAGGTTATGTGCTCCTGTGCAGCTGAAATGATGTGGAGCTGCTATCAGCCTTGGTGACTCAGTGACAATGTGGAGCAGAGCACCTTACCCACCAGGGCTGAACATGCAGTGAAAGCAAGGAATCATCTCTAGCTGATTTATCTAATGGAGATTTCAGAGTTCATTTTTTTTTCTTTTTTCCTTTTTTTCTTTTTATTATTTATTTATTTATTTATTTTTACTAAAGCATAGACTATAACTACTCCAAATAACATACCTGTCCTTAAGTTCTTTAGCCAAGTATCACCTTCCAAGAAAGAAATTCCCTTACCACATTAAAAAAAAAAAAAAAGGAAAAAGAAAAAAGAAATCAACCCCTTGCTCTGGCAATATATTCCCCTCTGGCCTTGGTTTTATTTTGTTTCTTTTCGTTTTGTTTGTTTTCGTCTCCTCTTCCCTTTTCTTTCTCTTTTTCTTTCTTTCTGTTTCTTTGCTTTCTTTCTCTCTTTCTTTCTTTTTCTTTCTTTCCTTCTTTTTTCTCTACCCTGTGACAATCTACATTCTTTACTTATTTATTTATTAATATCATCAATCTCTTCCACAAGTCTCCCCACACTGTCATTGCCCTAATATAGCCGAGTGACTTAAGGGATTAATAGAAGCTTGTGAATGTCAGCTTCAACAGGGCAGAGATTTTTATCTGCTTATCACAGCTTTTTCTTGGCACCTGGAATAGTGCCTGCCATGTTTCACAGACACATACATAAGCATATGGATGTAACTACCCATTCTTTGACCCTTTTTTTCATAATCAGACTTTTTTTAACACATTTCCTGATTTCAATTTCTATCGCAGGCTGCTCTAACACTTCATTACTAAACCATTTCTCCAATTCTTTTTTCCTATAAATTCTACTATGCAAAGTATGGCAAGAATTCTTCTAACTCTTTTTCTCCCCTGAACTTTGATAGGACTAGAAACATGAAGGGCAAAACAAAGAACAAAAACATTCGGACCAATAACACGTCACGTGCTAGAAATTGGGATACAGAAATTATTATAACTCATCTTCAAATAGCTCATGATCTAGAAAGGTGGTATGCTATCAAGTCATAGTTATAATCAGTAAGTAAAAACATTTGTTAACTTTTATTAAAATTCTGACTTTGTAGCACATAGCATAAGGAAAAATTCCTGGCGTCTACTATGTTTAAACTGAGTAATTTGCCATTTATTCAGAAAAAAAAAAATTACTGACTACTCACTATATAGCAGTCATTATAATAAATGCAGAAACATGAAAGTAAGCTCCACCCACATTGTCACTACCGTCATATAGCCTAGTGGTCCAAGGAATCAGTAGAGGCTTGTGAGGAAAGGAGGAGTGGCATTTGGTTCAGAGCAAATAGCAATAGAAATTGCATGTTGGCTTTGAAAAATGGCAGATAATCCAGAATGTCTGGCTTATAAGAGCATGTAGAAAAGGGAAAGGACATAAAAAAGATCATTGAAGGCCTTTTATCAACATTTCAAAAGGCTTCGAAATGTCTTATGAAGAAAATTTGGGGTCATCAAATCATTTAAACAGAAGAGTAATATAATCATGTATGCAGTTTAGAAAGATTGCTGTCGAAGGAATATGGGAGATAGAGGAGAAGGAACCAAATATTAAGCAGATATCCTTTTAGAATCCTGTTATAACAATTTTCCATAAGGAAAGTATAAGATTCTTTGAAATTAGGCGTGGCAGTGAGTATAGAGAGTAATTGAATGACATAGAGAATTTTAAGGTTTCAAATCTCAAAGGAAAAGATTGGTTCAGAAATAAAGTCAATCAAGACATTGGACACAAACCTTTCAATTTGATATATCCTGATTGAAACTAGGCAGGTGGTAACCTTAATTTAATTGGTATTTTCTATGTGCCCTGATAATGATTTTCTCCCTCCTGGATCTCAAACCATATGCTATGCTTTTAGTGCTGCTGCTTCTTTTTTTTTTTTCCCCAAGACCTTCTTAGATAATGCCTGTTAATTTCCCCAAAAGAGATTCAGTTTAAACAAATCCAAATGTTGCAAACTAAAAGAAACTTACAAAAAAAAAAAAAAACCCACATAATTTGTGACAATGATGAATATCTGCTTTGATTTTAAATTTAGAACATATTAACTTCTAATGATCAAGTAACTTGCAAAGTTCTTAGCCCACTGTCATTTATTTTGCTCTGTGGCAGCTTTTCTTTGTTGAGCATGGACAGTTGGAATTATAGCTGGACAAGTTTCCAAATCTCTGAATTTTTGTTGAAATACATACAATGACCTTACCTATTCCCAAGAGGGTCCAAGAGAGAACACAAAAGTAATCCTCTGGTAACCATTGTGCTGAGACATTTGGCTTAAAATGACAATCGCGTGACCTAGTACAAACTCAGTATAGTTTAGTAAGCTGTATAAAACTCCATGGTTCTTATAAATCTTTTGGAAGCTCTAGAAGAAGCTCTAGAAGCCTGAGAAGCAGGATGAGCAATCCTTTGGTCTTTCCATCTATTTTAGTACCTGTTTATGGCCCTTCAAGTCTTATTTCTTCTATGGAAAGAATACACAATGGAAGAGGAACTTGGGGGGAAATCCCACCAGGAGAGAAATAAAGACTGTCTGTCATGGGTAAATAAGAGCTCAATTATCATGAAGCCTGGTAACTCCCAGTTAAGAGAAAGCTTCTCCTGTCAGACTACAAGAGGAGAAACCACCATTCAAAGGAGGTATTTACAAATGGAGAACAAATATTCAGAGACACTGGAGACACTGTGACCTGAAAAGTGATGCTTTTATCTCTTAATCTTTGTCATAGTAACGGCTATGAGTTAAAGAGTGCTTAACTGTGCTAAGCCTACACTCAGCACTTGAATTACATTGTTACAAGCAGTCCTCACAATAGCCCTGTATACTTGCATGTATTTCTGTACAAAGAGGAACCTGAAGCTCACATAACCACAACCTAAGCCACGTTATCCTCTGAGGAAGTAAAAGAGCAGACTTTGAATTTAAGTCTTTCTGATTTCTTCAGTCATCTTCAATCTTGTTGTTATGGCTTATTGAATTTTAACCCAATAGTGATCTAGGGTATTATCTCTTCTTCTGCTCCTAGGAGAGACTTTGGGCTTTCCCAAGTAGTTTGAGTGTATTCTTACCTGAAGTTACTGGCATAACAAAAGATTAACATGCAAGCCCAAAATTTAGCTCATTTGTCAGGATAGGATTCTGAGTAGAAAAAATGCTGAACTAAGTTTGCCAGAAGTGGAACTGAGTCTGAAGATGGTGGACATAGTAGACGTTCTCAGCAGAGGTTGGACAAAAGGAAGGAGGTGCATATTACTGACATTCAGCCCTGTTTTGATAGGCCATATTTGCTGTCACTTGTGTTCCTAACAGCTCCAGGGCTGAAGAACAACAACCAGCATCACCCACAGGTGCTTGAACACATGCTGTTGCATCCAAGAAGGATGGAGGAGGACAGTGAAGCCCATTATCTCTGTGGGCTGGGCTCATGCCTTCTCTATGACATGGTAAGAGAACCACTGCTAGTGAATAATCATTAAATAGTTATAACCTGGATGACACTGGACTCTGACGGCAGCTGCACACATGCAAAAAAATTAAGAATAAATAAATGAAATAATAGTACATTAAGGAACCCATTTGGGGGTGCCACATGGGATCTAGTCCACAGCCATGGCAAAAGATAAGTCAAACTGAGAAAAACGTAGAAAGGAAAACTATCAGAAGGAACATCAGGGGAAAATAATGAGGAAAACTAAGCAGGGAGCTTGAGGCAACCTCAGAGTTCTGTTTTTTTCCAACAGAAGATAAAATGTGATCTTGTACCTTAATTAAAATCAAAACTGCCCCTTGACCACTACCATCCCCACATCAGAGTGGTACCATCCTTTGACTAAAACTCATTACATACTGATCCAGATTTGGGGGGAAAGGTTTGTTTGTTTTATTTGTTTCCTGAAATCTCTTTATTCATTATTGTTTCTGTCTTTAGTTGGATTCTTTGATAGGATTCTCTTCCAAGCCCTGTCTCACCATTATGAGACCTGTACTGAAGAGCTGCCCTTGGAAGAGCCCTGACCTTGGCCTTTACCATAATCAAAATGATTTCTTAGCAACTTCATTCAAAGGACAGCTTCAGATTTACTCAATCACGTGACTGTAGCTGCAAACGTTAGCCACTGTGTTACCATAGGGTGTGAATGTAGTTACTCATTGAATAATTCTAGTAATGTGGATAGCACCAAGAATCAGCCAAATAACACAGGGTCTAGTTCACTGTGGCCAGAATGAGCACTGAGAGGCTCCCAGATGGAATTGTAATTACATACTCTCTAAAGGGACACTGAAAACTCAAATGGTGGAAGAGGAGCTCTCCGTGCATGAGCATTTAATGGATATTTAAGAAAAAATTATAATACTCATGTAAGGGGTATGAGTGACTCTCCAGACAAGATCTTCCCAAACAAAACTTGAGACATAAATATCTTTCTAGTCTTTAGAAATAGTTCCCTGGAAGGGCATGAAAGGCAACCCAGGGGAGAGAAAAGAAGTGCTTCAACACTAGACCAGGATAAGAAGTGTTTGTTTGAGACAGTGTAAGGTACCGATTGAATGTTCTCTCCTGTGTTGAAACATGTTGAAAATTTATGCAGCAGGATGTACTCAAAAATGAGAGACCAACCTTAATACACTATTTGTGACACCAGGGGTTCCATAGGAAAAGAGAAAGAAGATTTTTTGAATCTTGATTAAAGGATTCAGGGGAGAGAGCATACTCTCACTTCTGTGAGCATTTCTGCAGCTCTGAAAGAGCTAGTAAAATGGACATTAGCAGAGGCAGATGGAGTGATGGCAACACAGGTAAGCATGATGACAGGGTTTAACTCTGGCAAGGTTTGGGCCAGGAGGCAGGAATAATGTTGGCAGTGACTTGAAGGGGAAACGTTATGGCCACGAGCAGTAATAATCAATGCCATTCTGTAGCAGAGCCTAAGTAGTGAAAAACAAGACTGTTTTTGTTAGGATAGCACCAGCAAGGAGAAGAGATGACCTCCACTGTGAACAGGGGATAGGAGCCAAAAGGAAGGTGAGAGTCACAGTGACCACCCCGAGAGCTAGTATGACAGAAAAAGCACATTCACTCTCCATGGCTATTTTACCCACATCCTCTCTTTGATCTCTTTCTGACTAGTGTGAGCAAGGAAACCATGAGTTAGAATAATAACAACAACAAAGAAGAACAGTAAACCCCAGTATTTATCCTCAGTATTTAATCAGAACATCCAAGATGTCACTGGAGGAGAACCAGAGGATTTTTTTTTTATAGTTGAACTTTGCTAACAGTATTACACAGAGTAGAATCTTGGTTATTTAATAACTGTGAGATATTGGCCAAAAAAATTCTGATTTTACTTTTTCTAAAATATAAAAATCTGTGATATTCATTTATAATTTGTAGGGACATTCCAAAGATTGGGTATACATGTGTGGTAATAGCTAACATAATGTTTTATTAATCACAAATATGCACACACACACACACACACACACACACACACACACACACACACCATAGTTCCTTTTTTTTTCCTTCCCTTTCCCTACTTCAAAAGAAAGGCTGGATGGTAAGATTTAGGTTAATTTGACTTGGTGATTTGGTTTCTAGAACCTGTTTTGCTACTAAATACTGTAATTGCAGATTATTCTTAGTTTACAATTAAATTTAGCTCTGCTGTATGAGAGGCATAACCTGTCCAGATTTCAGGAGCTACCAACTAGATGAATCAGCTGGGGTCTTTGTTGGCACTATCGTTGGAACTCTGACATGAGTAATTATACCATAAGACAGACACACTACTAATGCCTACAGAGAAGGCCCACTATATCGTGAAGTCAGAGATGAAGAAAAGATAATTTCCCACACCAAGCTGTAATTGCCATTTTACAGATTTATAGCAATTTTACAGATTTATTGCAATTTTTTAAAATATAGAAAAGCAAACATCCTGCCAGTGGTATAAAATTCACTATCAGATATTAGCAGTTTCAAGTTTCCATAGAGAAAATTGGTTGGCTGGTTAAATGAGGCTCAATCATTGCCTTGAATAAGAATAGCATGTATGTGATAGTCAATAGGACAAAAACCACTGTGCAAGAAATACCTGGCCTTATGCTTCAGAGCTTTAACAGATTGCTGGCTGGGGTGAGAGGGAAAAAAAAATTCTTTTTACATCTCACGGTGAAATTAGTCCAGAGCATTCTGGGAACTCACTCATTTCTTTACAACATCTGGAAAGGAGACTGAATATTGATCTCTTTGGACTGCTATGTTTTATCGAGGGTGACGGTTTCTATATTCAAGGGAAAGGTTATTTGAGAATAATGAAGACATTTCACATAACAAACCCCAATACACATCCAGATAAAAAACTAAATCCCTGTCCTCAGGTTGGGCAATTGAGTACAAAAGGTAAAAGTAAAAATGTAGCGATCACTGCCCCTCTGCTGCCAACTCATCACAGAAAATACCTCTTTTGGCTGGGGGCTGGTGTCATCTGCAACATTGTTGTTTGCTGAGGAGATGCACACAGGTCAGAGCTAACAGGAAAGCAGACTGGGCCTCCTGTGTTGTCCTTTTTATGCCACTTCAATTGCATTGCCCTGGGATTGTGTCATCCTTTTGTTAACACTGAATATTCGTCCCTTAGAAAGCACAGTTATAAGGACAGCAAGTACAGTGCCATTTGCCATTTTCCCATTAATTAATCAGTTATAATTGACATTCAGGATACACCCACATGTGACTTCAGAATCATTCCGAATATGAAACTGTCAGCACTCATTATCGATCAGTTGGAGTTAGTGTGCTGTTATTAATCCATTTAAACCTATATCAATCTCATATTCTGGAATGACTGATAAAGCCTGAGCCCTCTGTCGACAGGGTTCCCCTCTTTGTGTAGGCATTATACGACCAAATACTTGAATAATACTTTCCTATATACTTTTTCTTCCTCATCAAAGCTATAATTTCAGCAATATAATTTTCCATGCTGATTTTCACAAACCACATATATTAATAATATTTTTCAGTATCTACCTAGACAGTTGAGCACATTATTGAAATTAGAGACTGAATGAAACCATTTGAAAGAAAACACTTATGAATTCAAAAGGTTCAAATGTATGAACCTTTAAAGGTGAAATGTTATTAAGACAGCTATTTTAGAGAACCTTACCCTTCTCTTGATTTCTGTAGATAACACTACTTAAAAGCCTCCAAATAGAGGGAATGAGGCAACTGCCTGCTCTGTCTCATATAATATTGGTCTTTATATCAAGATTCTTTAATGCATACCAAGAACAGACAGAACTATGCCATGATTATAATTTGCTACACAATTCCCATTCAACTAGCAATGGTATTCATTCATTCATTCATTCAACAAAGATACATTCTGCACCACCCATGAACATGATTCTGCCTGTGTGTAGCCTGTTGTCCTATTATGTTATAAAAGTCTCTTAAATAACAAGAACTTGAGATCTGTGTTTAGGATCCCACTCTCACTCTCACAAACAGATAAATTGAGTAAAACCACTCCTATCACCCAACCTTGCTTCTCTTGAGTGGTGATAGGGATTACATGAAATAGACACCATCAGTTCCAACTCAGCCATCCACACCACCGTGTAATTAGCCTTCCGATTTATAAAAATAAACTTCTCAAGTGCCCCAGACTGTACTTAGCTGCCAGATACCTTGGCGGCTAGGCATGTAAAGCATGGTGATAAGGTCAATGAAGGTCACAGAGAAACTACAGTATCTTATTCAATTAGAGGAGAATATTGTTTGTAAATATATATTTCCTGCTAGGTCCAGGTTCTCCACCGCATCCTGCACCATTTCCACCATTCATATTCAAGTGAGGAGGGGGCTGTAATTTTAACAAGGCATCGTGTTTTTTCAGGGCATTCTCTCCCTTATCAACCATCACATCTCTTTTATCTCAGTCCTTACTTCAAACCGTAAGTACACTTTCTGGCCCTAAAAGACTTCTTTTCTCTAGAAAATATCAAATTTGAAGGTGTCAAAATTTTTATATCTTGGTGTTCTGGAAACATTTTCTTCCTCATATTATTTTCACTTCTCGTTATGCGACACCTTTCCAGAAAGTAGTTTTGTGTTCAGTGACCTTAGAAAGCCCAACAGGAGGTGATATCCTTAGGGAATGAATCCCTTGGATTCATTCAGTGAGCCACTTCCTCTCCCTGCACAGCCCACTTTGGCAGGGACATTAGAGACCTCCAGTTAGGGGCAATTTCCTCTCTTCTGTTCTGATTGTGCATGGATGTGCTTTTACTGAAAAATCAATCAATAAGCAAACAAATACATATATATGTGAATATATGAATTATATGCAATATATAAATGCATTACTTTTTAATATGAAATAAGGTTTGAAGATGAACTAATCCTATAATGAAAGTTTGTGTACCAAAGCATTCATCAAAAAACACAGTAGTAAGTAGAAGTAACTCTTATGTGTTTGGTGTGATAAAATCGAGAGCTTTATTTTGAAGTTGAATTTAGAATATAGATCTTCTGTCATTGAAACCCAGCACCTAAAACAGCACAAGGCCCAAAGCAAGCTCTCAATAAATGTTATTAGTGCTATTTACTTATTTGGGTTTTTTTGTTGTTTTAAGATTTTATTTATTTATTTTAGAGATAGTACGAGGAGGGGAGGGGACAAAGAGAGAGGGAGAGAGAAAATTCCAAGCAAGCTCTGTGCTGAGTGCAGAACCTGACAGTGGGGCTCGATCCCAGGACGTTGAGATCATGACCTGAGCTGGATCAAGAGTCAGATCCCAGGTTCTCCTTAAACTCAGGGATATTTAAATAGCACATTCTACTGCCTTACATAAAGCTGTAAAAGACTGTGAATGTAGAACTGGATGCAACATACCTCTTGTGATTTTCTGGGTTCTGCAGATACTACTCAAATGAATAATATATCCATCACTAAGACTTAATTTTAAATTCCACTCTTGGATTTTATCCCTTTAACATTGTTATTCGATTTGCAGAAAAGTTTAAATTATCCTTGGGAATATAAACCATAAAGCAGAAAACTTATTGAGACTGTGTTGGAATTAGGTGAGGGAAGAATAATATGAGCATTTTAACAGGCAAGAGAACTTACTTCATATATAAATTCCAAATGCCATCCTCAACCTCCGTGTTCACCAGGCACCAGTAATTATGGACCAATAGTAATAGTGCTACTAATAATAGTGATTTTCTCTGTCAAGAACTACTAGAACAGGCTTCGTGAAAAGTACAAGTGTTTTAGGGGACCCCATACAAAATTTTTTATCCAAAACTTAAGAGGAAAAAAAATTGGAAAAAATAAGCTAAAGAAATTGGGGACAGCAAAGTTGCTTGAGTGGGAAAGGATGTAATGTTCTCTTTATCTTAAAAATAAGCTTCTACATAGCTGGACAGTTGTCCAGGAGTAAATTAGATCCTGCATAAGATTGGGCTATGACTGACTTACTTCCCTTTGCCACCTAATAAACTGTTACGAATACAAAGTGGCAGTACATGAAAGGTGTAGGAAAAAAGAAATATCTAAAGGGTATCTGAGGTAACGGTTTAGAGCCTTAGCTGTCCATAGATATCATCTACACATATAAACTTTGGGGCCTCCTGTCCCCACACCTTCCACAAACGTGATTGTCATTTCACATCTCAAGTGTAAATGTGATATCTGCATTTGCAGCTGTTGGAAATTTCCAAAATAAAAAAATTTAGTTGTAGACAAATACGAGGAACTCTACAGGTTTGGGTCTATCAAACTATCATTTGACATGAGAAGGTCTATTGACTACTGATATGCTTTATGGTTTTGTATTTTTCTATTTTTCATGATTTTAATTTAAAAATATAGTCATAAAAATGCAAATAGTTTTTGAAATAAAAAGCAAAAATTTACTTCTTCCTGTCCTAATATCTTCCCTACGAATACATTGATCACAGATTTTCTGCATTAAATGTACTCTTACAAATGCATGCAGGTATGTAAGTATTTTGTGTGAAGGCAGGAATATTAATTCCATAAGCTTTTTCAAATTAAAAAAATATGTAATTGTGATAAAATACACATAACAGCTTCTGGTTTCTGGTCCAGAATGTAAGAAACTTAGATGTCTTACCTCCATCCTAACAACAAATAAAAAGCTGAACAAACTGAAAACAACTCTTAGATTTGTAAGAGAATAAAGGTAACAGGAAAACTGCTGCCTCCAAATCGGAGAGACCAATTGAGGTGAATATAGAGAATTGGAGGTTATTGGGATTGAAACTCATGAGCAAGAAAATACAAGAGGAGCACCTGGATGTTTCAGTTGGTTAAGCTTCTGCTTTCCGCTCAGGTCATGACCCCAGAGTCCTGGAATCAAGCCCCATGTTGGGCTCCCTGCTCAGTGGGGAGTCTGCTTCTCCCTCTCTCTCTGTCCCTCTCCCTGTTCTCTCTCTCTCTCTCAAATAAACAAATAAAATCTTTTTTAAAAAATTTTTAAAAATTAAAAACCTCTATGAGAACCGGTATCCAGGTAGAGAAGCCTGAACTGTAATTGATGAGACACTAAAGGCCTTTGTGGACAAATCGAGAGATAAAAACTCCCAAGAGGACCCAATCATTGAGATGATCCCAAGTTTTTGTGAGTTTTACCTCCTGGAGCTCAACCAGGTTCTCACAGTGAGTATCAAAGAAAATCCTCTTATTTTCCTGGCTATTGTAAAGGAAAAAAAAAAAACCTTTTTGAAATATTCCAAAATATTCTATTTTATTTTAACAGGGTCTGCCCTCAGAAGAAACAGTTTAACTAAAGCTTAACCTGCTGGGGTATTACCAGAGCCTAACTGACCAGGGGAAAGGAAATATCCAATTCCAGCCCACACTGACCATTTTGTCCCACCTAATGAAGACAGAGAGAAAACAAATTACTTGTTAAATTCACAGTCCAGAGGCATAGACTCCCTGAAAGATTGAGATCTAATCACAGATCTATACAACATTTCTCCTCCCTCCGCATATTACCACCACGTAACTAAGAGTTTATCAACAGCAGTTTCTTTTACTCACTACATAATGTGATTATCAAGAAAAAATTATAAAACATACCAAAAGAAAGAAAACACAGTTTGAAGAGACAGGGAAAGCATCAGAACCAGATGCAGATATGGCAGGGATGTTGGAATTATCAGACCAGGAATTTAAAACAACTATGATTAAAGACTATATTGAACTAAAGGCTATATTGAATAATGGAGATAGCCCGCAAGAGCAGATGGGCAAGGTAAACCAAGAGGTGGAAATTCTAAGAAAGAACCAAAAAGAAATGTTAGACGTTAAAATCATTATAACAGAAATGAAGAATACCTTTGAAGAGCTTATCTGTAGACTGGACACTCTGAAATTGAGGATATCTCAAACGAATCCTCCAAAACTGAAAAGCAATGAAAAAAAAAAAAGACTGAAACAAACATAGTAAAATATTTTAAAACTATGGGGTGACTACAAAAGGTGTAACATGGATAATAGGAAAAGAAAGAGAAGAAAGAGAGAAAGGAACTGAAGAAATATTTGAGAAAATAAATGACAGAGATTATTATGAGAAATAATGATTTCCCCAAATTAATGGCAGACAGCAAACCAGGAATCTATAGATTCAAGAAGCTTGGAGAACACCAAGCAAGAAAAATTCTAATAAAAGCCTACACCTGACATATCATTCTCGAACTATAGAAAAGTCAAAGATTAAAAAAAAAAATTCTGAAAGAAGCCACAGAGGAAAAATACTTTACCTATAGAGGAATAAAGAATTGTATCTGATTCTCTGTACCATGCAAACAAGAAGACAATGGAATGAAATATTTAAAATATTGAGAGAAAAAAATACAGCAGTATAGAATTATATACTCCATGAAATCCTTTAAACTGAAGAAAAACAGACTTTCAAGATAAACAAAGATTGAGGGAATTCGTTGCCAATAGAACTGTCTTGAAAGAAATGTTAATCAAAGAGAAGGAAAATGACATAGGTGAGAAACTCAGATCTACATTATGGAAGAAAGGAGTGTTAAGGAAGGATTAAAAATTTTAAAAATAATCCAATTAGAAGTAGGAAGAAGACCTGAACAGAAATTTCTTTTTTTCAAAGAAGTCATGCACATGGCCAACAGACACATGAAAAGGTACTCAGCATTACTAATCATCAGGGAAATGCAAGTCAAATCACAGTGAAATATCACCTTACACCTGTTAGAATGGCTAGAATCAAAAAGGCAAGAATAACAAGTGTTAGTAAGGATGTTCAAAGAAGGAAAACCTCATGAACTATGGTGGGAATGTAAACTGGTGCAGTTACTGTGTAAAACAATATGGATGTTTCTCAAAAAATTAAAAATAGAAATACCATATGATCCACTAATTCTACTACTGAGTATTTATGCAAAGAAAACTAAAACTGAAAAAATATAATTTGAAAAGGTATATGCACCCCTATGTTTATTCTAACATTATTTATAAAAACCAAGATATGGAAGCAACCCGTGTCCCAACAATAGATGAATGGATAAAGATATTATATTTATATATATGAAATGGAATTTTACTCAGCCATAAGAAAAATGAAATCTATTAGTGACAACATGAATGAACCTAGAGGATTTATACTAAATGAAATAAGTCAACAAAGCAATCATATGATTCACATATATGTGGAATCTGAAAACCAAAACAGATGAACAAAGAAAGCAGAAGCAGACCTATAAACGCAAAGAACAAAGTAGTTGTTACTAGAGGGAAAGGAGAGGGGATGGGAAAAATGCACAAAGGGGAGTAGGAGATACAGGTTTTCATTTATGGACCAATTGTGGGGGTCCAGAGGCAAGGTGTCCTAGAGACTTGTGGGTAAGCCCCTGATGGAATCTATGATGCAATTAATAGGACCAGTGTTTCTTTGATATGATCCAAGCCCTGGCTACTATTCATCCAGTTGCTCTTTCTCTCTCCACCCCTCCCAGTTATACAGCTCATGACTCAGTACTCTAGATGGGGAGTATCTGCACAGCTGAGAAAACCAGATGATCATTCACATGCCCTCACTTTTCCCCACAGGAAAAATCATGGGTGGAGATAAACTCTCTTGGTGCTGATCTGAAACCTTGAGAGAGGAGTGATCCAGGTAAAGTCAAACTTCCTTCTACCCTCTCCAATGTGTCTAATCTGGGACTTTTTTTGTTCTGTGTACTGAAACTTTTCTGCTGGACTCCTGGACTTCCACAAAGACTCTCTCATTCTTAAGTGATTATGTCAGTGTTTTCCAGGGGCTCACAGACAACACCCGGCCAGGAGGGGCTCATAGGCCACTTCAGGGTCTACAGTTTGGACCAAAGTCTATATGCCTATTACTGACACAAAGGTAGGTGAATACCTTGGCCTATGGTAATGGATTTCACAGATCCTAAAAAGACACTTTTGTCTGTGGATGGATGCCAAATTGTTATTTTTGAGGGTATATATGAAGAGGGATGTTGTATTTGGCCACCTTGATAGTGTCACTGTTCCTCAAAATAGTCTTTGAATTTGCTTGACCCCAGATTTTATATCAAAATGGAGGGCTGGGAAAATGCTCTGGATGGCTGACCACTGCCTGTGAGTATAAGGAAATCCTTTTTAAGGGGTAAATGCCCAACTAAGAAGCTTTTCATAATTCTTATAGTTAAAGCCCTAGAGAAAATGAGCTCAAACAGAGGAAGATTCACCATATTAAAAAGTAGTCCAAAATAAAGAAATGAAACATGAACATATTTAATAAAATTGTTAGACATAGACTGTAAATATGTGGTCCAAATATTACAACATAAAACATAAAATGGAAAACAAGAAGTAAATAAGAAAAAAATCAAGTTGGTTTAATTTAAAAATAACCTTCTACCACTTCACACCCACTAGAATGGTTATAATAAAAAGAGGAAAAACAACTAGTGTGTTGGTAAGCATATAGAGAAATTGAATTCCATATACATTGTGATTGGAATTCTAAAATGATGTAGCTGCTGTGGTAAACATTTTGATGGTTCCTCAAATTGTTGAACACAGAATTGTGCAGTTGTACAACTGGGAAGTTGAAAATGGGCATGGCAGACCAGCATTCTGGAAATTTACACAAGAGTTGGTGTTTTAGTTTTGAGCCCAAATTCTGCATGGCAGCAGGCAGAAACTCAGTCAGGATTCTATATTCTGATGGCAGAATTCCTTCTCTTTCAGGACACTTCACTGATGATCAAACAACTGGACACCATAGCCTCACCACTTTGACAGGTAAAATTGACCTTCACAACCACTTTCTAATAGGAGCTTGCAGGGCCAGAACATATTGGTCAGATCCCTTTCCTTTGTTGAACTGATGATAGAAGGACATTTTGAGATAGTGCTTTTGTCAGTCCAAGATCGTGATCCTAACTAATCATGTTGATTAGTTAGAAACAGACACCATTGGTTAGAGATTTGTTTCTGGAATATAATCTCGCCTATCCCAGGTGGCACAACAGGGGTGTGTGTGTGTGTGCGCGCACACGCGTGGTATCTGTATTCAAATTAAGAAATTATGTCTTAAAATGGAGGCATTTTGGGAGATGGAGAAAAAAAAAGACCTGGATCCACAACATTATAGCAAATCTCTCATACTAATGACATTTAGTTTGTAGTACTAGTGAGTCTTAAGTTATCCAAAATTGCCAATGCCCTGAAACTCATCAGACTGTGACCAGACACATTAATTGAGGGAGATCTGAAAATATTTTATTTGATCCAAGACCATCCTTTTTACTGGTATGGATTGGATTTCACAAAAATATTTAAAAAAAAATATCACTGTTACATAATGTAATAGACTTACTGTTGATTTTAAATATTGGGAGATTGTTAACCTGCAAAATGAACAAACACAGTATAAGTTGGATATTTAGAGTAGAACTTAATTATTCAGCATTATTACTAGGAAGAACCATAGATGGAAGGTAAATTACATGCTCCTCTCCTTCATGAACTCAAAAATTACTAATCAATCAAAGCCACGATGTTTAAATATGTTTCTTTTCTCAGAAAACATAATTCTGATTAAAGAGTTACCATAAAAATGGACTTCCCTTTGATCAGTTCTATGCAGCATAATAAAAAGATCTCTATATCAGGAATTGTATGGAGCATATTCCTACTTGCATTATTGTGAGAACTTTCTTATCTAGTATCTTAATATACTTAAAAGGAATGATGAAAATATCTGCCCAGTGGCCGAACAAAACAGGAGATATATTTGGCAGTAAGTCAGTTCAGAATGGCTCAAACGCATCTTGTAGGCAGCATCCATAAAGCCAGCAAGGGCTGAGATGTCATTTATTTTATGCCTTGGAACAGGTTCACTACATACTCAGTAATATGCTTATACTAGCTTTCTTCCTAATATGGGGAGATAATTTTTGACAAATTGTAGGTAATGCATAAGTGATGTCCTCCTTCTGGTATGTTTTAACTCCTAAAACTTTTCCCATGGTGTAGCAGAAATAAAAATGTTCAATTAATATTTAAAGCTTCAACCTCAACAGCAATAGAACTCAAAAATAAGGGATGTACAAATGCCTTGCTTTTTATATTGGTCAAGATTTTAAAAGTTATTGATGGAAAATCTCATACACTGCGGTAGAATTGCAAATTAGTAAAATAGTTGCTTCCAGACTATTTAACAGAAGTACTGAAAAATATGTAGAAGTAGAAAAATATGCTCAAGTTGAGTCAAAAATTCCATACATACTAAATTATCCTTAAGACAACATAACATAATGGAAAATAAGACATGTACAAAGATGTATATTACTGTATTATTTGAAGTTGTGAAAAATGAGGCAATTTAAATAGCTACTTATAGGTATTAAATAAAATATGGTATGACATTTTCATAGATAAAATTGCAGACATAATTTTGATTATATATATGAGAAGTATGTATATAATCCCATTTTATAAGGCACTCATTTAAGTGTTCTTATAAGCATATATACAAAGTATCATACATATCACAGTGAGTAAAATATTAAATATATTATAATAATATTAAAATATTAACAGCATTATATGCAGGTAGTGTGATTATATGATTACATACAACTAAAATGCTTCCTTAAATCATTTGTATTTTTTCTTAAGTAAGTATATGCTATATTCATAATAAAACAACATTGTAGGATGTATTCACTGAGTCATTACAAGTGGTCTCTAAGTCAAGCTACTGACTATGTATTTACACCTAAGCAGGCTATTTTTTTTTTTATTGCTTTCTTCTGGTAAAAAGATGACTTTATTCAAGAGCGTAAACTAGTAACATAGAGAAACTAAGTTCAAATCATCATGATATACAAAGGCATATCATTTTGCTTATTAAATATGTTTTCACCTTATCCATGTGTCCCACACAGTATTATTACTGTATTATTACTGTATTTATTCCAATGATGCTGAGTGTGGTGAGGAAGGAGCAGATGTCAGAAGCAGTGGAAGGTCATGATAGTAGCATGACCTTTCATTATTCCAGGGATTTTCTTGATATATAGCTCTATGGGTTAAAAATAGATACAAACACTGAAGTGCACTTTATTGTACAGTGGAATCTCTTTCCAAGTGTGTAGTATAAAATGCTAAATAGAAGGATGACAGAAAATACCAAAAATTATTAAATGAAATCTTTTTTTTTTTTAATTTTTTTAATTTTTATTAACATATAATGTATTATTTGCCCCAGGGTACATGTCTGTGAATCTTCGGGCTTACACATTTCACAGCACTTAATAGCACATACCCTCCCCATTGTCCCCAACCCAGCCACCCTATCCCTACCCCACCACCTCCTCCGGCCACCCTTAGTTCATTTCTTGAGTCTAGGAGTCTCTTATGGTTTGTCTCCCTCCCCATCCCTTCCTGTTTCATTTCTCTCCCCCACCCCCCCAAACTCCTGCCTTGCCTATCAAGTTCTTCATATCAGAGAGATCATGTGATACTTGTCTTTCTCTGACTGACTTATTAAATGAAATCTTTTTATCAAGGATTGTTCTATAATTGAGATAAATGGACGTGGTGGACTAACGGTTCTTTATTGCTCTTCTTAATCTTCTTAATTTTAGTAGGAAAAATGGCCCATATAGTGCTTTGGGGCTTAACTATTCTGAACGTAGAAAAATGACTGAAAATTAATTTAGCAACTACCTTGATTAATGTATAACCTTTTTATTACACAGTCCCTCCCTCATTCTCAGTAATTTGGGATGGTTCTATGAAATGACAGTTGTTTAAAGATTTGTTAGTATATTGATGATGGAGGTAGAACAAGTTTGTAATCTTAGGACGTATTTAGGGGGTATGCTTTTTCCATGCTTAAAATGGATTTCAAGGCCCATAGCAAAGACTTTCAAATTATTCCATATAAAAAGGAGAAAGCTAAGAAAATAGATCCCTGGGACCAGCTTCTACTTTCTACTTCAGTGACAAAAGACCCAATTTTAACTGCTACTGGGAGAAAAAAAAAAAAAAAAAAGGCTTGAAAACCCCTGGGACTCTATCTTTAACCTCTATTGGGTAGAGGCTCATGGAGTTTTATGTAGTTGCTAATAGAAACATATAAGGGAAATAATATGACCGTTCTTCAGGCTCAGAGTATTTGAAAAATAGCTTTAACTATTACAACAAATTTCATGTTCAAATTAATACTTTTCCCTTAACCTACAATCCATTCATAATTAAATATCATGAAAATCTTAGAAGAGTTTTCAAGTCCTACAAGATTTTGTTTAGGTCATTTTTACCTCCATGAGGCTTCATTCTAACCTCATGTCCACAAGGCAATAGGTTTATATAATAGCCCTCTTCTGAGCTAGATAATATTTATCCTCATTTGTGGAGCATCTATTACTTGAAGTACCATTCGTTGTACTCTGGTGATAGAGTAGGAAAAGGAACACTGGCTTTCGAATGAGCATATTTAAGTTTAAATCTCAGCTAAGTTAATATCTATGTAAATTTGAGAAAATTTTCCTAGTATCAATTTCTAAAAGTAAAATGTGAATAGGAATATCTATGTCAGTTATTACTAAAGTTTACTGAGATAGCTTACTAACAAATTCATTCAACAAACACATACTATGAACCTACTATGTGCCAAAGCATTAGTAGGCACTGGGGATACAGAGATGAACCAATCAGAACAAGTTTACAGTTACATAGGGGAGAAATATTAAAGTAAGTCAACACTATGTCATGCAAATAGTGGCAAGCATTACTAAGATTCAAAAAGGAGGAAGAAGAAGAAGAAGAAGAAGAAGAAGAAGAAGAAGAAGAAGAAGAAGAAGAAGAAGAAGAAATTATGAGAAAGAATTGCATGAGATACTACTGTTAGGGTGAAGGCAGTTCTGTCTTCTGAAATTTAAATTGAGAACTTGACAAATTTTTAAGAGACTGCCAAGCAAAGAGTAGGAGGTAAAGCATCTAAGGCAGGTCAGATGAAAACTAAGGTGAGAAAAAACTTTAAAATCAGAAATAAATTGAAGCAATTAGAATGTCCTTCAGTTAGTGAATGGATAAGCTAACTGTAGTACATCTCTACAATGGAAAATAATGCTGTGATAGAAGTGAGCTCTCAAGCCACAAAAAGGCATGGTCAAATCTTAAATACATATCGCTAAGTTACATAAGTCAGTCTGAAAAGGCCACATACAATATAATTTCAATTATATGACATTCTGGAAAAAACAAAACTATAGAGGCAAAAAAAAACATACATACACACACACACACACACATATATATCAGTGTTTGCTAGAGGTTTACAGGTAGAGAAGGTAACCTTGGCTCAGTAAAGCACAGGGAATTATTTAGGGTGGTGAAACTATCCTGTATGATATTATAATTGTGATATATTGCATTATATTTGTCCAAAAGCATTGGGCTTTACAGCAAAAAGAGTGAATTTTTAATATATGCAAATTTTAAATATTTAGGAGTTTGGTGGAAAATACAGGATGGAATGCAGAATGTGAAAAAATTAATCTAATTGTATTACAAATGTATAAACAACTTCCTTAAATGAGGTGAAGAAAAAGCTGCTGACCTAAGTAACTTTAGGAAGTGGAGTCTAGAAAATTAAAACAAAGATACTGTACTATAATCCAGTTAATAAAGTTGTATCTCATGGGAATATGGGCTAACAATTACAATGTTTTTATACATGTACGCTGGAAATGAAAAATTAAGTAAATGACAGTCATGGTGGGCAACTTTTTCTCTGTTATAGCATGAGGTTGCAGATAAACAAGGGGAGGATGTTGTAAAGATCTAAGTGGAATGGATTTGAGTTGGAGACATCATAGATACAGTTAGATACTACAGAAATATGTATAGATATATGTATGTACATGTGTTAGTCTATATGTGTATATTTCCATGTTCTGTCAGTTAACAGAGCCTACAAATAGTGACATCCCAGTAGCAATGAACACATCTAGTGCTAGGTTTGGTTTCTAGTAATATTCTATAATAAAAGGAACCAAGACTCCTTGAGAAGTCACTGATTCTAGGCTGGGGCAGTAATATACAAGATGAACCAGGAACATACTGTAGTGCACAGAAGAATAAACAAACAAACAAAAAACCCCACAATAATGGGAATATTTCAAAGGGGAACCAGAGCCAATAGAAAGAGCTACCAATAGCCAAAACTGGAGGAATTTGACCACCAAAATAAAGTAGTACTAGATTACAACCCCAAGTATAAAGTAAATATGTATGAGTTATTGATATAAATTCATGATAAGTTAATAAATGGAGAAAAAGAGACAAATCTCCCAGTCAGAAGAACTCCAAGTAAGTTTTGTATATACTTTGGCCTGAAGGAGGAGGAACATATAACTTCTCACTTCTTACATATGGGCTGTGCATAGTGATTTACTTCTAAAAGGAAGTGTAAGACCAGTGAGAAAAAGAAAGTAAATTTAGAGTGGAGAGCCTTGACAAACACTACCTTCGCAGGTTATAAAAGGTCAACATCAATAATGATGTCATAATGAAAGTACATAAAGTGATGAGAAGAACATTTTATCTCTGTAGTCTTTCTGCCAAAATTCTAATCTCAAGTCTAATCATGAAAAAAATCAGATAAATCCCAGTAAAGGGCCATTTTACAAAGTGCATAACTAGTATTCCTCAAAGATTTTGAGGTCACATAAACAGTTAAGTCTTAGAAAGTGTCACAGCCACAAGGAGGCTAAGAAAACATGATGACTAAATCTAATGTAATATCTTGAATGGGATCCTGGAGCACACAACGCTCATTCAATAAAGACTAAGAAAATGTTAACAATATATGGATTTGGGTTATTAATACTTTATCAACATTAGCTCATTAATTATAACAAGCATACCATATCTAATTAAGATTTAATAACAGGGAAAAGTGGCTGGAAGGTTTATGGAACTTGTCATATTTTGATCAGTTTTTACATAAAGGAAAAACTGTTCTAAAAACTAAAGTTTATTTTAAACACTGAAAGAAAGTCACCTGGAACAAAGTAAGTAAAGGAGAAGAATGATACTAGATGCAGCTGGAAAGCTAAGTATGGATTAGGTTACAAAGAGCTTTGCAGTCCATAGAAATATCTTCTCAGTACAATGGGAAACAATTGAATGCTTAAATCTGGCATATGATAGGATCCCACTTATGACTTAAAATGATAATAATAAAACTCGAGCATTTGGGTTGAAGAATGGATAGGAATTAGGTGTAGGTCGAATAAGAGTGTGAGGATTAAAATGATAACCCTAAAGAAGTTCTTATAATAATACAAGATAGAGATGAGGGTAGCTACAAAGATCTTTAATGAACCTGAAGTATATTTGGATATAAGATGGGAAAACTTGGTCATAGACTGAATGTCGTGTTGGGGGAGAGTGAATTGTCCATAATAACATATATTTGCAGCACTCTGGTAGGAGAAAATTTTACAGACATGTATAGAAATACCAGAATGCTTGGAGGAAAATGCAGTATTTCATTTTGGATATATTGCGTTTGGGAAGTTTTAAGTTGGGTTCAAACTTGAAGATAATCAAATAGTCAATTGAATGTGCTCAAAAAAGGGATCAAAATAAGAAAAAATTGGATAGGTAAGACATTTTAGGTGATATTCACAGACATAAAAATAAATGAGATCATCTAGGAAGAGAGAATACAAAGCAAAAAGATGGAACTAGAAAGAACTGAAGCCTTTGGGCAGAATTGTAAGAGGTAGCGATGAGAGAACAGAAGGCTAGCTGAGGATGAAGCAGAGGATGGCACCCTACACCACCCCCTCTTGTGGCATGTGCGACATTCGTCAGGCATTCCTGGTTGCCCTAAAGGAAAAACAAATAGCTAATTTGTAGAGATCACAATCCTGCAAGACCTGAGTCTCCCTCAGTTTACAAATGTCCTAGTTTATAAGGAAGCTTTCTTATCAATAGCCTAACTTCCGGGACCCATAACTCAGTTCTTGAAGCCCTAATATTGCTCTCCCCTCCATAAAATTGAGGGAGGCTGAGGCAGAGGGAAATGTCAATAAAGTTGATTTTCTTCTAAACCTAAAGCTCATTGAGAAGGACATGTAATAGGAGGAGTGTGACATTCCTCCAGGAAGCTCTCAACTATCTTACTGTTAATGCCTTACTAAAAGGAAAAACATTAACTTAACAAATAGCAAAGTCTCCAGTATCCTGTGTGTCTTCTTTAATACATGAAAGTTCTTTCAAACCCTACCTTTTCCTTACCTCCCTCAACCCCATAGTATATAATCTGCCACCCCTCACAATTCCAGGGCAGCAGCTCTTTCTGCCCATGATTCATGTCCCCGTGCTTTAATAAACCACCACTTTTCACCAAAGATATCTCAAGAATTCTTTCTTGGTCATTGGCTCTGGACCTCACTTATTTTATAAAACTTCATAAGTAGTGGAAGAAGGAAAGAGAGCTTGACATGTGCGAACATGGAAATGTGTTTCAAGAAAGGGAAATGCTC
>CM053610.1:81294463-81324537 GCA_028646535.1 Procyon lotor | reverse complement strand
AAGAAAGGGAAATGCTCAAGTCTATTATGTGCTGCTGTGAGTTCTAAGCAGACGAGAAGAAAAAAGTGTTTTATTGGATGCAAGAATATACTGATCATTTTTATGTCTTAAGAGCAGTTTTTGAATAATAGTGTGCACAGGAATCATGCATTGAGGAGTGAATGGTAAGTGAGGAAGTCAATACAACAGATGTTGAAATATTTCAGAAAGTTTTGAGTGTGATGTGGAAGAAGAAATAGAGCGCTGGCTGGGAGGATATATGGGTTAAATGTGGGGTATTTTTAGAGATATTTACTCCTAGATATTTGAGGAGAATCCTGGGTTCATTGAGAAAATGAGAAGAAATGGAATCTGGAACACATGTAAAGGTATTGGCATTTCATACAAAGAGGAACACTTCCCTCATAGTAACAAGGTAGAAGAAATGGATAGGAGGAGAAGATGGTGACTGAGGTAGAGTAATACTTGAAAAAAATGGTGGTTTCCACCATTTTTGGGGAATGGGGAATTTTTTTTAATTGCTTGTATTTTCTCAATAAAGCATAAGATGTATTAGTTAGCTAAAAATGAAAGAAGGAGATACTCTTTTTTTTAGTAATATGATTCTGGTATACAACAGGTATTTTTTAGAGTGAACATACTAGAGAAATATAACCAAACATCTTGCAGTGAAGTACTCCTTCAAGGAGATGATCATGACATTATAGAGACAACAATATTCAGGTGATTGGATGCAAGAACAGAGAATGCAGTTGGTTTATTGCATTTCAGGTTAAGGTTTTAATAGAAGCAGAAAGTATAAATAAAGATGGGTGGATTAACAAAATGCTGAATATAAGTATGGGTCATAAAATATCAACTGAATGAAGAGGGAAGTAGAGACAGAAAGAATGTGTTAAATACTGTATAAAAGGTAACAGACTGATGGAGTTTAAATGACAGCAGATTATATTAGTAGCGATAATTAATGCTAGTTGCCACAACAAACCAACCCTCAAATGCTCATTGACCAGCACTACAAAAGGTAACTTCTCAGGCAAAAAATGTTTGAAATGTTATTAGTGAGGTTTTTATTCTATTGAGTAACTGGCTGGTTTTAGATTGCCTGCATTTTGGGATGCTGTCATCTCAATGCATGGCTTTCAAAGACACTTAAGGAGACGAAGCAAGGAATGTATGATTTGCACATTCTCTCTCTACTTTAACCAGAATTAACCTCATGCCCTGAATTTGCTCCAAGGAAGTTTGTTTTGGGGAGGATATTTGCTAAGCACTTTCTCTGCCACAGAAGCCAAAGGTTGCTTTCAGTGTCAGCGTAAATTAGAAGAACTGGAAATATGGAAAACTATAGAATGTCTTTTGGAATTCACTATGTTGATAATTGGCAGTGTTTGTTAATAACAAAATCTATGGCATGACCCTAGCCTTATGTAGCTGAGGTAGAGAGGATAAAAAGGACTTTGGAAATGAGGCTGTAAATAATTGAGCACAGACGAAACTTTCGATGAAGAAAGTCTGTAGATTTCAGCAACCAGGTAGGGAAGAGAAGGTTAGAGGTGTATGGCATAAACTTGAAATGAGCTGAGAATTTCAGAAAATGGAGGGAAAGTTTATAACCTAAAAAAGATACCCAAGAATAAGAATGCATACATTCCCAGCTCCCTACCATGAGATGTTTTGGGTGTGAGAGGATATGAAATCTCTTCTGGAGAGGGGATTTGATGACATATCAGAAGAGAACCAGACTTTGGTTAAGGCAAGATAATGGGGTAAATGTTCCAGGAAAAGTTTGGAAGTATTAGGGAACTTGTGTATGCACAAAACAGCAGAGGGATAGAATTTGAGAGGAAAGGGTGTGGTGGGATCGGCTGAAGAGATAAGATAATAAAGGTCATTACATGGATGAGATATCAGAGAATAATGAATAATCAAAAAGGTCTGAACTCTGTAACTGAAATTATAGTTTTAAATAGCATAAAAACATATGAAAGAAAACTACATTGAAAATAAAATGTGTAACAAATAAAATACAAATTTATTCTGTGATTAGTTTTTTTATTTCAACTTTTATTCCTTTTGCCTCTCCATCTAATCTGCAAATTTTCCCAAATAAGTGATCATATTATTAATATTCCTATGTTTTTCTTAGCAATTATTGAATATTTCTGGGCATATTATCCATGTCCTTCTAGCTGTCTAAGATTAACTTGCCAAAGTAGTCATAGCATATTTTTATCAGGCCTTTTCATTGACTAAAGAAACAATATAGAGGAAAAGTAAATGTGATTATTTAAAAATCTATCATTTTCCTGAATAACTATAACTATTTCTTCTGTGATATGTGTTTCAGAAGTGCCCCCTTCTCTCTCTGTCTGTCTCTGCTCTGACTCTCTCTCTCTAAACACACACACACAAACACACACACACACATTTTCTATACATAGTCATAGAGAAATAAAACTTAAGAATTCAGTGTGTTTGGAATAGACAAGAGGTTATGGGTAAATTTGAGTGAGGTATTTTTCTCTCAAAATTAACTTATCTTTGATTAATCAAATAAGTTTTTCAGGCTTTTCAAAGTACTTGATCCATAGCTATACAAAACAAAATTTTTCTGCATTATATCTCTCTTTCTCAAAAAGCAGGGTTGGTGGTGGGGATTAAGAAACTATAAAAAAATTGATAGAATTCAGATATATTCAGAAGGCTGTTTGAGAAATGAGTTGCATTAAATTGTGGCATAATTGTTGGATAGTTCATAGGAGAACCTAAATATTTCTGAAAATGAAAAAAACAATCCTCTTAAGATGGATATTAACAACCAAGACAATTTGTAAGCAACATCTCCAAGATTAACAGGCTCCCTATCCCATACTTATACCCACCTCCAATGCAGTATGGCTAAGGATATCATTATTACTGTTACTTGTCTGCTTGGAAAATAGAAGGAAGCAAGTTGCAATGAAATTGAGGAATATAACTAAAGCTGTCCAGTAGTGGAATGGACCATTTGTGGTGGTGGGTTTTTTTGTTTTTGTTTTTGTTTTTGTTTTTGTTTTGTTTTGTTTTGTTTTGTCACCAATAGGAAGCTCCCAATCCTAGAAATGGTGAAGTCCATATGACCATTTATCAATTAGAAAGTAGCAGTGATACTTTCGTAGGATGATAGACCTAGGTGTTTCCCACTACCTCCTTACTCCAAGGACTTTAAGTCAATAATTAAGTACAAATGCACAACATTTCTGCTGGTTTTACTAGCCTCAAGTATCTATTTAAGTGAATAATGGGGGTTTGACACTTTCTTTGATTTCCTGTTGGCACAACATACATGTCCAAAGCTCCCTCCCCTCTTTCTGCCTGAATTTAGACTACAAGTTGAAGGTTTGCTTTGAGCTTGGTTCCTCTGGAATTCATGCAGCTTCAAATTAGTGTCTCTCTACTTACAGGCTTAACCAGACCCAGGACTGCCACTGATTGCTGAAGGGAAGAATAAGGCTCCATAAAGAGATTCCCATGTACCCCTGCTCCAGCAGCCACTCTGCTGTTCCTATGGAAACCTTCACCAGACAGCAGCATGCTGTACTGTGCAAGTAAATGAGAAGGTATGTTCCTTTCATCACCACAGCTCCTGGAGAGCAACCACTTCTTAGAATGAAAGAATGTGGTGAATACCATTCTTTATTCTGACAGATAAATTGTTCATCAGAATGGTGAGTTCTTTTCAGAAATTGTACTGTACTCTCTTTTCCCTCTCTCTCACAGTTAAGCATTTCCGTCAGAATGATTTATATAAGATTGGGAAAATGCAGAAGGAAAATAACTCACATTTACAAAGTGCCTACTATGCACTAGACACTTTAAATGCTTTTATTTTTAACAATTTCCGAGGAGAAAAATGGTTTACATGGTTTGTTTAAAGTGGCACATCACTCAAATTGGAAAGCCAAGACTAAAATCACTCTAGGTGTGATTGCAAAGCCCGATGTGTTCTCTGTGCCCTTAGTAAAAATGAAGGCCTCAGAAGTAGGCAGGCGGGCAGTGGAGAAAGGGCATGGATCCAAAACCCAAAAAGCTGAATCATTGACAGAGGATCAAAAATAGGGCAGAGAAGAGTAGTGGAGCAGATTGGGAATGGACTTGGAATTATACTATCAGAAATCTAGGCTTGGATTCAATCGAGGGTGTGTTAATATTAAACCTCAAAAGTAGTTAGCAGCTATGGAATCAAGATGGTTAGGTGATTGGAATCATTGTGAGATCTGGAAACTAATTTTATGATGTATCAAGAATGCTTGTCTTTTGCTGCCAATTGTCATTCGCTCTGAGGAATAATTGAGGAATACCAATTAAAATGTATCATTTCATTAATAGTGAGTACTGTTCACCTTAGGAAAGCTCTTTTTCCTAAGAGATATGCTGATATGCTATATGGCCTCAGCATGAAGTTTAGGTAAGGTCTTCTATATCATACCAAATCCACATAGTGCTATCAACACACTCAGATTTTCTGAGAGAGAAGACTGGTGAGTGGGTAAGTCAAAACAGCCATTCCTTGTATGAGCTGCCTCTTTGAGAACTGTGCAAGGTGATGTATCACACTCTGTTCTCCCCATTGCTGAGGTCTTTCTAGGTAGACCATCTGTCATCTGGGTACCATAGCCTTAGTAGTCCCATCTTGTCTTGGATTTCTGATGCCCATTGGAAAAAAGGGATCTTAGGTCTCTGTTATACTTCCTTCAGTTTACTTCAGAGCTTCGTAACATCTGCTCCAGGGAAGCCTCAGCACATTGGAACAATGATTAGGTTATGATTCCTACTACTGCCTCAAGTTGCTGTACCTAAAAAAGCAGGAAATCTAGTATTTGCATATCTTCTTCTCTACATGGGAGTTTATCCTCAAACTTTACCTCTGTTCTCCTCTCAGCTTCTGAACTCCTCTTTCCACTTATCAGCATTTATCTGTATTTCCAGCTAGATTGTAAATTCCTTGAGACCAAGGACTCCATCTCATTCACATTTATATCCCAGTATCTATCAAAGTGCATAATATGCCACAGATGCTTTTTAATTGTGAGTTGCTTTGCAGCATCCTTGTCATTGGATCCTACATTGCCAGATTCACATAATAAACAGTTCTAATCTTTTTTCCATGTGACAACTTTTGGTATACGTAAGACACAATATCCCCCATTACTAATCTTTTGTTTTTTGGTCCCCACATCTCCTGTTATTTCACCTACTTTCATGGCATAATTTTGAGTTTGCTCATCAAGTTGATGGCTTTATTTTCAGTGCTTCTCTGAAAGTGTGGCACCCTCATGAGGAAGGGTAGTTCAGAGGGATGTGTCACCCCACGAATTCTCTTTTTCATGAATGTGTTTGACTATAGTTCTATTTTCATTGGTGGCTTTCTCACAGGCAGGTAGAGAATTTGGAAATCTTGATAAGAAGGACTGTCCTATTTCTTTCACATTATTTCTTATTGGACCATTTTTTGTGTGTATTTCAAGTTTCTTCCCCTTTTAGATATCTTTATCTTTTTGAAACTGTGTCTTCCTTTTATGTGAATTTCCTGTTTCTCAGGCCCAACGAAAGCCTTCCATTTCCAAATGATGATATTCATGAATTTTGCCATGTCTAGATAATGCCTATTATTTGTTTGTCCCTCTTCTCCTGGTCAGAAGGAAAGAAATCCTCATTTGAGAAGTATAGCTCAAACTATTTAGTATTGCATTTAAGATCATCATCTTCCTTTAACGTATTTCTCTAGCCTACATTCAAATATCTCACCCCCTGCATGTGCCTGACACTGTAGCCAAAAGTGCTTCCCCTGTTTTTCCAACCATAGACTCTTCCATCTTATGGAAGGAAGGAAGGAAGGAAAGAAGGAAGGAAGAGTTTGATACACTCATAATCATTCCCTGTAGAACAAATGTAAATATGCTTGATAAACCCTACCTTCAAAATATTTTCTATATATTTAAATTTATATATACAATTATATATGGACATTATATATTTGCATTATATATATTATTTATAACACACATTGTATAAATAATTTTATTACAGACTGAACTCTGGTTATGCTCTCAGGAATGTTTCTATCTATACTGAGAATTTCTGGATAGTGAAATCTTATCTTTTTTCCTATTCCTGCAGGTGAGTGTTAGTTACCTATGTAATATTGCATAAGGAAATACCCCAATTGTAGAAGCTTAGATTAAAAACAATTATTATCTGCAGTTTCTATGGGCTCGAGTCTGAATATAGCTTAGTTGGGTCCTTTTTTCAGAGTTTCTCACAAGGCTACAAACCAAGTGTCCAGGATGAGTCATCTCAATGTTCAAGTTGGGAAGTATCTGCTCCAAGAGGACGTGGTTGTTAGCAGGATTTAGTTCATCAAGAACTGTTGGACTAGAGGCTGTCCTCTGTTCTACATGGGACATGTGGGCCTCTCCAGAATGGCAGCTTGCTTATCAAAAGAGTATAGGCCAAGAAGACAGTAGAGAAAGAGTCCTACCAAGAGTTACTGTCTTTTGTAACATGATTTCCTAATCATGGAAGTGACAATCCATCACCATTGCCACATTTTTCAGGTTAAAAGTGAGTCACGTAGGCCAGGCCACATACAAAGAGTTAGGGTTAAATACCAGGAGATGTCAGGCCTGTTAAAAATAGGCTTGCTGAATTGAATTCATGTAGCTTTTCATGTAAATATATTAGTGGATGATAAATTAAAGTGTGAAACTTTCAAGGTCATTTTCATTTTGTAAAAAAGATGCTTAGCAAAACCTTAAACTATAAAGGTGGAAGGTTACACACTTATTTCATAGTAATTCTATCTCATATTTGTTTCCATCAATCTCTTTTTAATTGTGGTTAAATTTCTATATTTTTTCACCCTCCGGATTCCTAATAATTTCTACTGCTGCTCTAAAACAAGGGCATAGAAACAGAGTCCATGGTATATCCTGTCTTGACCTATATTTGTTGTTGTTATCAATTCTGATTGCTTGTTAACAGGTTGAATTCCACTGCTTTATTTGCCTTAATGAGTACTGTTAAAATGGTATTAAAAATCAAATTAAATTGGAATTCAGTGATAATAACAATACAATATAGCACTTTCTCATTAAGGTTTCTCATATGGATATAAACTCCTGCATATTTCAATTTACATACAACTGCTTCCTATACTAACCTAAAATAGAATTTGGAATACACATTATAAAATATTTGGTTATTCTGTATCTCAATATCTTGAAAGTCATAAAATGATGCCCAAGTTGTAATGGCCTACTTGGACTTTGCATGCCCAATTACTCCCATCCACATTATCAAGCCACTTAACCTCTATTGGAAAGTTTATTTCTATTCTGTCCCCAATTCTTGTGCCAACACTGTTACTCAGGAAGGATTCTAAGGAATTCTATGGTATACTCTTAAGAGTTTAGTGTTAAATCTTATAACCTAATGTCTCAGTCTGCACTGACTAGATTCTGTTGTAATTCCCAAGTTTTTTAGTACAATTAGCTTGTTCTATGGGCCTCTGCCACAGAGAGACTTCCTGCCTTCCACTGAGTCATTTGAGCTTCTATCCAGTGAATTCCTACCTTGGACTCAGTTATTTCAGCTTCTGTCCTATAACCTAAACTCTCTCTATGGCTGAATTTCTTCAACTAAATCCCAGTTTCCTTGTGACTAAGATTCCAACATCAATTCCTCCTTACTTTTAAATGTCCTTTTTACTGGATAAGTACCACATTTTCTTGGCTAGACTGAAACTCCAAATATAGCAATACATTTGTATCTTTGATGATTTATTGATTTATAACTTGGGAAGTTCATACTTCACTCAATTATTTTAGCATATATTCCTTTCCTTGGAAGTACTAGAATCTCTTTGCTTTAAATTTCAGGTTTCTGATTTTAGGATATGTCTAAATTCCAAGTTGTGCACTTTTTTCAGCCTTTGCCTATTCAAGCTTCACCAAGCAGCCAACACTGAAAGCCTAGTCTCGAAAGCTGAGCCCCTTTGTCTTGAGACAGAGAACCCAGCCTCGCATTATACTAAGAAATTTCCTCCTAGGACTCGGTAGTCAGGTATTATACTGCATAATCAGGCCTACTTATAAACTGTCTGGAGTTGACCAAACCCTTGGGCAGTGTATTTATTACTCAGGGATTGTGCTCTGTCTCATATCACAGATAAATCAAATAGTAGTCATTGATTAGGATTTGTTTTATTTTTATATTATTGTGAGTCCACATAAAAATGGTCACTGGTCACTGACGCTGAATTACTTGAGAGAAACAGGGCTGAAGTCTAAAAGAGTTTTTGAATTTTTTGTCATTATATTAAAATGGCTGTTCTCCTGTTACCATCACAGGAAGAAGAAAGAGGTGTGTTGCTGACATGCTTACCCAATAGCCACTCCTCTATTTCTTATTTAGTAAGAGAACTCTGATTTGGGGGCAGAAGGGGGCGGTGGTTGGCAGGCAGCAATATGCCCAACTTAAAAATGAACCAGCAAAAATAAACAGGGAATTAAGAACAAACAAAATACTCAGTCCTATATTTCTGAGACTCTCTCACAGCTGGATTCTGTGCTATAACAAAATTTGACCTATGAAAAAGATATGCGGAAGGCACAGAATATGTATATCTGGAATTTATTTTTTTTAGAATGAGTGCTAATTCAATTAATACATATCCTTTTGTTGTTTTCCCTTTTTCTTCCTTTCTGCCAGAAGTACTAATATAAAATTTGAATTCCGCCAGAGCTGATAATCAGCTGCGATATCCTAGTTCAGCTTTACTGGTTGTTCATGCCCAGAAACAATGTCTATTGGCCAGGTATTTATTCTGATTAGTTCTATGTCCATGCTATACTGGTAGTTGTGAATATTGAGTAATACTGCTGATTTCTGCCACATCTCTTGAATAATGATCAAAAGAGTTTCCATGAGAATTATAGTCTTAGCTGTTATACACTTGAGCCATTGCATCAATCCTATGTAACCTACTTCCCAAATGTTTTGTTATCTTATTATGAGATAAACCTCTTATCTTGTCTAAGTCCTTGGTGTTTGTAGTTTCTATTACATGAAACTGAACACAAGCACTGACTAACAGAGATAGTTACTTGAATATTGACTTAAAACCTCTTTACAGAACTCTGTTTGGGTATATACAATCTGTTTAATATACCAATTGCCTGGAGTGCTTACATTTAAAACACCCTCTGGCACTAGAGTCTGACCCTATATCTTAGCCTAGCCAGCTGTGTAACCCTAATCCCACTATCAAATTCTTAAGATATGTTCCCATTGATCTCTGCATTTACCCTAAATCCCTTGCAGTCACAAACAAGTTCTTTAATCAGCCTAAATATTTGACTTTGCTATTTTTCTGATATCAAAAGTTTTCCTGCCCTGGAGCTCCCTCTCATACATGTCTATCACTTCCTTGTGTAGATACTTTGGACACTGAAGGTGAATGATATCTTAGTCAGTAATTTGCTAATGGGACATCTGACTTAAGGTAACTTTCAGGTTTGACCTATTAACACACCTAGAACCAGAAAAGCATGCCTTCCCATTTATGAATAATGCCCTTTCAGATATTTTGTTTCTATCCTCATATTATCACAATTATTCATACCTCTGATGTAGCTTGGGTAGTTTTTATTATTTCTTTTATCTAAAGGAAGAAATAGAAAGCTAGATGACTTGTCAAAGACGACAGTTTTAACCTATGACAGAGCTAGATTAATATCATGGCAACCGGGGCACCTGGGTGGCTCAGTCGTTAAGCGTCTGCCTTCGGCTCAGGTCATGATCCTAGGGTCCTGGGATCAAGCCCCTCATTGGGCTCCTTGCTCAGCAGGAAGCCTGCTTCTCCCGCTACCATTCCCTCTGCTTGTGTGCCCTCTCTCGCTGTGTTTCTCGCTGTCAAATAAATAAAATCTTTAAAAAAAAAAAAATCATGGCAACCACTCAGTAGACTAGCATGAACTTAAATTGAGGTATTTTGTAAAATACAAAGAGTGGTAACTATAAGCCTGTAAGTAACTGAATATATTTATTTAATAGAGATGGTAAGTTATATATAGTATCTCTCCATTTTAATTTCCCATTATTCTAAAATAAGTGGATGAAATAAGGCATACTGTTTTTTTCCCTGACTCAAACAAGACGTATCCTCTGTTTGTGTGGCAGATATTTTGCAAATTATTAATGAGGATCGCTTACACATAAAAAGTAATTCTCGCACATTTGAGTAAGTAGTTAATATTATTTATTTTTTGCAAGAAGCTCATTTCAAAATGTGGTGTAGCCATGGTGCCCCCTATGGAGTATATCACTTAATAATCCTCTCCAAAGTGAAGATTTTCACTATTACCACCCACTGAATTCCTATACCAAAACCTGGGAGTTAATCCTCCATTTCTTCTTACCCCTCACACACTCCTATTAAGTGTAGTCAGTAACTGCAATGGTTTTTATTAAATATTGCTCCAAAGAGCTTTGTCACTGTCCCATTGTTTCCACCTTTATTCGGATCCTTATCACATGAGCCACAAGAAACTATCCCCTAAATATTTTTTTCTGTCTCAAATCTCTTCTTTCCGGCTGCTTTCCACTGAACTGCATGAGTTATTTTACTTAAACACAAATCAAATGCCTTTCTCTGTAGCTTAAAATAGTTCAGTGGGACATTACTTTCACTACCAAATATAGTCTGTGCATACTTTCCATTATCTAAATAAATTCAGTCCTTTCTTCATCTCTCCATCTGCTTCTCCAGTGCTTCTTTCTACCTTTGAATCTTAACCTTGAGCCATATCTAAATGTGTGTAACTTTCCAGAGATAACATGCTGCCTTTTGGTTTTATATCCCTTCCTCTCTCTCTGGTTCCTCTTCCTCCTTTTAACTGTGTGCTCTTTGAACGTAACTTCATCCACTTCTAAGGCCATTCCATGTCTTTTCTCATTAGAAAGTATGTCTCTCCAAAACGCTGCTCAAGTATTGCTTTTTTTTTTTCTTTTCCCCAAGATTTCTCTGACTTATTCAGGAAAAAGAAACCACTACCCTTGTGTGATCAATGTGTCTGTCTTAAGTATACTTTATGTTTTATGACACTGTGGATTGTATGTTGATATTGCCTTTTAATCTAGTCCCCTCATTCCTCCTCCTGCTTGACCCACCCCTACCATACCAACACTTAATTAAATGCCTGGGTCAAGACTAATACTCTCCCAACTGTTATTGAATAAATATATAGAATGATATCAAGGAGAAAGGAAAGACTGAAGTGGAGAAAAAGTAGCAAAGCCCTCTTTTATCACTAAATTGTTTGGACAGAGTAGCTTAGCAAACCCGCAAACCCATCTATGTAAATAGAGCAAGAGTTAAACCTTTCTGTCCCCAAGAAATGATTCTATCACAAACCTCATTATGGCAGATTAGTATAGTTAAAAATTAAAAGAAGCTCCAGAATGCTTTTCATACATTTCTGTACAACATAGCAACATTTTAAAATTATCTTATTTCACAATCAAAGATATTTTGTTAAGAAAAAAAATCAAACTGCGGTATAGGAAGTATAGTATGCTATTATTTGTATAAGGAGAAACGAAAATAGGTGTCTGTGTGTAAGTGTGCATGTGTTGATTTGTATTTCCTCAGAAGAGCTCTAAACGTAGTTACCTTTGATAGGAAGACAATGTGGCCCAAACAAGGAATGGGAGGGAAATTTAATTTTCACAATTTTCATACATGCTTTTTCCTAACTTGTTAGTTTTATTCCATATAAATAGGTATATAATTAAATATTTAGTATGGAAATGTTTGTGATACACTCAGACAAGTTATGCTGAAAATAAAAAAAAAAAAAAGAAAGCATTAAATGGATGAGTACATTCTTAGGTGTAGAATCATCGGAGGGTTTACATCAATTACCAAGAATTTTAGACACATTCAGATTTAGCTGTAACAAGATCATGGGACTTCCTAAAAAGATCAAATAGATCTGTTTTGCTGCACTGTGAATTAACTACATTCACTCATTGGACAGACTGTTCTCCCTTCAGATACACACAGTTCAAGCTTTCATCTCTAGAGAAAGTAAAGCAAAGCTACTGGTTCACTTAATCTCTACAGACAGCTTTCGTGGAGAAGTCACACAAACCTAAATGATGTGTGTGTGTGTGTGTGTGTGTGTGTGTGTGTGTATTTTTCCCCTAATACATGCATTACCTGAGCCGTTGCTTTTCTCAGATCTTTTTGTCCATTTCGTGAAATCAGACCAAAAAAGATAGTGGAAAATGACAAAGAGAAGCAAGATTATCCTGACTGAAGGTGAAAAAAATGCTTTATGTCAACTCTTCTATCAGTGGCAGATTGTTCCTGGCAGAGATATATTTCAGCATGAACTCAAAAGTTAACTTTTGAGATGATTTAGAAAGCAGAGGTAGGTCATAGCTATCCAAAGGAAATCCATTGAGAAATATTGACAAAGCAACCATTTCCTACCCTTTCTTCATATCCTGGTGCTTAAATGGGAAACTAGTCTTCTCAGGAGGACACTATCAGGCTGAACTGCAGGTCCTTTGAATAGAGTTATAGCTTTGCTGGTGTGAACTCATTCTCGACAATGGATTTCTATCAGCTATGAATCTCCATTCAGTTCAGGGAAGCTGTAGTTCTTGAAACATTAGACTCTGCACCAGAATGGATTGCTATTGACAACAAATCTTTAGCAATAGGAGTAAGAGAAATAAAACTCCTTTAGTCATAATAATCACAGCTCAGAATAAGTATTACATTGGAATCAGTATAGGAGGCTGAGCTGTTGTGCTTCTTACCACTGTCTTCCCAAAAGGATAAAGCCACTGACAATTCTTGGGTAAAACTTTCCTGTTTTCCTCACACTCTTCCTTGGCTACAGGCCTTCCTTTTAAATCTAGCTGTAAACTGATCTCTTATCATGTCTTAGAACAGCTCAAATCCCAAATAAAGCATGATTTCTAACTCTTAGCAAAGACTCACCTCTAATTACAGCCATAGACTGAACGTAAAACATGGCCACAGGCTAGTATAATGTCCTCTTACATATGATAACTAGTCAGAGAGTGAAAGTATAGGAATGTCTTCAAAACTACTCCTTCACACTCCCAGAAAAATTAGTGAAAGATCACAAGCATGTTATAAAGTAGATACAACAAAATAACTTTAGAAAATGTTTAATTAAAATGAATTAGTTTAGAAGATTCGGAAGAATATATCCTGCCTATTTATGAAATAAGAACTATAAAGAAACCATGGTTGGGGAGCCTGGGTGGCTCAGTAGGTTAAAGCTTCTGCCTCTGGCTCAGGTCATGTCCTCAGGGTCCTGGGATCGAGCCCCACATTGGACTCTCTGCTCAGCAGGGAGCCTGCTTCTCTCTCTCTCTGCCTGCCTCTCTGCCTACTTGTGATCTCTGTCAAATAAATAAATAATAATATTTTATAAAATAAAATATAAATAAAATAAAATATTTTATAAATAATAATATTTATAAAGTAAATAAATAAAATCTTTAAAAAAAAAAGAAACCGTGGTCAATAATATTTATGAGCACCTACTCAGTGTAAAACAGTTTCATTTTCATTGCTACCTCCTTAAATCCTCACAGCAACCTTGGTGACAAGTTATGTTCCCAAGAAATGACTATGAAGCAGAAATTAATAGAAGTTTTATGAGAGGGTTACCTTAGGATGAACACATCTGGAAGAGAGGAAGGGGCAAGCGTCCAGCAGCATAGCAAGTCTACCCAGCAACTTTGGCTAATGCCAAGCAAGCTCTAATGCTAAAGTGTCCCATCTAGGTTGGGAAAGTCTCGTACTGGACAAAATGACCAGGGCTTTTTGCCCCTATTTCCATCAGTCATTGCACCAAGGCTATCACCTTGGTGTGCAGCTAAGGCAGTCCATTGAAGGGGCTGACAGCTGAAGGCTGCCTGCAGAGATCACTACATCAACCAGGACAAGTCCTTCTTTGAAGGAGAATCTGGGCAGCATGTTTCTACATCTATTATAACCTCTTTCTAAAATGGAAGAATATGAGACAGAGAAATTGGGAGAAGTTAATGTGCGTAAGTTCTCACTTCAAGTATTAGGTCTGGAAATCACAGCAGGGCTTGCTGGTAAGTCCACAGCTCCTCCCAGTACTCCAAGCTGGCTTTTCAGAACTTAACAAAATCTGAAACTCTTTAATAACACCCAGGTTAAAAAAGCTTTTAGCATGCTATTTAAAAACCACCTTTCTATACTAGCATTTCTTAGGATGTTCATCACACTGACTTATTTTCCTTAGCTTCAGAATAATCATCTCTGCTCCTTTTAGAAAAATCCACCACTTGAACACTTCCTTTCATCTTGTCTGTTTCTCAGTATCTCTGAAAACGTGCCCCATTAATTATTCTCTCCATCTTACCTTCAGTTTCCCACTCATGCTAATTTTCCCCATCCCATCTAATATACATCCAAAATTTCCTGTTTCTAAAAGAGAACTTCTGGTGCTTTCACTCCCCTGCCTTCCCTTCCATCTCCGTGATGCCAACTTCTAGAATCCTTGAGATCTAGTTTTGTCCTTGTCTCCTGTACTCAAACTGTTTCTCAAAGTGCACTACTGACAGGAACTTGTTTTGTTTTGTTTTTTTAAGATTTTTATTTATTTATTTGACAGAGAGATAGTGAGCACAAGCAGGCAGAGCGGCAGGCAGAGGGAGAGGGAGAAGCAGGCTCTCTGCTGAGCAGGGCAGCAGAGGACCTGCTCAATCCCAGGTCCCTGGGATCATGACCCTGGAGCCAAGGCAGCCACTTAATCCACTGAGCCACCCAGGTGCCCTCCCCCCATCCCCCAGCATAGGAATTTGTAAATGATCTTTTTTTTGCTGCGGCAAACTTTTTTCTGGTATCAGTCTTCTTTCCCTTTCTTTCACATCTGTACATCTTTTATTGTGTCCTATCTCTTACTCCTCCAGTTCTCTGGCTTCTTCTCAGGTCTTTGACTCTGAAGTTTTAAATTCTTTATGCTTCTCTCTTGGCCCTCTCTTTCCCCTTGTTTGTGTTGCTCCAGGGGTGAGTTCATTCACATCTACATCTCAAGCTATGATCACATTTTTGAGTTCAAGACAGGAATTTACGACTTCACTGTTGTACAAATAGAGTTAATCTTCAAACAATTGGTTATCTAGTAATCTTACTGTTCATTGATGAAGCAACACACATAAATTGTTTAATGTCTTTAACTTCATTGTGTCCTTTCTCCACACTTTCCCACTTGTCAAAATCCTAATTATTCTTTAAACATTTCAAAATACCAAGTTACTTATTTTAGTCATGTATTTTAATTTAGTATGTATGTAATGAGCTCATAAGGTATTTGAAAACTCATTATCTTGTAATTGCCTAAATACATAGAATATAAAAAATATTTTTAAAATGTCTGTTCAGTGAGTTAGATAAATAAAACAACACTGATTCAGTGGCCAAATGGAAATATTCCCTGACTGAATATGAACTTACACATTCAACGAATATTTCTAGAACACCTATTATATGCCAGGCACTGAGCTAGTTATAGAGAACACAGAAAAACAAGATTTCTGTACCCCAGAAATGCATGAATAGTATAGAGACACATAAAAAATGTATTACAGTGGAGGTCTATGATAGAATACTGAAGGAACAAATGAAAGTATTTTAAAATATGCCAAATTGGGTAGTCAGCAACATGTCTATTTATTCAAAGGTAAGTAGTGTATTATATTGCTTTCTATTGAAGAGAAGCAGAATATGGCACCCCAAAATAAGCTACTTTGGCATACTGATTATTTTGAATTAAAGTTACTTAAGAAAAGTGCAAGAATAACATTCTGATCTTCCCTGGTTCTCCCAAAAACAGGAAATGTGTCTCCCATGTGAAAGGTACCCTCCCTGTGCCAGGAGAGTAGAAGGAATTCTTATCATTAGAGATAGAGAATTTAGGGCCAAGAAAGCTATATAAATAAGCCTTATTACTTTTTTTTTTACTAATTTACTACTTGAAGGCCAAACTCTTTGGTCAGTTCTTCATGAATATATTATTTCTTTGTTTAAAAGGCATAAAAGCTACCTGCTTCAGTTACTTGTTTTGAGTTTCCATATGTACGAAACTATTTTTTTTTCTCCTATTAATTTTGTCTTGGGTCAATTTAATTGTTAGGCCAGCCAAAGAACCTAGAAGAAAATAAAGGAAAAGTTTTGCTCCCCTACACTATTTTCCCAATGAGGAAATTTTGATTTTGATTTTAGGACTTCAGTTTTATTAGGCTATTTCTTTATATGTATACTGTAAAACACACACACAAATACATACATACACAACATATACTCACACATACTCATATAAAATATGTTGTTCATAAAAATAATTGAATGGTATTTCAACATATTGTGCAATACAAATAAAACAGGTAAAATCAGTCATTGACTATAACCACAGAGAATTAGTTAGTAAACTTTTCTAGCAGCCTTTTCTGAATACTACTGAGTATTTCCAAAGCAATATCAAAATTGGTTTGTTAAATAAGTGAAATAATTGAATCACTATTTTTTTAAAAAAAATAGAGCTAATCCAGCAAATCCTCAAAAATTTTGAGGAGCCTAAAATCACCAAACATAACAATATATTATGCACATACACCATGTATATATTATGGTTACTTCCTTAATTATTTGTGGCTCAGTTTGCTATCTTTGTAAAAGTTAAGACATGAGTTTATTTTTTCCAGTGATAAAATGCAAATAATGATATCCTCTTTTCAAATCAATAACTCGAATAAGGAGCAGAGCTACATAGTGAAACTTCAGCTCCAACTGAAGCTCAGATGATTGTGAATAAATAGTAGCAGCCTTTGCAGCAGAAGGGTATTCAGAAACATATCTTGAGGGTATGAACTATTCTCATGTACCAGTACTATGCCAAAACTAATGTGTGTTAGAATCAGTACTATATGTAACAGAAACAATCATATATGAGGTGGGAGCACTGTTCTCATAAATTTGCAATCCATTTGGAAATACAAGCAGTATTATAACACAGTAAACAAATAAGCAGCACTCCATTGTATTCAGTGTTTTTTTTTTTTTTGAGTGCTCGCTGCAGTGCTTCTCAAAAAATTTCACCAGATTACCAGAGAAGGCATAGCACATAACCTCAGCATATCATGCACATATGTGTGTGTGTGTGCCTGCATGTGTGTATACTAGAGGCAGAAGGAGAAGGGGAAAGAGAGAGAACTGGAACAGAAAGATTCAAGAGTATTTTTTGAGCAACACGGTTAACAGTGTCAGGAGATACATATTGAAGAGAATGGACATTAGCTTTTATATCCCCCTCACATTTCTTATTATTCCTAAATTCTCTCTTGTAGCAATCACCAATAACTAGATATAAATCTATTAAACAAGAATGGCATGCTTCCTGATCTTTAATATTAGCAAAGAAATGGGGAAAAGCACTGAGAAGAGTTGGTGTATGAAGGTCAGGTTTTCACTTTGCAGCCATGTTTAGAATAGGAAGAAGCCCCTCAAAACATGGATCAATGGTAGGTGTTAAATAATAAAATAGAATATATTAAAATTCTATGCCCTGGGTATTTGGGTGGAGAAGTACATCAAGGGCAGCTTGTTAGGAAATATTAATCACAAAGAGTATTACTACAACTGAAATGCTGGAACCTATAGATTAAAGGAGAATGAACAGGGACGCCTGGGTAGCTTAGTCATTTAAAAGAGAATGAAGGAGGTAAAGAGAAAAAAAGAAGGGGAATGATTAGTGGAGTCTCCTGAATCATGCTAACAGTTTCTGGGAGAGGTGTTCATTCATTATGACATCCAATGCCTACTCACCTCTCCTATATTCACATTGTATTTTCCTGAATCAAATGTAGATCTTGAAGCAGATTCTCCCAATTTTTATTATTGGGAAGAATTATTATTATCTATTATTCTCCCGATAATGTAGACCAGTAGTTGTCAAATTAATCTTGATTTAGAATTACTTGAGAGTAAAAATTTGGGCTCAAACCCAGTGGGATGGGATAGAGAATTTGCATTTCAAAGATGTGATGCTGATGCTATTGGTTTTGGAACCTCACTTGAAGGACAACTGCTACAGGGTGATCTTCTTTATTATGAAATAGACACGTACTAATCATGGGTTTAACTGAAAGTTACATTTCCACAAAAGACTGAGTGTGTCCCATTCCACAGAGCAGTTTACATTTTAAAAAATAAAATCACATAAATTAAAAAAATTTAAAAAATAAATAAAATAAAATCACAATATGCAAATATCTTAGCTAGAACATTTTAAAAGGTAAAATTTATTCAATCCTGGACCATTGTCTTCACAAATAAGAAATAAATTGATTCCAATAACCCATTGCAATTACCTGTCTTTGCTCATGCCCCAAGTCAAAATGAGAAAGTAATGAGGCCAAGATGGAGGAAATCTCCTTTGTAGACATCAACCCAATCAACTTCTGGCAACATATAACTGTATTCTATTTATGTACAGAAACAGTCCCAAAATAGGGAAAGGTAATAAGAAATACTTGCATCGAGTTCCATTGTCTTTATGACAAAAATCATACTATATTGCCTATTGGTATCTCAGCATTATTCTGCATAACTTTTTCCATCGTCTCTGTATTGCAGAGGCTGGAGGCTATGAAAACACATTTTCTAGACTCCCTTTCCTTGCAGGGCTCTGGCTTCTATCATACCAATGAGAGGCTTTTGCACAAGATTTGGAAGAAGGAAAGTCATTACTGCTCCTACTGTAGCAGGCAGGTGTCTGGCACACTGAACAAAGGCATAAAGGGTTTGGTGGAGGGCCGATGTGTGTGCTCAGTGGAGGAAAGTGTAATATTTTACTAGTGATTTCCTATTCTTACTCAATTTGATATTTTGCACAGGTAAGATCACTGTTGGGTATTCTCTACAGGTCCAGCATCCCTTAAATTCTGCGAAGAGCAGAGTTTTCTTGAAATTCTTGTGGTTATAACAGGCCATTTTTTAATCTTCCAGCTTTTATTTTTGTCATATATTTGACTATAGAGTCTATTGGAAATAAGATAATACTAATTAATATCTTATACCAATGAAAGTGAACTATTTACAGATAAAGTGATGTCAAATAAGTTTGACTTTAATGACATTTAAACCTCGTAATCCTGGTGACATGATGCCTTATTACTATTCATTTGTTTCTTCAGGGAAGATTTCAAGACTTTGGTGACAAATAATTTGTACTTGACTTAGGCTCTAATTTGCAACCATGTTTCAAATTTCAGACTTTTCTCTCCAACTTCAGTAGCTAGTACATGATTGTAGATGGATGAACTGGGGATGAAACGGAGACACTTACTGTCACAGACTCCTGAGTCACACTCATTGTTGATGTTTCTTTACTTGCCAATACTAACAGCTCCTGCCTTTTCCACCTTAGAATCATTATTTGATTCCTGAGAGAACATGGTGGTTAGTCCTTTGTTATGGGTCTCACAGTTTTAGAGGATATACCCCCAAAAAAGGGGGGTATATATAGATGTATATATATACACATCTATACATATACATCTATATATACACACATATATACCCTTCCCTTTTAGGAGAAAATGTGACATTTGTGAAAAAGCTTGTAAGAAAGCCCCTCTCCCACGACCCCTTTTTTTTTCCTTTAAACCTCCTTTAAATGACAAATCTAGGTAATTAAGGTTGTGAATTTTTATTTTTGCTTTGTTTTTAATGAACATTTGTCTTTCAGAATAGGATTGTGTGATAATGTTATCATTTGTCTTTCAGAATAGGATTGCGTGAAAATGTCACATCTATACATATACATATATATATACATGTATATATGTGTGTATATATATGTATATGTATAGATGTGTATATATGTATATATATATACACTAACAACTATCTAAACACTTTCAAAAATGGTGTTGGGTACTAGCATGTACAATTTTTTGAGATTTATAATTCTGATTGGTTTTTTTAATTGCTAAAAACTCCATCCTTCTTAGACCTTGAAATACTTTCTAAATCTAATATCATGGATAGAGTATGATAGTATATATTCTGAGATTACAAATCATAGATTGCTTAAATCTCAAACTCGAGAACTGGATCACAAACCTTGTTATGTTATGGTCACAATTTCTTTGGTAACATTACTCCTGTAAGATCATAATGCCTAGACTAAAAAATTAGCTTAGCAGTGACATTTCCTCAAACTAGTCAATCATTACTATTTGTACAAGTAATAGATTTCAAAGTCTGGTTCACCTGTGCACTTTAGGTGGCACAAAGTGCATGGGCACAGAATGCCCTGGACAAGCGATACTGAGACAGGATTCTAGCCCCCATTTTGTCTATAATGAGCTACAGTTCCTGGGCAATGTGATTAGCTGCAGCTTCATTCAGTCCCAATTTTCTCTTCTGCAAAACAAAACAGCTCTTTAATGGTCCATGAGAAGGCCCATCACAACTGTAGCATTTTTTAATACTTATAATAATTTCATAGTACTTACTTGGTGTAACTTCATTTACTAATAGAATTAGCTTTTAAGAAAAGTCTTGAATGTAATTCTGCTTCACTGCAACAGATCTGTGCTTTTATACATTTACTCTATTATATAATTGCAGTAAGACTGATATTCAATCAAGGATACATTATTATAAGCAAAAACCATTCTCCTGCATGGCAGTTAGTTCACAGTGGTCCCTCCATAATGATAACCTAGGCCAGTGATAAATCACTTAAAAAATTTTAAAGGAATAAGTAAATTAAAAAAACCCAACCCTTCCAAAAAAAAAAAAAAACCTTCCTCTATTTGGAGTATATATAACTGGCTTTCACAAAGAGCTGTGCACTTCAAAATACTGACTTACATTACTGACAGTTGGATTTGGATTAATTGTCACATTTCACCAGGTTTAGGTAGGAAATAGCTGCAGAAGTTCCTGAAACATTCTTGTACATCCAGGACCAGTACAGAAGGTAAGCTATCATTCAGACATTCTACAATTAGTGCTTGACACACAGGATTAGACAACAGAGAAACACTGTCACTCAGCCCAAGACTAACTTTCTTCTTTGGAGTAACCTTTTCCTTTAAGACAAGTGCTTTGATGGTTCCTGACATTTAGTACAAAAATTAAAAAAATAAAATAAAATCTAAGAAGGTCAAAAGTTTTTTAAAATCATGTTGTATAAAATGTTTGGATCTTGCTAAGTGACAACTAAAAGAACTCCAGGTACTATTAAATGCAAACATTCTCTTTCCCTTGCATTAATGCAACATTAAGATGGTTCCAGTTTAAAATGAAGTCAAGAATTCAAGAGATATCATTCCTCTAGCAGCAACCCTTTTTTTTTTTTTTTCCAATTCTCTCTATGGTTTGTGAGATTAGTAACCTGCCAGCTAAAAATAAGCTCAAGTATCCATCCATAAGATTGTGGAAGGAGAACAGATATTGTTAGGAAAATCTAAGCCTTAAGCATTACCTATGTGATGCAAGGAATAATTTTAGTTCAGTTACACCAAAGAAAAATTTGTATTTGTGTATCTGTTCCTCCATATTTATCAATCCCAAGTCCAATATGAGAAGATATTTTTCTCCTGAGTTGGTAGTGGGGACCCTTCTCCATAAGACTGATAAAATTTCTGTCTTCAGTGCAAAATCACTAAAAAGGGATTGATTTATTTATCAACTAGTCTATAAAGTAAACAAATTTGATTTATATTCTCTTCTCATCTGGGCAGCCAATTCATTCAGCAAAATCAAATAGATTTTCTAGCAGACATTGCATTCATCTGTTCATTCATTTGCTAAAGGCTTAAAGGAGGAATTGAGAGATGAAAGGATGAATGTCCCAAAGGGAAGGATAGGAAGAGCAGAGATTATACACCATAAAAATTTCAAGTGGCCTCTGGCCAACCCGGATAATACCCTTGACAAAGCACAATGTGTGGTTTATCTTGCTTTGGCCACATGGTCCACTAGGCCAGAGCAGTGGGTGTAGGGAAGCATCTGAAACTACAGGTATATGATCTAGAGAAGCCAGTAGTGGAATGAAATTTAAGGGTTACAAATGAAACTGAGGCTCAGATACATGATCTAGTCGATAGAAAGGCAGAGTTGTGATAGCAATCATATGTTTTGAATTTTAGGCCATAAGATGAGAATGAAAATATAGGTTAAGCAGCAAGTGTATGTTACATTTGGATGATGGGCAAAAATATTAAACTGGATTGGAGAGAAAGTGTGGTTAGTGACAATTTTTTTATTTTCAAAGCTGTTTTTCTTTTTTTTTTTTTTTTTCATGAAAATGACTGATATATATGTAATAATAGGGAGAACATAACAAGAGAAATAAAATGAATCATCCATTAGGAAATCAAGGAATGAGACAGGAATGCCAACTACTTTAAGTGGGATAGGTATAAAAAAGGTTATGGTTCAAAATATAAAATATTTCTTTCAGAGTTATGGGAATTAATCCACTAAGTTTTTTATTTTATTTTGTTTTTTAGTTTATCATCCTCTTTCTTGTTTGTTTCTGAGTTAAGATAAATGGAATGCAGACAAAATCTGTATTGAGGAGAGTTGCAGAGAAAGAAGGAAAGACTTTTTAAGTTGTGATTCTTGATCCCATTTCTGGGGCTAATTTAATTCTTTATTCATCAGAGCTCTTAGTAATATGTAATAGTAATTTATTAGACATTCCCTATATGCAGCCACTCATGTATGTTTAAAAATCAGGAACGATTTCCAAGCTTTTTTGGGTAAGTTTAGAAAGGTTCAAAATAAATAACTCTCTTTGGGAGTAATTTGGATATTAGAGGACCAGTTTCTTAGAATCACCTGCTGAGATTTTTTTTTCTTAATTTATATAGTATCTTTCCCTGTCAAATTCTGATAGTCTCCTTCAGTCAGTCCCTCCCCTTGTCAGTGGCTCTCAATTTCCAAATGATCTACTGTTACCCATGGAAGTAGATATACCTTTTAGGTATATGAGGAAGAAAAAAAATACTTATAACCTAGCTGAATTGTACAGTTAAAAGCAGAAACTTGATTTATTTTTATCTTGAATTAAACATAAATAAAAAGGACAAAATAACAAAATTTCCAAAATACTGGCTTGATTTTTCTTTAAATTGAGTATTTTTTACCATCAGTGTATTTGGAAGACACTGAATTTAAGCTTTTAAGAGCTTTGAAAAAGAATGAAATGGAGATCTCTTTTATTAAATAATGTTTCTTTTGACCAAACAATCTCATTTTGGCTAGTGCAAAGGCAGAGAACAGCACAATAACAATTTGTTATAACAAGAACAATTTGTTATTCTTAACAATGTGTGCTAAGAATAACACAAATGAGTCAGTAGGACAAATTTAAGAGATGATAGAGAATGGAAAGAAATAGGCCCAGTGGTAAATGCATACTGTATTGAATGGGAACAAATTTCTCAGTTCCAGCTGCTTTTGCCAGGTCAAAATGTAGGTCTAACATTACTGAAGAGTAGCCAGTGTTGTAGGTTTTTAATGTAAAATCTTACATTTGGGGCACTTGGGTGGCTGAGTCAGTTAAGCACTTGATTTTGGCTCTGGTAGTGATCGCAGGTCCTGGGATTGAGTCCTGCATTGTCCCCCACCTTCCCTGTGTTGTCCAGCTCCTTGCTCAGCAGGGAATCTGCCTGTGGTTTCTCTCTCTCCTTCTCCCTCAGCCCTTCTCCTGGTCTCTCTCCCTCTCCCTGTGTCTTAAATAAATATTCATTAAAATCTTACATTTAAATGTTGGCAATTAAATCACAGCTTTAAAATAATTATGCTGTCGCACAAAGTGCTGTCTGCCAGCCACATAGGGACTGTGGGCTATCAGTTTTTAGCCTCAGTGCCAAAAAAATAAGTTTTCTTTATTGTTGTCTCATCTTGGCTCTTAAAAGTGACTTTCTAATTTGAGATAGTTACATGGTAATCAGGTCTGAATAGATCCCAAAATACTATTCAGAGCTGACTGAAGGAAAACAATGTATTTGCTCTGGGCTAAAGCCGTAAGTCCAGAAAATTTCAAAATAAATGTTGAAGATGTGCCAATGTCAAGAATATTAAAAAAAAAAAAAAAAGAACTAATTAAAATGTTAAATACAATTACCATAATTAAATAAAAAGGTTTAAAAACCTTTTATTTTAAAATGAGCAGGTCCTTTGAATAAAAAAAAGGATCATTAACCATGATCACAACAGAATATTTTTCCAAACGTCCCCCCCACAAACATACTCACTAGTGACACTATAGATACCATCACTGTTTAGAAAACTCTGCTTTAAAACTTCCAAAGATTTCATTCTATACTGGTAGTTCTCAATCACGGGTAATTTTGCCCCTCCCTCTACCACAGTAATTTGGCAAGTGAGGAGAGAAGTGGTTGCTACTAACATCTAGTTCATAGAGGCCAGAGATTCTGCTAAATATCTTACAATGCACAGCACAATCTTCTTAAAGAATAACTAGTTCAAAGTGACGACAATGCTGAGATTGAAAAACTCTGCTTACTTGATCGGTCTTCCATTGACAGGAAAGGTTAAACTCGGTATAAATTGCAGGAATATTTGGCTGTTGGCATTTGCTCCCTTAATCTCTGGGCTTTCCATTACATCACCTTCCCTATCTGCACACCATCCTCGTACTTTAGTGGGTTTATGTTAGGATTATTTCACTGACATCTAAAAGCACATCTAAACCAAGAAAACATTGGAAGTTCAAAAATAAACTAATGCAGATATTTTTCAAATATCAAATATGCTTACAAATTTTTTTTATAATTATGCATCCAAAATTAATGAATATATCGGTATGGGTCATAATTGTTGAGAACCTTTTTCATTGTTGAGGTGATATTTATGTAACAAAACTAGCCATTTCAAAGAGTGAACAATTCAGTAGCACATACTACATTTATAGTTTTGTGCAACCATTAATCTGTCTTCCATTAACCAACTTCCAAAAGTTGCTGCTCCCCATATCCTCTTCACCCCAGCCCCAGGACACCATCAATCTGCTTCTTATTTCTAGTCTAGATATTTCATGTAAATGGAATCATACAATATGTGACTTTCTGTATATGGCTTGTTTCAGTTAGCATGTTTTCGAGGTTTATTCACAATGTCATATATATCAGTACATCATTCTGTTTAATGCCGAAGTAATATGGCATTTTATGGATTGACCTCAATTTGGTTTACCACTCCTCCACTGATAGACATATGGACTGTTTATAGCTTTTGGTAATTGTGAATCATGCTGCTGTGAACATGTGTGTACATGTATTTGTTTGAATACTTGTTTTCAGTTTTTTGGTTATTTACTTATGGGTGGAATTGCTCAGTCATATAATTTTATATTTAACTTGTGAGGAACTGCCAAACTGTTTTCCACAGGGAGAAAACTATTTTACATTCCCACCAGCAATTGATGAGAGTTCCAACTTTTCTACAATCCCACTAATAATTTTATTTTCTGTTGTTTCGACTATACTCATCCTGAGGGTATACCTCATTGTTTTGATTTGTATTTCCCAAAGATGTTGAATATCTTTTCATTGCTTACTGACTATTTTTATATCTTCTTTGGAGAAATATTTATTTAAGTCTTTTGTTTACTTCTTAATTGAGTTTTTTGTCTTTTCATTCTTGAGTTGTAAATTTTCTTTATAGATTCTGGATACTATACTTTATCAGGTATTATTTGCAAATATTTCCTCTCATTATGTAGGCTGTCTACTCACTTTTTTGATAATGCCCTTTGAAAAACAAAAGCAGTTTTTTTGGTTTGGTTTGGTTTGGTTTTTTGTGAAGTACAACTTACTATTTTTCCTTTTGTTGCTCATGCTTTGGGTATCATATCTAAGAATCCATCGCCAAATTAAATCTAAAAGAACCAATAGCTAACTGCCAGTCATTGCTTAGTATTGCTAGGGGCCTGACTTCTAAAACTTTAAAAACATCTTAGAAATTACAGCTTAATAAGGCTTACACAGTCCTAAGAAAAACAAAACATGGAAACAGCAGAAATTTAGTTGCACGAAATCCCTGCTTACCATAATTAATTCAGAGAAGCAATCACCAGACCTAATGCTGTGTATTGTAAGTTACATAGCTCACTCACTTCTCAATAATAGGTTATAATCAATATGCCCACCAGGACCAGAAGATGATTATTTAATATGTCAATGGGATCCATGTAACTTGAAGGGTATTTATTTTTATGTACTTTCCTTCTAATAAATGTTTTTCTGAATCTAAATTTAAGATGTACATCCTAACAATAACAATGGTGCTTGTTCTGAAAATGATATGAAATACAAGTTCTTGGAAAATCCAGAGCATATGTCTTCATGTCCATTCAATTTATAAGGCCAGACAAGTTAAGTCTATAGATATGGACAGCACTGCCCTATAATATGAGTTTTTTTCTTCCTTTAAAAAATACCTGTTACCAAACCCAAGGTCATGAATATTTACCCCTATGAAAGTTTCCTTCTAAGAGTGTTATGGTTTCAGCTATTATATTTAGATCAGTTATACATTTTCATTTAATTTTTGTATATGGTGTGAGGTAGAGATCTTACTTTTTATCCTTTTGCATGTGGATATATGGTTTTTCAGCAGCTGAAGAGATTATTATTTCCTAATTTAATGGACTTGGCACCCTTGTCAAAATTCAAATGACCAGAGATGTATGGGTTTATTTCTTAACTCTCAATTCTATTACATTGATTCATATGTCTGCCTGTATGTCAGTGCTACCTTGTTTGAGCTATTGTAGATTTATATTAATTTTAAGATCATGAAGTGTGAGGTGAGTACTTTTATATATGTAGCACTATGTGAGGTATTGAAAGTTGAAAGAAATTAGAGTTGAAAGAAATTAAAACTTGATGCCTGTCTTCTTGGGGGAACAATTTATATTCAGATGAATAGAAAATATTAATGTAAGATAACATGACTAAATACTAAATATTAAAATGTGTTGTTCATATAATGAGAATCATAGAGTCAGAGAATAGGAAGACACAATAAGCCAAAATCGTTGAAAGTATTCTTATAGTTTAAATGGAACCTGACACTGGCTTTCAAGGAAAGGTTAGAATTTCAGTGAAAGAAGAGAGGAGCATGGATTAAAATAAATTTTATATGTTTATATTTCACTCTTCTCTGTGCATTTTCTAGCTTATCATGACCTGCTATTACTTTGGTTTTTATGCACTAGGAATTTGATAAATTAGTAACTAAAATCAGAGAAACTAGCTTCTTTGGAACTATGCAAATGATTGAGTAGTAATGAGTTCTAGAAACTAAAAATCAGTGAGTATTGCCAATATTGATGGTATAATCAAGAACCTCCCAAGTAGACCCTAGTTCTCTCAAGATCCCCATTCTGCTCTGGCCAGCTTTGCTGACAAACTCAGTGTTATTCCAATCTTTTCTTGTACTGAGAGTAACCACTTTTACTCTGCTTGCTTTGGATCATATTGTTTTGTGCATGCTTTTTGATTCTATCATCATAGTAAGAAACTGTCTACATATGCTAAAATGGTCAGTGAATTTGTTAAAAAGAAGTGAGCAGTAGATTCAGCCTCTTTTCCTCCCAATATATGATTAACTTATGGCTAGTATCTTGTGTCATTTTTGACTGTAACTTTTTTTCTTCATTCCTCCCTTCCTGCCTTCCCTCCTTCCTTCTTTCCTCCTTTCCCTTTTTTTCTTCCCTCCTTTTCATCTTTGACATTCATCTGCCTCCTCATGCAACTCCCTGCTTCTACCACAACTCTAGGCCCTTTTCATTACTCACGCATACAGGGTGGTTAAAGCTCTGATTTCAAATAATTGTTTCTTCTGTTTTCTGAAAATATTATTAGGGAAGGTGACTTTCTGTAAGAATTATGACACATTACACTCAACTGATCACTTTGTGCCAGTGTTGGGGAATAGTTTTCGTCTAATCTACATCAAAGTCCCCATCTTCTCTTTTGAAAAACAGTGAAGAAGCCATTGAGGTTGATTTGCCCTCACTCTGTAGCATCTATGTTTCTGAGGGTGAATCTGAGGCTCACAGAAACCAAAGAAATTTTCATGCTAGATAATATAGGCTCTCTGACACTCAAAAACAAATCAAAACAAAAAATAAAATTAAAATATAGAGAGAAATTGGTCAATAGGTGTATAGCTGCCCACTCTTTATGTAAAGTTTAGAAAATTAGTCACCAGAGTTGCTGTTTTTTTTTTTAAGTTCCAAATATTTTCCTATTGATAAATATTACTAATCTATTTTCTACCTTAAGGGAGATATGTTGGGAGAGGATGCACATTGTGTGTAAGGTATAGCTATTAAATAAAATGTCTGTTAGGTGAGTGTTTTCTGAAAAAAATCGCTAAAGAGTCTAAGTTAATAAAAATTGTGAGTTCCAAAAGAAATGGTTTTGCCCAAGATTCATATAATTGAAGAGAAAGTGTTCCCAAGGAGTACATTTTAAAAACTCCATTCTGACATTTACTTGAATTTCTATGATAATAATTACCAAACAGAACTGGTTTCCTGTACTTGATGAATAGCCTTATGAATATACTGAGACATTCTCATAACCATGAGCTGTGTAAAAGCATGTACATTTGAAATGGTATATAAACATCTTGGGTTGCTGTAGTCCTTAGAGGCTGTGGAATTCTGATGGAACAGAGAGGGAGTGCTGATTTATTGCAATGCTAAGTACTAAACCAGCAATGTCTACGGTCCAACTCTGGAAATACAGAGCTAATCTAAGGCAGAGACTCCCAGCTGCAAGCATTGACTGAATTTTTGATGCCACCTTGTTTTCCATAGTTCTTGAACTCACACATAACTGAATAACATGCTGGGTTTATAGAGGCACAAATGAGGCCCTTCCATGCTGTCTATAGCAGGTAACTGCTCTATAAATGTGTAGGCTCATTTTAGTAAACTCATATATGCCTAATTCCTCTGTGGAGCAGAGTGCCTAGACTTGGGTTGGTTTCTCTCTATTGCAATTTACTTCCTCTTATTTGAATTATCCAGTGGGTTTGACAAAGCTCCTAAACTTTTCTGAATCTTAGGTTGCTTAACTGTAAAGTGAGAAACTTCAACATGATGCTATTTAAAGTCTAAATACATGTAAAATCCTGTGCAACTGTATGGTATGAGAAATTAGCTAACATTTGTGTTTCAACTGATTTGATTATAATTTAGTTCAAAACCTACTTTTGATATTTAGCAGTAAGATCCTTTGGGATAATTTTCATAAGTAATGGAACTGACTGCCTCAAAAGGAGGCAGCTTATTTCTGTCCTATAGAACTTATTATAATGATGAGTAGTACACCATATCTGTGTTTTCCAGTACAGTTTTCACTAGCCACATGTGGCTGTAGTGTGACTGAGGAACTATTTTTTATGTTAAGTAATTAAATGTAAATTAAAGTAGCCACCCATCATCAGTGGCTACTGAGTCAGCACACATTCTAGCCTCTATCTCTTAAAAATTCTTGATAACTGTATACACTTATGAAACAACTGCTTGCATAATATCTTCTTTTTTAAATCACAGTTTAAGATCTCAGTTCATCCAGTTTATCTTCTTATTATTGTTCAATATCTTGGTACCACAGACTGTGATAATGGGACTGTGTTAATGACTTGATGTCTGTTATTTAGGACATTGTCTATGGACCTCAAGTAGCGTACTGTCTACCAAAATGACAGTTAGTCCATGTTAAACATCATGTGACAGTCATATATAGCCTGACGCAGGTAAGCACAAGGTGCTGCTAAAATCCAGAGAAAGTCATATACATCTGACTAAAAGGAAATGCTTTCTTAAAGAGGTGACATTTGAATTGAGTTTGAAAACTAGAAAGAATGGGATACAGTTAGTAGAAAAATT
>CM053610.1:81156399-81294363 GCA_028646535.1 Procyon lotor | reverse complement strand
GGGGTAATTTGCTACAAAAACAAGAGGAAACTAATACATAGGTATTGTGCGGAAAGCCCCTGGCATTGGTCACTTTAATAGTTGAGAGAGGAAGGAAGGAAGGGAAGGAGGAAGAGAGGGAGGGAGGGAGGGAGGAAGGAAGGAAGGAAGGAAGGAAGGAAGGAAGGAAGGAAGGAAGGAAGGAAGGAAGGAAGGAAGGAGGGAAGGAGGGGAGGGAAATTACCCACCTTTTTAAAAAGGAAAGGAAACTAACAACTAAATTGGTAAATGCGCAGACTAACACTGCAGCTGCCACTGGACTCTACTGACCCCGGAGGTTATTGTTCCTTGTCATCTAGAGGCTTGGGATTTGAAATCTCCCCAGGATACTAGACAAGGTGATGGGAGTGTAAACGGAGATCTCCATAATGCCAGCATCCTACAGGAAAAGGCTGCATCCTTGGTGAAAGGTTGGACTAGCCACCAGAGAAGAGAGTCAACCAAGCAGTATCTCTAAGGTAGTGATTCTCAAATTTGGCTGCATATTAGCATCACCTGGGGAGCTGACAAACAAACAAATGCACATCAAAGGAACAAAAAGCAAGGATGCCAAGGCCATGTCTGGCAGACTAATTAAATCGGAATCTCTGTGGGCATCCATCTTTATTTAAAGCTCCACAGGCAATTCCAAAGTGCAGCCAAGTTTAAGAACCGCTGTTGGAGGTGATCTCTGAGAATTTAGACTCTAAATATCACATAAAATTGGGAATTAAATTTATTCTAAAGCCTTGAGCAGAAAATTATAATCAGAAGTACTAGCAAGTACTAGCAATATCTCCCCTAAATTGGCAAGAGCCCCTGTAAGAATATTCCTCCAATTTGGGATGCAAAAGGAACTTTTCCAAAGCTGAACTAAAAAAAAACAAAAAACAAACAAACAAACAACAACAACAAAAAAAACTGAATAAAAAATTCCACAATGAATTAAATTAGAAACCCAAGATTTTGACACAGTTGAATGATAATCTGAAAAAAATATATAAATCATCTTTTATCATGATTTCTTAAAAAGAAAGAAGAAAATATAGAAAGGAGAACTATAAGAATAGACAGCCATTATTGAAGGTTTATTTTGTACCAGATCATGCCAGGCATATTCTATGGGTTTGGTGTTAACTGGTAGTTTGAAAGTGAAAATAAACAAAACCTAGAGGAGAATGCGTGTATGAGGGAACTTAATTTTTTGTTTTGTTTTGTTTTCTTGACTTTTTCATTTTAGGGATTTAGATAAAACATGACTTTTCACTGCCTTGTTGCTAGGAAGATTTTGCTAATGCATTTTTAACAGATTGTTGCTAGGAAGATTTTGCTAATGCATTTTTAACAGATACTCATGGCATTTAAGAGGAGAACCTAGAACATACAGTCAACCATTGTCATTCACAGAAGGAAGTAATGAAGCCACTGAAATTAACAGAACGGTCTACAGTTTCTCGTGCTCTTCTGTACCACCTGCTAGGATTTACCTCTAAATGTGACTTATAAATGCCCCTGCACCTGTAAATCTCCTTTCTCAATGAGAACTGCCACGCTAACAAAGTGATTTTTAAATAGAGGCTGGCAGAACCAGGGCCGGTTATGCAGGAAGAAAATACCCAAAAGGAGAGACTGGTTGAACTTTTGGATAAATAGGGGATGCTGGATAAAGAAAGTACTTTAGGTGCACATGTTGGTTTTTTTTATTGACTAATACCCAAATCTTTTTCTCTGTCTTTGATAACTATGGTGTGGTGGATCATTTGTCAACTTGGCTTGGCCGTGTAACCAGATATTTGATCAAACACTCATCCTGAGGTGGCAGCGAAGGTGTTTTTTGGATAAGATTAACACTTCACTCAGTAAACTTTGAGTAAAGCAGATTAACCTCCATAATATAGGTGGGTCTCATCCCATTAGTTAAAGGCCTAAAAGATCTCCTAAGGAAGAGGAAATTCTGCCTCCAGACTGCCTTAAGAATTAAGTTGTAAAATAAACTTCTCTCAGTCTCCAGCCTGTCAGCCTGCCCTGCAGATTTTGGACTTGTCAGCCTCCACAATCTCATGAGCCAATTCCTTAAAATAAATCTCAGTCTCTCTCTCTCCCCCTCTCTCCCTCCTGCTCTCTCCCCTCCTGTATACGTATCTACACATTGGTTTTGGTTCTCTTTCTCTAAAGAACCCTGACTAATACATACAGCAAATTGCATATTGGCTCCATTTCTTTGCTGCTGCTTCTATCTACAGCAATTTACATTTGACTTTGCAGTCTCTCCTATTGAAAATGGAATGTATTTCCTCCTTCATAAATTTGAGATTGATCTTGTGACTTGTTTTGATCCATGGGCTCTTAACAGACGTTACACTAGCAGAGGCTGAAAAATGTGCTTGCTCACGTGTGCTTCTCTCTCATGCCTCTACCTCTCCACCAGAAAACTACATTCTGACTAGCCCAATGGCAGTTGGAGACAAGGGGACAGAGTTGACCCAGATCACTTAGGTAATAGTGTGGGTGGCTGAAGGAAAGCATAGCTGAACAAAAATTTTTAAATGAGGACCAGGGACTGTTATGTAAGTCATCCACATGGATATTAAAGTCCTACTTACTTTGGGAATTAGAAAAATGATCAGCCTCTTCTTGAGAGAGATGAAGGTCTTAGAGATAAGACAAAAGTGAAAAACATACTGTATCAAGAGTTATGAAATATATTTTTGCTTTAATATTTTTTAAAGTTAAAATTGAGAATATTCTTTTCAGGGTGCCTGGGTGGCTCAATGGGTTAAGTTTCTGCCTTCAGCTCAGGTCATGATCTCAGGGTCCTAGGATCCAGCCGCGCATTGGGCTCTCTGCTCAGCAAGGAGCCTGCTTCCCCCTCTCTCTGCCTGCCTCTCTGCCTACTTGTGATCTCTTTCGCTCTGTCAAATAAATAAAACATAAAATCTTAAAAAACAAAGAAAATATTCTTTTCAATAAAAAAGTACACAGTTCATAGAGTAATTTAAGTAATCCCTATATAGGTAGTTATGCAGGCAATATAGCAAATTCAATGAAAATAAACCTGAACCTTTATCTTTGAGAAAATTTAATTCTGGAAATCCAGAGAACTTGAACTATTGGAGATCTTTGGTCAGATTCTCTTTTCTTGTCAATTGCATCTAGTTAGTTATCTCTGTGCATGACACTACTTCCACTTAAGTTCAAACTAACGTCTTGTCCTTGTGCTTTTACCAAATGTTTATTGTCCAGGCACATTGACTTGATTTATTAATTTGAATTTATGCTCTGCTGTACGTGTTATTAAAATCAGAGGTAAGCTTTGCAGGGAGTTTACACGTTATATCTTCTTCATACGTGTTTTTCCCCCCCCAAGGACATTGAAGGAAAATGATGTTATTTTAATGATTAATATTAAATTAATATTAGACTTAAAATATTCTCTTCAAAATGTATATGTAATCAAGCAAGATCAGATGCTGAGGGCATTCCTGTCCCCAGAAATACTAAAAATACCACAGTGAAAATGAGTAATAGATACATGGTTTGTTATATCAGAGAATGAGTCAACTAAGAAATACTACTTTTTGACAGAGCCAGAAATCTTCATAATTTAGCTTAGTTATTTATTAGATATATATTTTTTTTCCTCTTCAATTCTCAAAATTTCCTTGTACTTGACTCAAATCCCACCACTAATTATAGAACTTTGGACTAAAACTGTATAATCTTGAACACCAAATTTCTTGTGTGTCAGTTGCGTGATGTTGTTTGACCTTTCTATAGCCCAGTCTCCTCGTTTAGTAATATGAGGGTAAAAAGATAATTAATTAATTAGAAGGGTACATAACAAATATAACACAATCAAAAAGCATATTGTAGTGCCTAGAGCCTGATGTGTGCTCAAATGTTAACTTTTACTTATTTATTCTTAATTTGAGTATAGTTGGCACAATGTTGGCTTCAAGTGTACAACTTAGTGACTTGACACTATGTTCACCACAAGGGTAACTGGTCTCTGTCCTGTTATGTCACTAGTGCAGTATCATTGACTATATTCCTTATGTTCTGCCTTTTATACCTGTGACTTCTTCATTCCATAATTAGAAGCCTATATCTCCCTCTCCCCTTCACCTATTTTGCCTAACTTCCCACCCCACTCCCCTCTGGCAGTTTGTTCTCTGTATTTATAGGTCTAATTCTGCTTTTTGTTTGTATGGGTTTTTTTTATTTGCTTATTTACATACGTTCCATTTCTGAGTGGAATCATATGGCATTTGTCTTCCTCAGCTTGACTTCACTAGGTCCATCCATGTTGCCTTCAATGATACAATGTCATGCGTTATGACTACATAATATTCCAATGCAATATAATGCATATTATATATAAATATATATATTTAAAATATATATGTATATTTTATATATATAAAATATATATTTTATTATTTTTTATATATATTTTATTTTTAATATATTTTATTATATATATATATAAAACAACCCATTTTCCTTACCCATTTGTCTATTGATGGACACTTGTCTATTGTTGCTCCCACATCTTGGTTGTTGTAAGTAATGTTGCAATAAACATGGGAGTGCGTATATCTTCCCAAATTAGTGTTTTCATTTTCTTTGGGTAAATACCTAATAGTGGAATTATTGGATCATATGGTATTTCTATTTTTAATTTTTTGAGGAGCCTCCATACTGTTTTCCACAGTGGCTGTACCAATTTACATTCCCTGCAACAGAGAAAAAGTGTTCCTTTTTCTCCACATTCTTGCCAACACTTGTTATTTCTTGTCATTTTTATTTTAGTCATTCAAATGTTAGCTTTTAACTGCCTCGATTATAATCACAGCCTATTATATTGACTGATTCTCTATAAAGTCCAGGGAGGCAAGGTTTCTCACTTTCACTGTTTCTCTGCATACAAAATGCATTCAACAAATATATATGGATATAACAAAAAAAAATTTTTTTATCTCATAGGACTATGGTTAGGATTTATCATCATCCCAGTGTTGTTTGAGTAGTCCTGCCTTTCTCTGAGTTTCCTGGTACCAAGATTTTTTTTATATCATTCCTTCCACAAAGTCTCACTTATCTTCGAACCATACTCAAAATGACTCTTGCATTGATAATAGCTTTTCACATCCACTGTATCCACAGAAGGAACCAAAGTTGTGTTCACAGTCTCAGGTAGAGATACTGGTTATATATTCGTAATCCCATCTTTCAGTCTCCCTGTAATAACCCTGGCCATTCCCACTAATTGTAGTTATGTAGTATGATGGCAACCACCAGGGAAAGCTGAGATGTAAAAATAAAATAAAACAAAATCACAGCAGAAGTCTTATCTGTCTGGCCTTCCAGGCTTGGCAGTGGGATGCACAGTGAACAAGAGAAATTAGTGGTAACTCTGCCTTAATAATGGTTTCCAGCTTCCAGTATCAACCCATTACTTCAATGTTTTCTCCCATTGTCTCTTTAGTCACAGCTTACTTCCCTCCAACTTTCGTTTACTCCTTGCACAAAGTTGATCTTCTTTTCATGAATTTATTCTTTTTTTTTTTTCACTTTCCTGCTTATGGCAACTATCATGATGATAAACTGAGATTTGCATCCAGCCGTGGACAAGGGAAGTTGAAAGAATATTAAAAGAATAGTAGGTCTAATGTTCTTGAATTATTTCCCATGACCTGTGAGTTTACACAACCATTTATTCCCATCTCTGTGCATGACTTTCGTAATGTCGAATTTCCTTGCCTTGACAATAGGGTAAAGAGCCCAACAAATTAGTAATTAGTTGTTGGTGGTGGTGGTGGCAGTGGTGTTTTTGGTTGTTTTGTTTTGTTTTCTTAATGTGATTGAATAAATCTTGACTCTCTTTATATTCCTATTAGAAAAAGATTATGAGCATTTATTTTTATGCATACTTCTAGAATATTTGACATCAAGAAAAACAAAGGTGATTATTAGCTCTTTTCTTATAAAATAGATCTATATGAAGGAACTCAATGAATAGTATTTTACAGCCTTTTTTTCCCCTGGCTGTCTTAGAAACATTGTTTGTTGTGAGTCAATCAAGAAAAAAAATCAAGTCTTAATATGCAAGTCACTGAGAAGAATACAAAGACTAATTTCAGTGAACAGGTCTTACATATCAGATACTTTCTTAGATACCACCGTAGAACTATTCTACCCCAAATATAAGCCATTATTCCAGCATTCAGGAACTCACTGTATTGTCAGGTGATCTGCATTCCAACAAACAAATTTCCCATATTGTGATTAATGACATATCAAAGTATGAACGAAATGGATGGGACACAGAGATGGGGTGGCAAACCTCATTCATCAGCAGATTTCAGGTCTTCCAGGAGATGGAGTTCATTAGCCTGAAAAAAGACAAAAGGAACTGAATGAACAGTAACATGGAATATGACTAGGTATAGGAATTATAAAATCAGGAAGCATGGAGCTTAAGTGTTAAAAGAGGGAGAATATGGTCTGCAAAAGAAAATGGCTAAATACAAAGACTTCTGTCAATCATTTCAATTTCAGGAGAGTCTCCAATTGCAAAGTCCGATTAGAACATTTACATATTGTACTATTTGCATGGATTAAAAAAGCATTTACAGCATTACATAGTCTATTAAAGGTAGGAATTATATGTAAGAAAAAAGGTAAACACACATATTAAAGGTACATACATTATCCAAAGTTGCAACAATCTGAGGTAACTATTGTAGACACTTAAGTGTGTATCTTTCCATGTAGTCTTCTCTGTAGATATATGTATAAACAAATATAAAATGGATTATACTTCCCCATTTTTCAGTAGTGTTTTTTTCTATAATTTTGAATAAATCTCTCCATTTGTGTTATCTTAAAAAGCATGTTTTATATAATATACTTCTTGTCCAATTCTTATTGTTGAACTACTTTTTTCCAATTTGTGAAATCTTAAACATATCTGTTTAACTATTATTTTTAACTATTTATAATTTAACTATTATTCTATAAGGTCTTAGGTTCTAGTTGTGTCAGAGGATACTTTTGAAAATATTTTAGTGTATTTAAATAATTTTACCGTAGTGTAGTTTTTTAAAATACAAATGTACTACGTAATGCACAGTGAATTTATTTTTGAGAGAGAGAGAGAGAGTACTTGCATATGAGTGGAGGAAGGGGGGAGAGGCAGAGGGGAAGGGAGAGAAAGAATCTTAAGCAGGTTCCATGCTCAGTGTGACACCAAATGAGGGGCTCAATCTCACACACCTGAGATCATGACCTGAGCTGGAATCAAGTGGGACGTTAAACCAGCTGAGCCACCCAGGAACCCCTGAAGTTATATTTTTAAAAGATCTTCAAAACAGAAATATGTAAAGTAAAATATGAAAGATTTGCTGTCCTTAAACACACTTTCTCTCTGTCTCTTTTTACAGCCCAGTCTCGCCACTGTTGTTAAGTGTTTGGTGAATACTCTCGTAGTCCTTTGTCTTTATTCTACGTATGTGAAGTCTGTGTGTGTGTGCATAAATGTGTGTTTGTAAAAATAATGTGCATAATTTATCACTTATGCAAATGATATGTTTTTCAAATAATTCAGATCATGGGCATCTTTAATACCAGTATACAAAATTTTAACTGATTCTTTTTAACTAAGCTGCAGTATTCCATGTTATAGATTGGTACAACTCCATTAGCTCCAACCCGGGTTCATGTCATTTGAAAGAAATTTATATTAGGAGGAATAAGTCAAGCTGTTTTCCAAAGGTTTTAGATTTTAAACATAAAGTCCATTCAGAGATTAGTTAGTGGATAAATTATCCCTTATTTAGTTAAGCACAGAAATTACTAATATCATAAAAATATGAAAAGAATATAAAAATAGATGGCTCCATTGATTTGTTAAATGTTTCAAAACAGTAATAATTTGGAAAACTAAATATAAACAAGATGAAAAATTAAGACAACAAGGTTTTCTGATCATGGTCTCTCTGAGGAAGTATACCCAATATGCCCACACACATGCTGACTCCTATAAGTAAAGTGACATTTGAAGAGCCATTAGCAATCAGTAGAAATAAATGACTGCCCTATAATATTAAAGACACTTTCATATACAAGGATTTGAAAAGCCACAACTCATTCTTCAGAATTGTATTCCCTGTTAGAAAATAATTTTTTATCCTCTAATTCTCAATTTCTTCATCTATAAATTTGGAATAGTAGGAATATTTGTTCTGTCTTATAGAACTGTTGAAGTTCAAAAAAAAAAAAAAAGAACTGTTGAAGTTCAGCTCTTATGAGTCTGTATGATAATGCCTATATAAGCTAAAGCACCATCCAGTATAAGATCTTCCATTGAAAGTTGCTATATGTGTGTATCTGCTTGTATATATACATATATAATTATTAAATGATGTAGATTATACTAATACCTGCACTATATCTAAGTGATTATTCACTTTTGGGGGCAGGCTTCCTAGGAAACATTCTGTACAATTTTATATTTCACATCAATCCAAGTATCACTTTTTTGTTGTAGTTTTTGGCTTCTGCATTATGGTCACTCAAGATACTAAAAAACCTTCTAAGTATTCTGGATGTACTTTGTGGCAGTATAGTCAAGTTTTCACATGGCCAGTTAAGACATTTCAGTAACACCCCTTAAATTCCCTCCTCAGCTACAAATCCTTGTGTTCCCATGATGAGCTCTGAGGGAGGAAAAGACATATGGACCACTCAAGAGCTTGTAGCAGGTAGAGACATGAGTTCCAAACCATGACCTCCTCTTATTTCAATGTTTTTTGTTTCTGTTATATTTTGGAATCTCCAGAAAGTGCAGTTTGCTAACTTACCCATTAAAAGTCCAGGGTCAAGGGGGGCCTGGGTAGCTCAGTCGGTTGAGCATCTGACTCGGTTTTGGCAGCTCAGGTCATGATCTCAGGGTTGTGAGATCAAGCCCTGCATAGGGCTCTATGCTCTGCATAGAGTCTGCTTGTCCCTTTCCCTCCTTTCATGCTCCTCCCCTCGCTCAGTTGTGGTCTCTCTATCTCTCTCTCTTTTTCAAATAAATAAATTGAAAAGAAAGAAAGAAGAAAGGAAGGAAGGAAGGAAGGAAGGAAGGAAGGAAGGAAGGAAGGAAGGAAGGAAGGAAGATAGATCAGTCCAGGGTCAAAATTTGTATGTATGCTTTACACTCCCCTGAAATGTAAAAGATTTTCAAAATTTTCTTGTTTATACTATAAGAACCCATGGTTTGTAACTCACATTTAGTCTTTAACTTCAGATTTATAATAAAGCCATGTTCTATTTTTCACTATCATCATTGTCTTTACTTTTAGATTAAACATGAGTATATTCTCTGTATTATACAATTCTTAGATACCTAGAAACAATGGCATAAATTCTATTAAATATGAAGTCAAAATTCAGGGTAGAGAATAACTAAAACATTCTATTTATTGAAATGACTAACAGTACAGAAGTAGCATGTAGCAGATTTACTGTTGAAAGTAACTGGGATATAATAAATAACTGTGAATGAGTGATAGACAAGAAGGACAGAGTTTCTATAACGGATGAGAATAAGTCAAAGGGAGGAAAAAATTGTGGAACCTTAATTACAACAACAAACATCTCATCCCTGTCTTCAAAAACAGATAAGTTAACATTGTCAGTCTCTGTTGGCCAAGATGGGCTAGACTTTCAGCAGTTATCATCCTCAAATCTCATTGTTAAAGTGGCTTAAGAAATGAAAAATTCATATATTAGTTGAACCCTGGGGAGCTGCTATTTAGAAGAAGGAATTGAAAGACTACAGAAGTCTGGAGAGCTAATGAGTACTCTGAGGAGTGGATTTCATAGGGGAGTTTGCCAGATCAATTCACTTATTGTGTATCATTTTGAAAATTTACACTAGAATAGGAGTAACTGTATGTTTTTCGTTTCTACAACCCAATGTAGGGGGATATCAAAGCATCTTAAAATTGCATAATATTTCCTCAGCTTTTCATGTAAAACATTTTATTAGTGAGCATGGCAATGAAAAACAATTTATAGATGTACAGGACAACTTGCAAAATGCATGTTAGACCTTAAATTAAAGAGTAGAGCCATTTAGAGAGTGTGCAGGCTTTAAGCTCAGAAAGACAACAGGAAGAAGCCACTCCTCACATTCACCTCTGTCCCTGACCATGTCATTTGATATACACTCTATACTCTACACAGTGGTGTCATCAGTCATGTTAACAGACTGATATGCTAAATGGTGGGTGGGGTTCAATTTATTTGTTACTAAAAATAGTTCAAGCACACATTGCTTATGAATACATTACTTATTTTTAAGTGAAGCAGGGTAGATTTACATTACATACATGCATTCAGATACCCTAATCTGAATGAGAAAAGCAAATACGAAATTTTAACTCATCAAGAACTGGACCCAACTTTGAATAAGATATTGAAAATGAAATATATTGGAACAACAATATTAATGTTTTCTGTGACTGGTGCCAATTTGAATATTTCTTTCTCTGCTAGAGAGTCCCTTGCCCTTCTTTGGAGTACTTTCATTCCTTATATCTTTCCTTTGAAGTAAATGTCCTTCTTTGTGATTATACCTGTGCTACCTCCCACCAAAATTTAAATCAACATCTTTCCCTATATGTGCATGATTGAAAGACATCTCTCCACCAGTCCCTATGGAGAATGACTTTCTTTCTAAATATGTTATGAGTACCTTATCATTAAACTTATTAAATCGGTATTGTTACTAATATTGTTTATGTCTTATAACACTACCAGCCCTTGAATTTTGGATCTTACCTAATTCATCTCTAAATCCACAGGTTTTAGCATGGGACCTTTGTATACTACCAGTAAGTGGAATAATATATGTTAAATACAATTAGTTTTCTTAATTTTATGTAATACCAGAAATCAACAAAGCCAATTTCTTAAAATAATTCTATTTTGGATGCCATTAGTTGCATGATTTTGCCCATTATAAGGGCAGGTAGTACAGATTAAATCTTTTATTTCTGAGATTTTTATTTTTTTGGAATTAGTTTATAAAGTGATAGTATATTTAGTTTGTTCAAAAAATAGAAATTTGGGTATCTGAAGGGCTAGTTTCTGCCTCTGGGTAACAATATAGGAGAGGCCCTGGTGAATTGCTAGCAATTGCTAGCCAGTGGGTTCTGAAACCGATCTTGGTCTACAGTGAGTCACCCCATTGACTGTTGTGATTCCGCATATCAAAGCAACACACCCCAGATCCTACTGAGATACTAGCAGTTCTCTGACTTACAGAAATGGGCAGGATATCTCACCAGCCTCAATCATTTGCAGGTAGGTCCTCTCCCACTCCTGCTCTTCACAAAGTGATTAGAAACTACCAAATGGCTCAGTGGATTAAGACCTCTGCCTTTGGCTCAGGTCATGATCTCAGGGTCCTGGAATCTGCATCTGGCTCTCTGCTCAGCAGAGAGCCTGCTTCCTCCTCTCTCTCTGCCTGCCTCTCTGCCTCCTTGTGATCTCTCTCTCTGTCAAATAAATAAAACCTTTAAAAAAAATGTAATAAAATAAAATGTTATTGGACTACTGTCAACGTTTGTTTCATAGCATTTAATTTAGCCAGAAATGATCACTCATGTAAATTTAACATAGTAAATGGGAAGTTATATATCTCCAAATGGGCACTAATAAAAACTGGAATTTATATATATATATATATATATATATATATATATATATATATATATTACTTTATTGCCCATGTATGAATGATAAACTGAGCAAAGGAGTTAAGAATATTCTTAAAGTCCTGAGTTCAGTAACCAGCCCTGCCATGTATTACCCCATATATGGGGCATTTAGCAGGGTTTTGCCTCCCTAATAGCAACTCCTTTATGGTGTGGTTATGGAGGATTTAAAGAAATAATGAATTTAAGGAGTTTTTGCACTGCACATAATAAATACTGTTATTAAGTTTGATTCTGTATATGATTTTTTTAAAAAAGTACTAATCTTTATTGAGTTCTTAGTATAGTATAGGTGTAGGCTAAGTTGTTTACATTCATCATCTCATTTTATCCTTACAATATACTATTACTATTTCCTCTTTTCAGATACTTCACTGAAGGTGAGTGATTGATAATCTACTTTGAACATGAATTCTCTGTCTCCAAAACCCAAGTCCTTAACAACTGTACTGTAAGTATATGAATGAATATAATAACTCTTTAAACAGATTCAATTTATTACATCTTCCTTCCTTTAATGGCAAGGACGCTTACAAGCAGATTTTCTTTTATCTATTAATGACACATAAATTAGTTTTCTCCTCCTATCATCTCATGTTATTATCTGTTTTTCTTTAAGCCATCTCAAATTATTTATGAAAGAAAAAATAATATAAATAAGAATTTTAAATAGTCAACCCATCAATGTTTACTAATAGAATTGTCTGGTAAACAGAGAAAAATCCCATAAGAAATTGAAAACAATTTATTTGGTCACTATTCCTAGAATAAAGTTAAAAAGATATGTACATCAATACAAATATTCAGAGAACTGTAAGAAATAGAAAGATTGCGTGGTGTTAATGAAGAAAGTCCCCCCAAAGACAGTGATTTGTAATACAAACTGCACTGGTATTGGACTCAGGGGCCTTGATCTAATTCCTTTCAATGTGACTTTGGGCAGGACAGCCAGTGCTATTGAATACAGTACCAGTTTTCTCTTCTATTAAAGGTGTAAAATTTCCTCATCTGATAATGGTACCCCTAACTGATATTGCAAAGTAAACTTTAAAAATAAGGGTATGAACTGTAATGAGCCTCTTCCCTTTATTATTTTTATTTTGCTGCTGTTGTTGGCATTGTATGTAAAGAGAAAAAGGATAAGAAATCCTTTAGATTCAAAGGGAATCTGTTCAGAAATTAGGACTGTGGGTTCTAACCTGAATCTTCAATTTAGTCATACTTGACTTTGATCTTTGTATTACACAAAAATTTAAATTAGACTACATAGAGAGCTTGCCAAATATCAAGGTCTAGCCAGCTTTCTAATTCCTAGAATACTTAAAATATAACAAATTTATATGAAACATATGAGGAAATAGCTGCACTGGTCCTATTATAAATGGACAAAAAGGAATTGTTTAACCAGATTATATCAGTGTGTGTGGGGGGGGGGTGTGTGTAGCAGAATGTGAGTTGCAGAATAATACATATTTAATAATTTTGATGTCATATCAAAAATAAGGTGTTAAGTATAAGCACAAAACAATAAATCACAAGCAGTGAAATAATAAAAATGGTACTTTGCTTCAAAAGTGCAGTAGAAAAATCATAAAATACATCTTAAATTGCTTTAGTTAATATACATGGAGCATGACATTGTGGTCCATATTTTATCTTATTTCCAAGAGGGTCGCTGGGTGGGAGCATTTCCTGCCTGTGCTAAATGTGATGTGGGAGAAAACTGGGAAGAGCTTTCCCTCAGTGAAGAAGGTGTCTTAGATACAGATTTTAGATCTGTATTTAAGATCTTAAAATGAAGATTAAGATTAATCTTCATCTTAAGATTAAGATCTGTATCTGTATAAAACAGATACCTGTGCCTCTTTAAGAGACCTTCACTTTATTCTCCACTTGGCCAAATATGTGAGAACTAATTATACTGCCCAGAACTGTCTGCATTTTCTGGCATTTCTTAGAATGATTTCAAATATCACATCTATCAATAGCTGATAATTCCATGGCTGTAGGTGGGAGGATGTTGAGTGGTAGGAAAAGGAATATAAATATATAGACATATATGTGTGTGTGTGTGTGTGTGTGTGTGTGTGTGTGTGTGTGTGTGTATGTATTTAAGTAGATAATACTTGTAGAAGGAGATTTAAGCAAAGCTGTGCTTCTTTGTTAAAGGATTCCCATAAATGCAAGGAGTCATTTGTGTGTTCATTTAATCTCTGTCTGTAAATGCCATTAAAGCAGAAAAGATATGTCTTTTGATTTGTGTATCTACAATGTCAAACAGTGATAATGGCACTACAAGGTTACTTAACAAACAGATTTTCATTAGGAGAGTAGTTGGATATATAATTGAGCTAATGAATGAAGATGGTTTGGGAAAACCAAGTTTATTCACAGGAAGGAGTCCTAATTTGGAGAACAGTTTTTAATAAGACAGTTTGAGTGAAAGAGAACTAGATTTTTGTGATCTTAAGAGCTAGGTAAAGGAATTTTAATTTGATTTGATGGAAATAGAGACCTAGTGGAAAGGATGACAAGGATAAATGGAGAGACAAAAGTGGACATTATTAACAATGACCAACTTGGAGTATTCCACTGAATCCATTCTTACTCTTCTCAAAATTCTTTTTGTAGCCTTAATTTCTCTCTCTCCTAAGCATAGTAGAATAATGGAAAAATAAGGAGCTGAGAAGAGGCTTACCTGATTTAAGAAAAGAGAAGAAGGGAAAATAAGTGGCATAAAATAAGACTAGAAATCCAAAACTAACAGTCTCTGAGGTACACATTGGATTCACATAGCTACAGCTTAAACTGAAGAGGAGCCCACTGTGTCAAGGGTCCTCAGGACCACTCTCAGGTTAGGTAATTCCTAGAAGGACTCTGAAGTTGTTATATTTATGTTTCCGCTTTATTAGAGCAAACATACAGATTAAGATCAGCAGAGGGAAAAGGTGGATGAAGCAAAATCTGGAGAAAACTAAATGCAAGCTTTCAAGTGTCCACTTCTAGTGGAATCACATGGAATGCATTTAATTCCCCCTTCCCCAGTAATGATGTCTGACAACACACACAAAATATTGCCCACCAGGAAACCCCCTGCTAGTCTAGGTGCCTAGAGTTTTTATTAGGGTTCGGTTATATGGACATTCAGCACTAAGTGACTGACCTCAAGCTCCAGACCCTGAGAGAAAGAGAGTGTTCACCATAAATCACATTGTTAGTATAAACTATCTTGAAAACTAGTGTAGTGTGGCCTAAAGCAAAAGACATGCAGAAACATTCTCATCAAATGCAAAATTCCAGGAGCTCAGTTTCCAGGAGCCAGCCAAGGGCCAACCCAGAAAACAGCCCTTATTTTCTGTGGAAAAGGAAGACGTTGTAAAGAGAAGACAGAAAAGGTCAGTCTACCCCTAAGCCCTATTTATTTATTTACTTATTTGTTTGTTTGTTTGTTTGTTTGTTTGTTTATTTATTTATTATTTTTAAGATTTTATTTATTTAGTTGACAGAGAGACACAGCAAGAGAGGGAACACAAGCAGGGGGAGTGGGAGAGGGAGAAGCAGGCTTCCTGCTGAGCAGGGAGCCCTATGCGGGGCTCAATCCCAGGATCCTGGGACCATGACCCAAGCCAAAGGCAGAGACCTAACAAAAGAGCCACCCAGGCACCCCTCTAAGCTCTATTTTAGAAGCAAAGTGAGTAATAGGAAATAAAAACCCAATACCAAAAACAAAATACAAATAATTCCATGTAACTGTCTCTGCTTTACAAATTAAAGGGGACAAGATTCAGTAAAATTTAGCTGATATATTATAAAATGATAGTAGAGATACTTGATGAATATCTGGTATGACCTATCTTTTATGTGTCCATCCTTGAGTCATGAGAAAATTATAAGAGTCTTAAGGTATTATTTCAGCCTCTATGGATGCTATGTTTATAACGTCCTAGACCAATGGCAGAAGATGCATTGAGAAAAGCTGGCAAATAAACCATTATTTTTAAACATTTTCTTGTCAGTCCAACCCACTAATGCCCCCAATGAATTTTAATGCTACCTCAAGATTTCCTTATGCTACTTCAGCTACTATAAAAATCCACGGTCTAATAGAAAACACCCAACTTAATTTTTCTAAAAAAAATTATTTTGGAAAAATAGATGCATATAAAGTTCTGCTTAGTGATTATCTCAAGGGGGACCCTTAAAGTTTTGAGTAAACTGGCATGACTTTTGCCTAAGAAGTCTGAAGAATATTGAAATTAAAAATATCTTGGCATGACTCCCACGTGATCATCTAAACATATCGGGGGATACAAATAGTATTTCACAACCTAAAGAGTTCAGTGTTGTATCCCCACGATTGATCAATACTCATACCGTCCCTCTTCTCCTTTGGAGATGACGTGTCTTAAAATTGTACACAGGCTTAGCTAGAAACTAGAAACTAGATCAATACTCATACCGTCCCTCTTCTCCTTTGGAGATGGTGTGTCTTAAAATTGTACACAGGCTTAGCTAGAAACTGGTGATGCTGCATATGGACCAGAATGTATTTATCCTCAACCCACATCCATTTATATTAAGATGATTCAGGCTAGAAAAAAGGTGGTGTGTTTGTCACATTCTTGCTCATAACATTTTATGAAGAAATGCTAACCACTTACATAGCATATACTTAAGGATTTTGAAAAATAAGTTCTGCCACAAATCATCTCCTCCACTGGGTTGGTATCATGCCTTAAATTGCCCTGTATCAATCCCCTGGTCTTGTCAGTTGTTTTTTTTTTTTTTTTTACTTTTTATATTTTTGTATAATTCTAATGTGAATCCGCAAGTAGATGTTCCTTAGAGTGTGAAGCACAGCAACTTTGTTTTCAGTTTTACAAACTCTCTGTCTGGTTGTGAACATTGGTGGCAAGTCATAAAATACTGTGAATATCGGCATCTGTGGCTTGTTCATCTCATTAGGTAAAACATGAAGTTAAAGGCTAGGGTTTTGTTTTTTGTTTTTTGTTTTCTGGTTTTTTTTTTTTTTTTATTAACACATAATGTATTATTTGCTTCAGGTATACAGGTCTGTGAATCATCAGTCTTACACAGTTAACAGCACTCGCCATAGCACATACCCTCCCCAATATCCATCACCAAGCCACCCTATCCCTACCCCCCCAACACCCCCACCCTGCCCCCTGCCACCTCCAGCAACCCTTGGTTTGTTTCCTGAGATTAAGAATCTCTTATGGTTTTTCTCCTTCCTCAGTAAGGGCTAGATTTTTATAGATATGTGTCTTAAACCTGTAAATTGACCTCCTTTTTACTAAGATTTCACCAGCCTGAGATTCCCCTAAAACATAATCTTTTTTTTTTTTTCCTGATTGGGCAAAGAGAAGAGCAATGTTTATGGTGCTGTTGCGGAAGCAAATTAAAACAAAACCAAAAAAAATACACTCCATTCAGTTTTTGATGTTAAAGCAAAATACAAGACAATTAAGAGCAACTAACAGGTGGCTCCATAAAACAGTGTAATTTTCTACTACTTTCCTATCTCCCTACTTTGAGATCAATCTCTGATAATGGAGAGGCCTCATTTGTGAAAAACACTTCAGAGATGAAACCTCGGGTGTTTAGATGAAGTGAAATAATGAGTGAGAAGAGTCAGTGGTTTCACCCTTTGAACCAAAACGGGCAATTTGAGAGAGTTTGATGTTTCAAGATTTGTGAAAATGTACCAATTATTATTCTTAAAGTTTGTTTTTAAAATATTCTTTATGAAGATGATTTTAGTATATAGGCACTGATTTAATTAAATTCAATAAAATCCTCTTTGTAATTAAAAACAGGCAAAAGCAGGTTAATCTTTGTATAAATATGACTGAAATGGAAATGTGGGTACTTTATACATGACACTATAGACATAGGGAGCAGCTGTCACTAGCCAGTGTCCCCATATATGGACTTGAAGCCAAATGTCGTGTGAAATAGCTGCCCCTGTACCATGTTCTTCCACCCTGAGGATCATGTAATGAGCAGTTACTCTATAGGAGCACTTCCACAAGTGTTTTTGCATTCATCGTCTCATTCTCTTCCTAGAACAACTTATGGAGAGTACATTATGGTTACTTTAAGGAGACTAGAATTCAGCCAAGTTAGTAAAAGTGATCATTGCCAAAGTAACAGAGAATGGATACAAACCCACATATGTACCCAAAGCCTGTGCTCTGAACTGCTGTGCTGTTTCTTCTCATCCTTTACTAGTGGCTGTAATTTTATAATTACTACTTCTGAGTCAAGCAGGAAGTCACAAGGAAGCAGGAAGAAAAAAGGGAATAACTATATATGTTGAGCAATAAAGGAAACAAGGCACAGAGGACTAATGCAGCAAATTCAGCCTTATGCAGTGTGAGGGTCTTAGAAAAACCTCCTTAACCACCGTGTACTCATCCCAGATCCTGCACTTTTCTCATTCACCCACCACTCCTGTCTTTTCTTGTGCACCGCTCATCTCTCAAAACCAAAGCATCATTTCAGTGGGATTTCCAGTTTCTAGTCACCTTTCGTTCTAATTTAAAGCCAAAACCCTGTTTGTCAATAATTTCCACAAAATATTATGACATATGTAATGAAAGGACACATTCCTTGTGCAAAAATTAGACACATAAAGGAACAAATAAAAGAAAAAATGAGCCACTATATTGGGAGAACACAAAAACATTATTGTAGCAGCACAAAGAAAGGAATAATTGCTCTCCAGCTTGCAAAAGGTGACACCTGAGATTATTCTCATAGACAAAGTAAATTTTCTTTAAGAAAAAGAAAGGAGGCAGGAAATTTGAGTGAAGACAGAATGACTAAGGTGTGAAACTCTCATGCCTATGGTATATGGATAAAACAATAACTGGAACAATTTACCAGGAAAACATACAGGAATTTGGGTAATCAAGTGAAAAATGTGAAACTAGGATACCACTGTATGTTGATGGCATCTTATCAGACAATCTGAATGATCTGTTTCTTGTTGTTGCCTCAGTAAATGGAAGCTATAGAATATGCAAGCATCTCTCAGGTAAGAAAATATTTCTATAATATTAATTAATATAATATATATTATATTTAATATATAATATAATATATAATATTATAGTACAGTAAATTTTCATCTAAAGTCGACAATTTATAGTGGAGTGAAAAAATTGTTTACTTATTATTTGTGATTATTCACTTATAATTTCATAGAATTTGTGCACAGTATATGCTTTATGAGCATAACCCTAAAATAGATAAAATTATTTGTTTTCCCAAGAATATCTTATACATAATAAGTAAGTAATTTTACTACTGTGATACAAATGTGCTAAATACTTTCTCCTGTTATTCAGTCGATTAAGGCAAATGGACAAATTGGAGAAATATTGTGAAAAGAAGCATGAGTGAGAGAAAAATGTGGATTTAATGGAAGAGAAAGAATAAAATTAGGAACAACAACAAAATCAGTAATTAGTCATGACCTGGTCCATTGGAGCAGAACTAATATAAAATACTGGCATGTAACATAATGTGTGTTTTCCAGGTCTGGTTTAAATTATTAGTGCCTAAAAGAAAATGAACATGAACACTAACCTGCACTGGACAGAAAAAGAGTGTCAATAAAATTATAAATTATAACATGTGACATTTAAATGAACTTCTGCTTGAAAAAAATGTTTCTTGGGGCACCTGGGTGTCTCACTCGGTTAAGTGTCTCCTTCAGCTCAGGTCATGATCCCAGGGACCTGGGATCCAGCCCCACATTGGGCTCCCCTGCTCAGTGGGAAACCTGCTTCTCCCTCTCCCTCTGTCCCTTACCTTTCACCCTCCCTCCTTGCAAGTATACGCACTTGCTCACTGTCCCTCAAGTAAATAATTAAAATCTTAAAAAAAATATTTCTCAAAGACATTAAAATAAAAAAGCCTTTCTTATAAGATATTAAATAGAATGCTTTTAAAATCTAAACCCATCTACCATTACAGCATCATTTTCTATTGCAGAGATGACCCGTTATTAGAATGTGTGTGTGTGTGTGTGTGTGTGTGTGTGTGTGTGTGTGTCTGTGTGTCTGTGTGTGTCTGTGTGCATGTGTGCACGTGTGTGGAGTGCATATATGCAGTTTATTGCAGCTAGTTAGTACTATTTAAATTCAGAAGTATCACATACCACTTAATAATTTACAGTCAGTGTAGAAGACTGTAGCATATATTATTTATGATAGAAGATGCTCAGGGACATAACAATACAGAATATATTTCTCAAGCTCCAATTATTGCCTTTTAGGTCACTTTAGAGTGAAAAGTTCTTGAGCTATCACTTAGGGAAGTCACGATTCACATCAGCCACTGTAAGAAACATGATTGATTGATTGTAATCTCTAGAATGAGGTAAAGAACAAAAGTAATATGATTATGGCAGGGACAGCCAATGATCCCACTAGCAATACTGAGTGAGTTGTTCAGATCTGGAAATCATCTTTAAGCAGGGCTGAGACTAAACCATTAAGGAAAAAAAGTATCTGCCTAGAGGCCAAGAAACCACCTTCCCCTGCTAGAATATTTCCTCCATCTAGTTCACTGAAGCTGTGAGGGAGAATCTACAATCACATCTTCATTCATTGGTTTAAGCAATATAATGGATGCTTTGGGGGTACAATAGAGATGCCACTTCCCTCTATAGGATTGAGATACTCATTCCCTCAGTTTCTGGAGATGTTGGCATCATAAAATTTTAACTGAGACCCTCTCTGGAAATTGTACTCTTCAGAAAAGTACTGACTTGCCCAAAGTTAGGCCCCTTTGATGAGGAGCAGCCTATATCCAATGTTGGGTCTGTTGAGGGAAAGAAATGTTTGGCCTCTTTGCTTTAATTAAACAACTCTGTAGGATTATTCCAACACCAGAATTCCCCATGGAATCAGCTATAGGCTTTGTGGTAACTACATCACAGTTCAGTGCCCCCCTTGCCCTCCCCTTTGTCCTTCACTCTCCTACTGTAGTTAATCCCAGAGGCACTCCTCAGTTAACCTTTCACCCACAAATCTCAGCTTCAGAATCTTTCTTGGGGAACCTGACCTAAGATAATTAGTGCCAAAAATGCCTGAGGAAGATGACTTTGCATGAAAATTGGGAGCTGATCAGCCACCAATCAGCTGGCAATGAGAACTGGTAAAATGTGGAACATTATTAGTGCCTTGCATTTGCTTAGCAGTGCAATTGTTGAGAACCTCACTCTGGCAAACTTCGAAGGGCCACGTGCACCAGCAGGGGTCTATCTCAAGTACTTAAGAAATTCTGTGTAAGTCATAATCATTTGGAGAGTAGAATGAAATGGTTCTTACTGATGCAGGCAGGCTGGGTCTGAGGACCCAGAGGGGGTCCCACAGGACCAACCAAGAGGGTCCTTGGCTGTACACAAGATAGAAATCAAACCCAAGCAGCAGGAAGTAAGAGCAGAGTTAAATGAAGATGTACAAAGAATGCAGGTATAAACAGAGCGTCTGGGAGACTCAGAAAAGAAAAAGAGAATGTGTTTCATTTTTGCTTGGGGTCTGGAGGTTTTTTTTGTTGTTTTTTTTTTGTTTTTTTTTGAGGATAGGAGTCTGGTGTCACATGTCTTCTCAGGCATCCAGTAACTGGTAGAACAAGGACAGGTGCTCAGTGTCCTCCATAAGTCACTTATACCCTGCAGCCAAGGGTCTTGGTATCCAGATGTCTGGAGTCAGTGGCCTTGGAAAACATACATGACAACCTCAGCTGGTCACTCCTTGGATGCTATCAATTGTGCTGAAAGGCTCCAAAGACATCATTAACTACTTCACCTTTACAAGGAGGACACACATTAAGGCATGTGTGTACATGGGAGTACAGGTCCTAGCAAGAATAGAAGCAGGAAAAGGAACAAATAAAATAAAAGCAACCTTCTTTTCATGGAGTCCCTTCAGTTTCCCTGTCTCACTACTAGAAGCTATTGATGTATTGAATAAAGAAATCAAAATGATTTGATTAATCACCAACTAAAAGCTGAGAGTCAAAGCTAGAGGGCCTCCTTAGCAGCATTTCTTAGTAGCATGTACTAAAATTCACTTTCTATGCAACTAGAGAATAGAAAAAAGCTAGGGTAACGCCCAAGTCTTAAGCATAATAGTAGTAAAGTTATAGAGGAATTTAAATTCTCAAATTTGGAATATCTACCTTGCTATGATCAAGATCTTAATTAGGAAGGACCCAGAAGTATGTGACAGAGTTATCTGGATAAATGCAGTCTAAAACATTAATTTCTCCAACACTTCTGAAGACTCAGGGCCTGTTTAAGAGGCCCACGCGTCTCTGTTAAATGCTAGAACTCTCCTCTTGCTTGAAATCAATGTATGTGTCACTACCTTGCAAAAAAGCATGCACCCCAATCAGGATCTTTCAGAACTACCCCTACAGCTTACAAGATCAATAATTAAGATTAGGTTACAATATAACCAAGCTGGGGAAGTGTGAACTACATCCTGGTTGGGTGGGGTGGGGGGGACTACATCCTGATTGCCTGCCGGACTCAGGCAATATTCACTATTTACAGGTCAGGGGAATCTTCATAGGATTGGCTCTGGAGGATGTTGGATTAAAGAGAGAACATAACGTTTAAAGAAGAAGAATTTATGGATATGGTAACAACTTCCCATAATACAGGATTAGACACCCGGGCAGTGAGAGATGCTCATACAGCATGTGCTTGTAAGTGATAATAGAGATAATGAAGATTATGAAAAAGTAGGAAACAGGTAGTGGACAGGAGGAGCATGATCATCGTCATCATAAGTAAGGTTATCTGAGTGGTAGCTGGAGAATATGTGATACAATCTAAGGAAGATCAGAAGAACCCATCAAGATGTTTAAAATACTTGAAGTTCATAGGCAAGTTGTTTTCAACCAGGAGGAACCTTGCCCCTCATGGAACATTTGGTAATATCCGGGGATATTTTTGGTTGTCACAAAGGGAAGCGTGATGGCATCAAAGTGGCAGAGGTCAGTTCTGCCTGAACTGACCATTCTACATGGCCAGTTCTACAATGCACAGGACAGCACCCAAAAAGAAAATTACTCAGCCACATCCAATGCCCATCGTTCTCAGGTTGAAAAAACCTTTTATAGGAATAAGGCAGATTGAAACAAAATAAATCAAGGATGGATCAAGAGGTAGAGGGCAGCCATTCCCAAACAAGTCCTAATTCCTGGATTAATTTCCAGATTGAGTCCAGTTTTCCAGATCCAAAACCCAGTGACTGAGGGAGCATTTGATATCCCAGGGGAAAGATATTGCAATGTTGCTGACAGTGTATAGTATAATAATTTCCACAGTCCTTCCCCATATAGACCTACAGTTATTTACTCAGGTAACTGCATACAGGGGAAAAGGAATACATAAACATTTTGAAGACTGCTGGGCACAGAAATTAAGATGATATTACTACCTATGGATCAAAACAGTCATTAGGATCCCTGGTAGAAGCATATGAGAAGCAAGATAATACATGAACTTTAGGCTCATATTGGTGTCTCAGTGTATCTACTGTCTTCACAGGCCCACCCATAATTCTCTTCCATGTGTCCAAAGGTATATTTGAAATGAACATATATAAGTGTTGGCAGAACTCAGAAATTGGTTACTTGGCCTACATAAGAGCTATTATAAAGGTGAAAGCCTCTGTAACTACCTCCCTCCATTGCCAGTCAAACTGTAAATCAGAAACAATATCCTATCCCAGAGAGAATGGAAGAAATGATTTTCACCTTTAAAGGATAAGGGAGGCTTCCAGCCAAGATGGTATACCAGAGACTACTGCCTGAAATAAAGAAAAAACATGAGAATATTATTATGAAACAACAATCTTCAAAGCAAAAGATAACTAAAAACAAAGGGGAGTGTTTTCTGAGATACAGGAAACAAAAAGGAGAGCCCTAAGATTGTCCAAGTTCACTCCCTTGAGAGATTTTTGAACACAGCACAAGAAAACAGAACTCAAGAAGAGTCTGATAGACTCAAAGAATTGAGGATATAGAATTGAGAATCCAGGGAGACCAAGGAAGATGGATTTTGAAGGAAAGTGCAGCAGAAAAGAAAGCATCATAGATAATTCTGGAAATCTGAGAGGAAGAACTCCAGAGATGTGCAGAGAATTCAGAGTAGTAATCATCACATGCATATTTGAAAACTACCTGAGACCAAGAAAAGAGCCATTTGAGTGGGAAAGATGGCTTATTTCTACCATGCTGAATGGCAAACCTCATCATCCATGGGACACTGAGTAGACTAATCAGAACGCTTTTGCCTCAGTAGCAACCGAGCTCTGGTTGCACCTGACAGATCTTAAGAGCAAAGACTCAAAAAATTACCATTTTCCAAATAACACCATCCCAAAACAAACCTCAAGAATATTTGTGGGAATATAAAAATATCCAGCATCCAAAAAAATAATAATTTACATCAAATCAGACATTACTAGACATCACAGAAGCAGGGAAGTATGATACTGATAAACAGTAGAAAACCATTCAGTTGACATTGACTTAAAACAGATACACAAGAGTTTGAATTAGCAGACACCTAGAGGAAGACCTTGTGAACTTCACTCCTCTTTGCCCCAAACTAAATTAAGAAAAAAGAAAAGGTCTAAGAAGTCTAAATAGGGTTGTTCACCTCATCGTCAAGGCAGATCTTAGATGTTTTTATCAGGTTTTTTTGTTAGTTCACATATCTCTCCTCCTAAAAAGAAGCAAGATCCAGGATTTCAGTTTAGTATTAATGTAGAAGCAAGGACAAAGAACTTTTTGATCTGCTTTCGTTTTGGTCCACTTTGGAATAATTAGTCTAGGAAAAAGAAATACTCTCTATATAATTCTCCCTAAATTATCTGCCACTGGTATCCATATATTAGCCTGGGATATCTCATTGAGGATTCCTTGTTTGTAATAGTTTTTTAGGTTTTTTTAAAGTCTGCTATGCAAATGCACTTTTATTTAACACAACTTTTAGTGTAATCATATGTTATTTATCACATTAAAGTTAGAGTCTGGTTGTCAAACCTTCTGTTATTTCTTCTGATAGACTGAAATTTGCCTCTGTCTAAACTAGAGCTCTCTGTTGTTAACCAGGATAAGATTTGGAGTTAGTTCTCATCAGAGAGACTGAAATTGTGCCTGAAAGTTCCCATATTTGTTGTCTTTTCTAGGGTTGGACAGATAGACAAATAAGAACACAATTCTCCAAAAAAGGAAAATAACTGTAGGAAAAAAACCTCTGTCAAATAATTATCTGTATTTGGAATCAGCTAGATGACCTTTGCATCTGTACATTTGGACTTTTTTGGATGCCATTAGACTATGGCATTCTAGATTTGAGAAGCAACATTCTAAGAAGAAATGTGAGGTTCTCTAGATATAAAATACAAAAAAAAAAAAAAAAAATGCCGAGAGTAAAAAAAAAGAGCTTAACATTTTGCTTTTCAGAGACATGAAATAGAGAAATGAAATAACATGACTAATTGAAAGTATACTCCTAGGCAGCAAAGGCTGGACACAAGTGACTGTTTTCTTGGTCAAGTTTACTTTCATCCTTCTGCGTCTGTTGCTCATTCCGCCATGGCTCCCAGCCTTGACTCATGCTAAGCAACCTGCCTGTAGTATCTTTTCTCTTTTCAATTAACTATTTGACATTTTTACATTATTTAAATTTCACGTGAATGTTTCCCTCTTTCTGGGAAGTCAGTCAACATCATTCCATGCCAGTCGCACTCTTACTTGTTTCTGAGTTCTTTTAAGCAAAATTAAGCAATTTTCTGTTTTCCAGTTGTGACATCAGCTACATGTATTTCCACTTTTAAGGAGAGCTCTTTGGAGTCAGGCCCCATGTGTTGTGTACTGTTAACCTCTTAGTCTTCACCATTGTCAGTTTCTTTCCTTATGCTGGCTCACTTTCCTATGTTCCTGAGTGTATGGCACTTTGCCATTTATCTTGAATTTTCTGTTTATTCCTTTCATTTCATTGACAGCTAAACTTCTTAGAAAAGTGGTTGAATCCCCTGACTACTTTTGCTTATCTTACATTCCCTTTTTCAACCTTCCATAGCTAAATTACCCTGAAAATGGAATTTTAAATGCCAAACAAAAGTGTTCTCATTATTAAACTAGTGATATTTTTTTCTGGGTCTCTTTTTCATTACTGACTATTTGGATTATTTATTTTACTGCTTTTTTTCACCTACCTGTAACCATTTAAGATTCTTCTTCCTATTGTTATGCCTAAAATGAATGCATTCCTGAACATAAACAATATACACACATTTGGAATGCTATGTTACAGCATCATAACCTTCCTTTCCCAACTGACATAGCAGTTATGAACATTTCATTCAGCAACAAAGACTATAGGAGTTGACATCTATTACAGAGAGCATAGGGGGTATCTCTAATAACTGTTATTGGAATAAAAAGAATCAATCAATAGAGTAAACAAACTCTATTTCATTAAAAAAGGCACTGGCATGTAGATGATGTAGGATTGGTTTAAGCAGATCTTTCTTAGTTATTGGAAAAACAGTTCCTGCCAATTACCTGCTGATAAGACAGCTTCATATCAAGGGCCAAAGCAAATTTGTGATCCACAAATAACGATGTGATAATACCTTTAATCTGCTATTTGGTGACTGAGAAATCTTAAGTGTCAATATTCAATGGTATCTTCTCAGTTTTACTGATCATTATTGACATGGTGAAATGAGTATGAAATTGCTTCCATAGTTTTTGAGGCAAATGTATGGACAATTCTACCATGAGATTAGAAATATTAGAGAAACTAAGGAAGAAGTTATTATACTTTGAAATCTTCAAAGCACAAGGCAAACCTATTTTTACTTCACTTTTATCTCTAGGATTTCATATATTCTGAGCAAATCATCAAAGGGATGGTATGTTGTATACAATAGATTTATTGTAACCATCTCTGAGGAAGTTATAAATCTTATCTGTAAGAGCTAGGTAAGAATTTTAAATGTGTCATTATTTATTGATGCATTATAATGTGGAAATTCAGATTTGGGGCTCTGAAATCAGACATCCTAGGACTGAATGTCTTTCCCACTACTGTCTGTGTAGCTTAGAGTAAGTTACTTGCCACTCAGTTTTCTCAGTTGTAAAATTAGAATTTAAAAAAGGCCCCACGGGGCTGTAGTGAAGATTGCATGAGCATGAAGAATACGTGGCACACAAAAAGTGTGCAATAACTGATTCTCATTACCTTTGATTAGATAATTTACAGCCCACTCCCTTGGCTTTCCCTAAGGGGCTTAGATTTAAAGTCTTTAAAATAGAGACTGTCCATGTATTTGTCCTTAGGAATTAAGAAAAGCGGTAACTGGGGTGCCTGGGTAGCTCACTCGTTAAGTGTCTGCCTTTGGCTCAGGTCATGATCCCAAGGTGCTGGGATTGAGCCCCAAATGGGGCTCCCTGCTCAGCCGGAAGCCTGTTTTGCTCTCTCCCACACCTCCTGCTTGTATTCCCTCTCTCACTGTCTCTCTCTCTCTCTCTCTCTCTCTGTCAAAGAAATAAATAAAATCTTAAAAAAAAAAAAGAAAAGAAAAGTGATAACTAAGATTACCGTTAACTCTGCTACTAGAATTTGTTTTTTTCAGAGGCAGAAAGGGGGCTGAAGATGTGATGGTGTCTACCTTAAGAGAGTAAAGCAAGGTGAGCAAATGTCCAGTGAAGTGAAACAGAACAGGATAATAGGAGCTATGTAAAACTGAGAGAGACCTGTGGCATCTTAAGAAGGGCCAGGTGGTACCTGTTTCTAGTCCTAGAGATACTGTGCAATGGGGAATGGTAAAAGCTTAAAAAATACTAAAACCGATGCATGCAATGATCACTGAAATAAATTGGTCAAGCTGTAGCTCAATTTTAATGCCAATTTATCTCATCTAAATCTTAGGCTTCATTTTTTAGTTGGCAACTATTTTAAACCATAGTTAGATTCATATTCAGGATTAAATCTGGGTCTTCAAATTTTAAAAATGTAAATAACTATCAAATCACATGAACTGTACCTATCTCTAAAGAATTTTTGTCATTTTTTTTTCCTATTATCAAACCAGATTTTCAGCCTTGGCATGCAATATTTGTGAAAATGATGCTAGCATTTTTATGTTAATATACAGCTGGAAGAGAGTACATAGCAATTATGTGATGACTAAAAGGCCCAAAAGCATAATAGCGATGTTTTGAACAATTTAATCCATTAAAAGCTCAGTTAAGCGAATAAAGAAAATACTTTTAACATATGGTCGTAGTAAAGGAAGGACTGGTAAACATTTTAGTATAATGTGATATTTTTGAGTAATTTTACCTCTTAAACCAATATTTTCAGAAAATGGAATGAAAGACTTTTTAATCATCAGAACTCTATTTTTTTCCCAGAACTCTAATTTTTTACAGCATGTCATCTAATCTCTATCATATAGTTTCTAAAGTTTCTACAGTCTTGTTCCTCTGACATCTAAGTACGTATTGTCTCCTACTCTCTGAGAGCAGTCTGTAAGGCAGAATTGTCACTGTCTTCCAAACCCAAGTCTCATCTCTGCTTCCCTGTCTTTCTCTCAGGATTGCCCTCTTCCTCTTCCTCCACTGAAGTTCAGTTGACCCTTCTGTCCAATGCTGCAGTCACCCTCTCTTGCTGTCAGTGTGTATTTATTAATTACTCTCTTGCACATACAACCTTATCTAGCTTACCACTCATCTCCTTTATCATGACTCATGATTTTGTCACACAATCTCAAACTGATAGTACTTTTTACCCTTCCTTTCCCTCATCAACTTGATTCCCACTCTTTTAAATAGATTGCTCGTATTACCTTTGCCTTTGCTTTTTAAATAGCCCAATCTCTTGGGCATCTTCAATACACGTTTCTGAAAACCACTGATGTGGTTTGAAGGCCGGAGTTAGAAACCGATGGCCAAGAAAGAATTCTTGAGATGTCTTCAGTGCAAAAAATATGGTTTAATTAAAGTATGGGGACAGGACCTGTGGGCAGAGAGAGCAGCAGTGAGGTTGTGAGGAATGGCTGATTATCTACATTGGAGTTGGGGAAATAAAGGGAGGTTTCCAAAGAGACTTTCATATGCTAAAGAAGACTGACCCTGGAGGCCAACCTATTATCTAGTTAAGGTTGGTTTTCCCTCTAGCAAAGTATTAACATTAAAATAGTTGGGCGTTCCCAAGTGCACTGGGAAGCACAGTGTTTTAAGCTTTTTTTTTTTTTTTTTAACATAATGTATTATTTGTTTCAGGGGTAGGGGTCTGTGATTAATCAGTCTTACACAATAAACAGCGTTCACCCAACACATACCTTCCCGCTGTCCATCACCCAGCTACCCTTCGGTCCCTTAAACTTTCATGCATCTGTCTCTTGGTTTCCACTCAGGTCCTCATCTAGGATCAAGAGACAAGCCCCACCTAGGGCGCCTTGCTCAGAGCAAACTCTACCGAAGTTTCTTTCTCATATATACATACTTACATACAAACAGCTGGGAGTTCCTGGAGGAATGTTATGCTCTGCCTATCTCAAGTATTTGTCGATGGGCTGCAGATTATAAGGCAATTTAATTTCTTCTACATTCCCTTCTTGCCTTTGTTCTCCACATCAGCCACCACATTTGACATTTCCAACACCTTCCACATTCATGGTTTGTACTTCATTTCAGTCCTCCTCTAATCTTTCTAACCATTCCTACTTTTACTGATTTTTCTTTGATGGTTTTCTTTTTAAATTTGATCTCCAGCCTGTGCACACAATTTTTGTGTGTTCTCTTATACAGCACCATTTTTGGTGAAACACAAATACTGATTATTTCTAAATCTATAAATAATGGCAGAATTCTTTCTCTTGGTATTTAGCTGCATTTTAGACATCTTTGCATGAATCACCTGCAGGTACATTCAACACGTGTTCAGCTTATCCTCTGGACCCCAAACATACCTCTCTTTTCTATTCCCCAACACAGTGAAAGGCACCAATATCTACGTAAGACAGCTAACATGGGCCCTCAATTGTTCCCTGTTACTTATCTGATACCTTCAGTCATTTACCAAGTTCAGTAAATTCTACTTCCTTAATATTTCCCAGAGCAAAAAAAAGAAAAAAAATATTTCCCAAAGCATTGCATCTTTTACCCTTGCCACTGTCACTGCTTAATTGAGAGTTACTACTTTTCAGTCGAATCCCTGAAACACCCTTCTGACTGTTCTTTTCTGTCTTTAGTTTGGATCATCTTTTATCTTAACCGCCAGTAATTTTTCTAAATATTGCATCTAATGTCTTCCTTGGCATATCTCCATTAAAATTCCCCCAAGGCTCTTTAGTCCTTTTGCCCTGAACACCTAGGGCCAAAGTAGAACAAAGGGGAGTTGACATTTGAGTGAGAACCAGATGTTTTTTCACCCCCTCCCCCAATTCCCTTCTTTTAATGGCTTAATCAAACTTTTAAAACATCTTATTTGTGGTCATCCAATACCAGGTTATTTCTCAATATTCTTTGGGAGGAGTATTATATTTTTCTGTTTTAGATAAGTGAAGATATAGAAGAAAAGAGGGACCATTTTGATGTTGGGCCTTGAGAAATAGCCAAATGACTTTGACTACATGAGGTTGAACTAATTGCTAGCTTCTACCTGAGGAGAAAGTTTTCAGTGTTTGGGGTTTTTCTTTTTCTTTTTTTTTTCCTTTTTATGATTCTCACGGTACCAGTGGTGAGTGGACTGTTCCTGATGTCTATATGAAACAGGTACGTGTTTAGTTGTAAATCCTATCCAGGAGTTCTATGGCTGACACAGAGTTTTGTAGAAAGCTTTGGGAGTTGTGCTTAAAAAAATCCTGAAAATGATCAAAATGAAATCCCTAGCTGGAGGATGGGAAAGTGAAAAGGACAAGTCAAAATGAGGTCACAATGCCAAAGGGATAAAAAATATATAGTAGCCAATGTGAATTTACTTGACATTCTTTTGCTAAACTCTGTGGCTAATGAGAGAAATTACCAGCCAAATGAGTATTTTCTTTTTACTTGATATAAATGCATACAAACCCAAATAAAACTGCAGATCTAGGCATTTTAGAAACTCATTATTTTGGGGGAACTTTAAATAGCTTGTCAAAATAAATTAAATGGGAGCACTGAAATAAAATCATAAAAGCAAAACTTTTAAAGTGGACTACTAAGGACATTCTAAACATGAACTAAAACTGTATATGAGTTTCATGATTCTTCCCTTCCCTATAGGGCATCTTTCCACAAGTATCTTTAAGGGTGACCATGTGATCACATCGGGTAGATGCAGGTAGTGCAGGTGGTAAAAGAATTCACCCAGGACAGAACAAAAGAGATAAAAGTTGATTAAATGCACTGCAAGGGAGCAATGGGCAGAACAGCAAAAGAGACACTGGGCCAGGTGGTGGTGAGGGGCCACAGTTATAGGGTAGAATGATGGAGTATGGGGACATAACAGAATTTTCCCCTTTTTTGGTAATCTTAGGAACTTTGCCTGGTTGGAACTGGTCAGTTAGGACTTATGGCCATTTCTAGGTGGGTTGCTTAATGAGCCTGCTTTGCATCAGCTCTGTGGTCGCTTTTGGCCTTGCTCAAGTTTCCATTGCTCAGGCCTATTGCCCAAAAGTAGCCTCTGCAATCTTTACCAGTTAAAGTTTCCCATTCTCCAGTATATCCTATATATATTTCCCAAACTAATTTTCCTTAAGTACACAGCTGATCATTCCTAAAAGGAAATACAAAATTCCACTCTGCAACTTCTCCAATTTTACCTTCTATAGTTGTTAAAGTTGTGTGTGTGTGTGTGTGTGTGTGTGTGTGTGTGTGCATGTTTATTCCAGATTCTCTGTATACATCAATAAACATATTATGTTCATAATATTTAAGCCACATTACTTCCCAGTCAACATTTTTTTTTTATTTTACAGTGAGAAACACAGCGGGAGAGGGAACACAAGCAGAGGGAATGGTAGTGGAGGGAAGCAGGCCTCCCGCCAAGCAGGGAGCCCAATGCGGGGCTCGATCCCAGGACCCTAGGATGATGACCCGAGCCAAAGGCAGATGCCCAACACTCAGTCAACATTTTTTTAAGATTTTTCATTTATTTACATATTTATTTTAGAGAGGGTCCACATGCAGGGAGGGCAAAGGAGGGGCAGAGGGAGAAAGATTGAGGAAGTAAGCTCCTTGCTCAGCAGGGAATCACCCAGGACCCTGAGATCATCCTGAGCCTAAACCAGGAGTCCAACACTCAACCAAATGAGCCACCGAGGCACAACCCAAGTCAACTGTTCTTAATTTAAAAGGACTAAATAAAAATGGAACTATTAATTATCATACATCCTCAAAATAAAAGATAATGCTTTGAATTTCATTGTGAGGATGAACCATATTTAAATAGTCATTTTCTGATTGTACCTTTCAATTGTTTATAATTAATTCTTAATATAAATCCTAAATCTTTTCCCTTACACATACATATATCATATGTATATGCATTTAAAATATTGACAAACATTAATAAATTGCATCAAAAAGGTTTAGCCAATTTGTCCTCTTATCACCACTGTGTGGGAATGCCTATTTCTCTCTACCATTCTCTAAATACAGTATTAAGAAATGATAGTCACATTTCAGTTTTATCTGCAAAAGATGATATGTCTGTAATTTTGAGTTATATTTCCTTATTAAAAAGCTTTAACATGTTTTTCTGCTCATTTGTCATTAATAGTCCTTTTCTACAAAATTTCACTTTCCACTAGGCTAATATTTTCTTTTAGCATTTTTTCTGAAAATTCTATGTGTTAAGTAACTTAACCCTCTGCTTTATATTTGCATTGCATTTTTCATTTTTAAAAAATCTCTGGGGTTTTATTTTTGTTGTTATAATTAATATTGTTCTTTTCAGGGAAAAAATGTACATAATTCATCAGTCTTTTTTGGATTTTTGACTGTGGTCTTTCAATTCATAAAAATTATTTACACTCTATATACTCACATATTTTTAAAGTAATATACAAGTTGAATCTTTTTATATTACATTTATTTATTCATATAGATTCACCCTAGATATGGAATGAAATCAGAAACTGGGTTACTTTCTCTAAATGAATGGACAAGTTGTTCTACAAAACATTGATGAAGCAATTCCTTAATTTATTTATTCATATTTATTGAGCATTTTGTCAGTTACAGAGCAACTTAACATTTTTAACAGAAGAATGATATATAGATATATTAAAGTCAGGGTAGTTTTTTCTCTCTGATAATAATGGCAATGCTTTGCATGTTCACAACTAAGTCCAATTTGTGTATTACTTTAAGATTATTTTCCAGAAAATATCTGTGTATACTGACATAAACTAATATTTTTCAAAAATCAGGAATAGTTTAAAATTATTTTAAATTTTAAAATAGTTTAAAGATAGATTTATTTATTTATTTATTTATTTGAGAGAGAGAGAGAAAGAATGCAAGCAGGGAGAGTGGGAGAGAAAGAAGCAGGCTTCCTGCTCAGCAGGGAGCCTGATGGGGGGCTTAATCCCAAGATCCTGGGGTCCTGACCTGAGCCGAAGGCAGCCACTTAACCAAGCCAACCAGGTGCCCAAGAATAGTTCTTATATAATAAAAGTTTAATGTATGTGAAGGAAACTAGTTTCAATTTTGAATTATGTTAATAGGCTTTATCAACTTCTATTCTTGTTTTGGCAAAGTAGACAACACAGTAGATTATTATCCTTATGTGCATTTAATCTTACTTTCTAATATTTTCTATCAGATTTTATATTAATATCCAATAACTGATACGTATAAACTTTTCTCTTTGCAGTCATTGTCATGTATTTTTATGTATGGCATGCTGGTTTATGAAACAAAATTTCCTCATGAAAGAAGATAGTAGTTGAAAAAATTTGAAAATTTCCCTCTTTTTCAGGATGAATAAAATTGAAATTATTAGTTTTGAATAGCTGGCAGTAATTCACCTGTAAATCAATATGGGCCTGTTGCATATGGAGAAGTCTTAGGTTTAGAAAATTGACTCAAATTCTACAAGAATATTTAGTAGGTTTGGGTTTTCTACCTCTCAAACAGGCTACTTAGTGGTTGGTCGATTTTGTGAATTTTAAAATATCAGCTATTGCTTGTCTTCATATTTATTTTACTTTCATTGTTTTTGTTTCTTGAATATAATGTTTACGTGGTAAATAAAAATGATCTCCAGTAGGATGAATGCAAAGATTGAGAGAGAGAAAGAGAAAAGAAAGAAAGAAAGAAAGAAAGAAAGAAAGAAAGGAAGGAAGGAAGGAAGGAAGGAAGGAAGGAAGGAAGGAAGGAAGGAAGGAAGGAAGGAAGGAAGAAAGAAAGAAAGAAAGAAAGAAAGAAAGAAAGAAAGAAAGAAAGAAAGAAAGAAAGAAAGAAAAAGATGAAAGAAAGAAAAATGAAAGAAAGACATTATAAAGTCACCTTAATAATAAAATGTATGAAGACTCATAGACTTTGGAAAAATGATTTCCCAAAGAAGAAATCACATAGCACAAACCTACACACAGATAAAAGTCCCTGTGATCCCCAAAGCTCATGTAGACACATGGGAGTGGGCGCTGCTGGAAGTGGTGAGAATTACACCCAGTGCCAGCCTTTCTGATATTTGCTCAAAACTGTTTGTTTTGGGGTTTTTTCCCCTAAATTAAGTCATCTCCCAATACAATTATCCTAGAGGCTATAACTCTTTGATTCTGAGCTCATTAGGAAAAACTAACTCTATGAAAAATTCCTAACATGTATCTTAAAACCAGATGCATCCAAAAGCAATATTCCCTATATAGCGTTGTCCAGGAGGTCCAAGTTGGTTGGTTTGCATTCTGTGGTTAATTTCCTTAACTATGATTCATTTTAACTGGAATATAAACTGACTAGGTCTACATATTTCAGGCAAAAATGACAGAAACTAGTATTAATTACTATTACTATGGCAAGTACTTGAACAATTTATTAGGGAACATGGGGTATATGAATTAAACAAAATTCAGTAATGCACTTGTTGGTAAGGAGTAAGCATGAATGATTTCACTTCCATTGGTGAGTATGATTTTTCTTTAGTATATTTTTTCTTTAGTATTTTACATTATTTGTTCATTTTAAGTACCATCATGACCTCATGGTTCCTTATAAACTTCACTGGTTCTAATTAATGAAAATATTTTTAAATTTAATATTTAAATTTTTACTACTTGGTCTTTCCTTCAGGGTAAACTCTTAATACTTTCTAAAATGCTGTCCCAGACATTTTTTAAAAAGCATCTCTATAAAAACAAAGTAGCTGAGGCTCATAGGGAAATTCTCTGACCCAGTATTGGAATTCATGGATAAACTGCATTTTGTGGAGAGGAAGAAGCCAGACTCGAAAGACTGCGTATTATATGATTTCAGTTATCTAACATTCTAAAGCAGCAAAACTAAGGAATGGGAAACAGTGGAATGTTTGCCAGTTGTGGAGGAAAAGATGGCTAATGATGAGAGGACACACGGGGAAGAATTCGTAAGGTAATGGAACTGATCTTCATAGTACTGGAGTGGTAGATACAGGGCTTTTTGAATTTAACAAAACTCATCACAAAGGGTGAGCTTTAATGTATGGAAATTAAACAAAAAAAATCTATCAGGTGCTTGGCATCCCAGAATGTAATATAAACTGTGACAAATGAATCTAACTGTAGGAAAAACGTATGACCTAACCTTAGTGCAGAGAGTGGAGATAAAAAAAAAAGTTGATTGAATCAATACTGAAAAGTGGCATTTAGACCAAAAGCTGTCAAGCTGAAGAAAAGTGGAACTGTGCATAAACACTGTACTCTAGCTGGGGATTGTTTCCCATATTGAGGTGCTGTGTAGCATGGTGTGACAGTTCTGCATCTGCATTATATGTCTGTTCAGGTTAAACAGGTGGGTTGTGGGTCCAGGTTTGTCCCTGTTAGGCAGGGAAAACAGAAAAGCAAGAGAGAATAAATGACCAGCCCTAGACTGGGGTATGAGAGATCAGTATGAACTTAGTTTAATATATACATATGGATAGATAGAGAAATAATGATAGGTATGTATCTATACATATGTTAGTTGTATGCATGCATATATACCCTAGATAATTTGCTAAAAGATTCTAGAAGAAATAACAATCCCATAGCTAAGAGCACACCCAGCACCTAGTTTTTGGTTTCTAAATGCCATTGTTCAATGAAAAGGACAAGGGCTCTGTAGAAATGGGTGTTCTACAGCTGAGTAAGCTAATGTACCAAGTGAGCCCAGAGAATTTTTGGTATTAGAAAGCAAGTAAGTGCTCAAAAAGCTAAGAAGGCACAGGTCAAAAGAACATGAAAGCCAAATTGAAAGAGCTACTAATAGTCAAAGCTGGAACAATTTTAGTAATAAAATGCATAATATTATATTGGATTTAAAAACAATGTATAAAACAAATATACACGAGCCCATATTGATGTAAATAAATGATTGAACAAATAAATAAATGGAAAGGACACATCCTCCTTACAGAAGAATTATAAATATTATAAGTAAATACTGCCCCCTCCAGGAGATGGAACTGAATTCCATGTCAATTCATGTTAAAATACTTCAAAAACTAGATTAAAATTTCTTTAATCTGAGTAAGGGTATATCCAAAAATCTACAAAGATCATATTTAGTGGTTAAACCCTTCCACTTGTGAATAGGAGACACATAAGAATTCTAGCCAGTGCTACAAGTTTCCAGCAAGGGAAAAAAAATGCATACATAATGGAAAAGAGGGGAAATGTGACTTTTTAAACAAGCGACATGATTGTGTACATGGAAACTCCAAAATAATCTACTGGAAATTGTTATAATTTGGTATTTCAAGGTTTCTGGAGTCAAGGCCTCTATATAAAAACCATGTATTTCTATGTATTGGTGACAAAAATAGAATGTGAAACCTTTAATGATATCATTTATAACAGCACTAAAATATATTCAATTCAGAGAAATAAATTTTATAAAAGATGTGCCACCTCTTTACACAGAACATTAGTTGGCACTAGTGAGAGAAATTAAAGAAAATCTAAATAACTAGGAGGTCCTGTCATTATTGATATTGAAAGAGTCAAAATTATAAAGATGTAATTCTTAAATTAGTAAATTCAGTGTAATAACAATAAAAATTACTAGGATCTTGAGCGGTTTCTTTTGGGGTGTGAATTGATATTATTTGAAAACTTGTATGGAAGCGTACAGGGAATATAGCCAAGGCAAACACTGATGGACAATAAGATGGGGGCATCCACTGAATACCAGGGCAGTGGGTTTTTTGTTTTGTTTTGTTTTGGGTTTGTTTTTGTTTTGTTTTTTTTTTAGATTTTATTTATTTATTTGAGAGAGAGAAAGAGAGAGTGAGAGAGAGAGTTTGAGTGGGGAGGAGCAGAAGGGGCAGGAGAAGGACAAGCAGATTCTGCACTGAGCACAGAGCCTTAAGCGGGGCTTGATCCCAGGATCCTGAGATCACGACCTGAGCCAAAACCAAGAATTGGACGCTCAACTGGTTGAACTACCCAGGCACCCCCACCCCCAGGGGTTATTTTTAAACTCCCTGACATTAGACAGGATGTTGGTGGAAGAATACACAAGTAGAGCCATGGAACAGAATAGAAACTCCAGAATCAAACACAAGCATAGTCATTTGATGAAGGATGGTGGTATCTTTGCAGTGCAGTAGAGAAAAGATGCTTTTCAATAAAGTATTTGTCTCTTCCTCTATGCTTTTACCAATAAGCTTTTATGTTCTCTTACGTAATTTCATTTTTCCATGTTTTTGTCCAACACAGTTAATTCAGGATTTCTAATTTCTAAAAAAAACAGACATGAGAAACTTGAGGTTCACCTCTTCACGAAGAATGTTTTCTTCTTCTCCTCCCCTAGTGTGCAACTCTTCAGGAGACTGGCTTTGTGCTTGCCAGTTTGACAGATAACTGGTGGAAACAGACAAGTACAGTTTCCTGAGTGTGATTGTAGACCTGGATACATTGAAGGCAAACTCTCCAAAGGTATTGTCAGTCACCAGGACAAGTCAATTCCTGCTAGCTTTAACTGCTTACTTACTTTCATTTATGCCTAATAATTATGGGTATTTAAGGTTATGACTATTGGTTTCATTATAGCTTTAGACATTTCTCCCAGGTTAGGAATTTTAGAGCTTTAAATAATTTGTTCTAAATATTCTGTGATGTGAATTTTAGTTTCTCCTTTTACCCATTAGTGAAGAAGGAAATTTGTGTGTGATGAGAGAGTTTGCATATATTTCTATTTTCTTTCTTTCTTTCTTTCTTTCTTTCTTTCTTTCTTTCTTTCTTTCTTTCTTTCTTTCTTTCTTATTTTTTTTAAAGATTGTATTATTTACTTGATAGAGAGTGAGCAAGCATAAGCAGGGGAATCTGCAGAGGGAGAGGGAGAAGCAGGTTCTCCAAAGAGCAGGGAGCCAGACTTGGGGCTCCATCCCAGGACCCCAGGATCATGACTTGAGATGAAGGCAGACACTTAATGGACCGAATTGCCGGTCGCCTATTTCATTTTCTTTTCTTTTCTTTTTTAAGATTTTATTTATTTATTTGTCAGAGAGAGAGAGAGCACAAGCAGGGAGAGCCGCAGGCAGAGAGAGAAGCAGGCTACCCGCTGATCAGGGAGCCTGATATGGGACTTGATCCCAGAACCCCGATTCAGGACTCAATCCCAGTACCCCGGGATCATGACCTGAAACTAAGAGAGACACTTAACTGATTGAGCCATCCAGGCATCCCAGGTGCCCCTGCTTCTGTGTTTCAAAGTATCTTGGTTCCTGTTATTATATTCCGGATTAGTGAATTGAGTTCTCAGAATTTAGTCTTTAATATTATTCCATTTTAAATTAGTATTTTGCTTGTAGCCTCTTTGTCCATTTTCTGTAAATATTCAGCTGCTTCCAATTATCATATGCTCTTTTTTTATTACAGTTTTCCTTAAAAACTAAAATTATACCTTCCTCTAGCTCTGCTTCTAAATTAGTTCACTGATACTTTGAAACAATGAAATTTCTGAAACATCATGATATGGTCTGGTATTTGAGTCTGTCTTGTCATGGCTTTATCTGAAGGAATTGAACAGTGGGTTCTTTTCCCTACAATATAAATCTTCATTACTGGTCTATTACCTATTTTCTTGGTTAACTGTTTTCTCAGAGGTTTTTTTTTTGTTTTGTTTTTGTTTTTTTCACTGAAAACACTGAAAAGATGAGGGTGGTCATGGTGTACCAAGTTCAAGCTCACCACCCACAGTGTACACAGAGGGCTAGTTAACTTTCAGGGTACAAGAGATTCTGGGTCTCTTAGTGAGAAGACAGTATATAGATGAAGAAGTACAAAGAGTCTCTGATGCTGTTACTGTCGTTTGTGAGACCAAGTTTGAGCTCTGAGGTGCTAGCTGAGCAAATCCTCCTTAGTCGTCACTGATGTAAACTGTTTTCAGTGTGTATTCTGGGGTATTTTGAAAGGTTCCATAGGTCAGATGAAATTTTAAAGGGAATAATGTCTTATTTTAGTTTATTCAACAAAAGTAGAATCCTTCTTTTTTTTTTTTCATGAATTACTTTTACTTTTTATTTTGAAGTATATCACACAGTACTTGGTTTTACTTACTGAAAATCCCTACATTAATCACACAAGTCTTGAAGGCCATTTGCAATACTTTTATTGTACATGTGCTAGTAGCAGGTGTCTCTGTATGGATTTGCATTTGGGCTTTTAATGTGCACATATTCAGACCTAGACATAGTGGCCTGCCCTGCTAAAATCTAAATCCTTAAACTTTTCCCATCTTACCCCATCTTTTCAAAGCAAAAAGAAGAGAAAGAGAAAAAGGAACTATCTGCAGGACACAGGTCCCATCATTCTTTTCACTCTATTTTTCAAGCATGACTTATTTGGATGTTAATTTTATTTTTCCTCTACAGCTTAGAGCTAATCAGGAACTGTAGTAAGACTGGGCGCCTTCACTGTTGACAAAGATGCTAATGAAGACTCCTTATTAATCTTCCCTCAGTAGTTCTAATCTATAAATTTAGGGAAAAACAATATAAGCCAATATTATTCAGGTCTAAATTCATTTGATATATCTCAGAAGTACAACTTCATCATAAGATCTTCCCATCTCTTGTTTATTTATAACAAGTTATTTATAACAAGTTATTTAGAAAGAAAGAAAGAAAGAAAGAAAGAAAGAAAGAAAGAAAGAAAGAAAGAAAGAAAGAAAGAAAGAAACATTGAAAAGGGTTCTCCAAAGAATAACTTTTCTGAGATTCTATACCATAAACAAGGAATTGTCAAAACACAGGAACTAAACTGAAAGGAAGAATTTGGGTTTGAGGCTAATAGATTAAAGGCTAAGAGCCAGATATGAGAAATGTTTACAAATGGAAGAGAGAACTTAGAGATTGAGCAATTTCTGAAGTGACAATAGAGGCATTCTATAGATTGCTTGTGACCTTAGAAATGGATAGAAAGGAATCATTAAAGTAAAGTGAGCCCCATATTTCCATAGCTGTGAAATGCTGAAACTACAAAGCTATATTAAATTTTTTTGTGAAATATCACTCACTCGGTTCATGAATTCAGTGAAAAAAAATGTGCGGAAAACAAAGACATATCTTTTCACAACTCTCCTGAAAAATAAAGCACCTTGGAGATTTTTGTCTGACACCTCACTATCAAAAATAAATGATTATAAAGAAGAAAATGCCAGAATCTTAAAGAAACATCCATATATTGTTTCAGGAAATGACCACAATTGCTTTTCTTGAATGCTGATTCAGGAAAACCTGAATATTATTTATAGAATGTGTGAAAATAAGTTTTACTCTCCAGCCATTAAACACCCACTTCCACTTCCACAAACAATTTATTACCAACTCTTATTAATACTACCTTCTAAATGCCTCTCACCGTCCTTGTTGTCAACTGATCTCTGATGAAGGAGCAAAGGCAATACAAAGGAGCAAAGATAGTCTCTTCAACAAATGGTACTGGAACAACTGAACATCCACATGCCAAAAAAAAATGAATCTAAACACAAACCTTTAACTGCTTCAGAAAAGCTAACTCAAAATGGATCACAGACCTAATAGTACATACAAAACTGTAAAACTCCTAGAAGATAATTGGAAACAACCTGGATAACCTTGGGTATGGTGATGCCATTTTAGGTACAACACCAAAAGTACAATCCAAGAAAGAAATAATCGATAACCTGGACTTCATTAAAATTAAAAACTTCTGCTCTGTTAAAGACAATGTCAAGAAAATGAGAAGACAAGCCACACCTTGGAAGAATATATTTGCTAGAGACACATCTGATAAAGGACTGTTATCTAAACTATACAAAGAACTCTTAAAACTCAACAGTAAGAAAAAAATTCAGTTTAAAAAAATGGACTGAGGACCTTAACAGATTTCACCAAAGAAAATATCTAGATGGCAAATAAGCATATGAAAAGATGTTCCACATCATATGTCATCAGGGAAAAGCAAATTGAAACAACAATGAGAGTGGGGCACCTCTGTGGCTCAGTCGATTAGGTTGATTTCAACTCAGGTCATGATCTCAGGGACTTGAGATCAAGCCCCATAGCATGGAGCCTGCTTAGGATTCTCTCTCTCCCTCTCCCTCTGCTCTTACCCTCCCCCTGCTTGCACTCTATTTCCAAAAAGAAAACAAAAAACAACAATAATAAAAAACCCCAGTGAGATACACACCTATTAGAATGGACAAAATCTGGAACATCGACAACACCAAATGCTGGTGAGGATGTAGAGCAGTAGGAACTCTAATTTATTGCTGGCAGGAATGCAAAATGGTACAACCACTTTAGAAGACAGTTTGATGCTTTCTTATAGAACTAAATATACTCTTATATATGATTCAGCAGTCATACTCATAGGTATTTAGCCAAAGGAGTTGAAAACTAATGTCCACACAAAAACCTGCATAGTGTTGTTTATAATAGCTAATTTATTCATAGCTGGCAAACTTAGAGGAACCAACACGTCCTTCAGTAGGGGAATGGATGAATAAAGTGTCATAGATCTAGACAAGGTAATATTATTCAGTGTTACAAGGAAGTGAGCTATCAAGCCATGAAAAAATATGGAGGAAATTTAAATGCCTTATTATTAAGTGGAAGAAGCCAACTTGAAAAGGCTGTATACAGTATGAGTCCAACCATATGACAGTCTAGAAAAGGCCACACTATGTAGACAATAAAAGGATGAGTGGTTGTCAATGAGGTAAGGAGAGGGATGTTGAAGAGGCAAACCACAGTGGATATCAAGGAAGTGAAAATAGTCTATATGATACTATAATGGATATATATCATTGTACATTTGTCCAAACTATAGAATGTACAATACCAACAGTGAACCCTCATGTAAACTATGGGACTTTGGGTGTCAATATAGGCTCATTCTTGGTAACAAAATATACCACTCTGGTGAGTGGTACTGAAAATAGGGTAGGCTAAGCATGTGTAGGATCAAGGGTATATGGGAAATTTCTGTACCTTTTTTTCAAACTGGGAAGTATGGATATGTCACAGTTAATGGGAAGTTTTTAAACAGGAAAGTGATGTAATGACATTTGTTATTCGAAGATAATTCAGGTAACACTGTAGAACACCCACTAGATTGGGGGGTGTTTCAAAGAGACAGGATTCTTAATGAAGTGTGTTCATTCAACATGAGCCTCAGCAAGGCAAAATTGTGTAAGGAATATGGATTAGAAGCTTTTGGCTTGTGTTTCACTCTGTGAGAGGTGGTGTAGCATAAACCTTACTACTTAGGCCTAGATTCAAATTTTGGCTCTAGAAAGTGCCAGTTGTGACACTTTAGTCAAATTATTTTAATCTCTTTTGCCCTTCTTTTTCATCCATGGAATAGGAATAATAACAGTAATTTCATAAGTTTTGTAAAAACTATAGGAAATAGTAAGTATTAAGCTCCTAAACTAAAGTGACTGACAAAAAATAGACACATAATAATTTATTGATTGCAATTACTATGCTTAGGGATAGTGTTTTTAATGATTAATTTCTAAAAATGGTTCAATTCTACATATAATCAATAAAACACTGTTGGCTTGTTTTGCCTAGTAACATGCCTGCAATTTTTCTCCTATAAATACAACTTCAGTAGTGTATATCTGGGTTCTTTCTGGTCCTCCAGTGCTCTTTACCACAACAAAACAGTCAGGAAGAGGAGAAGTAAAAACCACTCTGACAGAAACCTGTTTCTTACCTGGGATTCAAGATGGGAATCGTCCCTCCTTGGTTGACATGACACCCTTTATGCCACTACTTACCATGCCTGATGGCAGTAACTCACTGGATACCCAATACCAAACAGGCTAACATAAGATGTCACGGTAGGGTGACTGGGTTATTGACATTGGGGAGGATATGTGCTATGCTGAGTGCTGTGAATTATGTAAGACTGATAAATCACAAAACTGTACCGCTGAAGCAAATAATACACTATATGTTAATAAAAAAATTTAAAAATGGAAAAAAATAAAAGAGGTCACAGTAGCCCAAGTGAAGAGATGATGAGAATCTACATCATGACTGTGGTTGTGGAATAGATCTGCACATTTATGGCAATGTGTCAATGATTTTGCTGGGTAGGGAAGTTGAAATGGCAAAAACAAAGGAATCGAGGAAACTCTCTAAAAGTATTTGATTGTATGAACCATATTTCACTTCATTTTTGCGTATGATTCTTACTCCCATAGAATGTCCAGTCCTGCCAGAGGCTCTTCTCTTTTCCATATTTCCTCTACATATTTCTAATCAGTCACTATTTTGGTATGGAACAGTAATTCAGTTTTGCTCCCAACTTCTATTTCTAAAGTCACATGTGAAATTCAAAATGTACAAGACCATATCTCCCTCTTCCTGTGGCTCATTTGATATGGTTTACTAAAATATGACTCCCCCAAGTATGAGTCCCATCCCAAGGAGAATAATAAAAGCTCTTTTTAATCTTTTTATAATATTAACTATGAGAGAAAAAAAAGTGTAAAAAATAGTAAGTGACAATATGCATAAGAGGTGGGATTTGTAGATGCTCAATTTTAACATAAGTTGTTGTGCTTTGGTTATATCCAGGTGTGATGTCTAGCATACTGTTGGAAACTGGGTTTTTTTACTATCACTAGGGATGGATCTGCAACAGATTTGGGATAAGAGGGCAAAGATAGGTAAGAAATGATCTGAATATATAGATTAGAATACAAGAGGGCTGGAATGAAGTGCCCAAAAAGAGAGGAAAAATCTTGCAGGCCTTTTATATCAAAATGCTCTTAGGAAGTGTACTTGGAAACTTTATTTACTTATAAGTCACCCACTAGATAACCAACTTCCAAATCTGAATATATTATGAGAAATCAATATACATGTTCTTTTATTTACTTAAAGCATGATAAATAGAAAATTCCTTTTAACTATAAGATTAAAATAAAGTAGAACGCACATTAAGACTTTTCTTAATGTTTTTATCCCACATTTTGGTCTGAATTCCCTGTAACTATAACTTGGACTCTCATATTTACAAAGGAAGCCATTATTTTGAATTTTGAATTTTTCTAAAAAAAAACACATTGTGTTTTTCTGTCTTACTAATAGCATATTTCTATTAGAACTTACCATTTAAAGGCTATGTTTACATAAAATGCCTCATTCCATGCTTAGAATATAAAACTGATACTGATAAATAATAATAACTAACATTTACAGATCTGAGTGAGCCTAAGGGTTTTACATATGTTAGAATGTTTAGCCCTAGAAATAATCTTAAGAAGTAGATAATTTATGAAGTAGATAATAGAATTTCTGAAGTTTTGTTCTGATCCTTATTTCAGAGATGAGGAAAATGAGTCAGAGAAGGGTAAGTAACCTCATCAAACTTACACAGCTGTTTAGTTTGAACCAATGCAGTCAGGTTCCAGCATTGATGCTCTTTTTTTTTTTTTTTTTTTTTTTAAAGATTTTATTTATTTGACAGCGAGAAACACAGTGAGAGAGGGGACACAAGCAGAGGGAATGGTAGCCGGAGAAGCAGGCTTCCTGCAGAGCAGAGAGCCCGATGCGGGGCTCGATCCCAGACCCCTGGGATCTGACCTGGGCCGAAGGCAGCCGCTTAACGACTGAGCCACCCAGGCGCCCCCAGCATTGATGCTCTTAAAACTAGATAAAACTATAGTCTTGTTACCTGACTCTGGCAACAATGAAATTTAAAAAATTAAAGTGGCCACTACTTACCCAAATATATAATTCATGCATGGAAAGGATTTTAAAAATTCATGATTTCTGACTCCAGGCTAAGGCTTTTGTTTGTTTCTCTATTTGCTTGGTGGTTATTTTTCCTTGCTTTCTTTTTCTTTTATACCCTACTGCCACATAAATATGGTAAACTTTAGAAAGAAAAGGTAGATGGTCAGAAGTTATTTACTCCACATGAAGTAATTAACACCATGCTTGATAACATGCTGGATGTCAGGCTCCTTACCCAGCAGGAAGCCGGCTTCTCCCCCTCCCTCTGCCTGCTACTCCGCCTGCTTGTGCTCTCTCTCTTTCTGTCAAATAAATAAAATTTTTAAAAAAATGAGTTAGATGGAAAAAAAGACTTAGTTCTTCTCGATGCCACAGTAAAGAACTACAGGACACCAAAACGGAAGTATTAACAGAGCAAAGTTTTGTTAAAGTAACTCCAAGGTGGAGGGGCCCAGTCCCAGAGATAGTGGCGCTGGAAATTCCAGGGTGTGGGCTTCTATCAAGTTTTGCTCTTTTGAGTGGGTCCTAGGGTCACATCATTTGAGTGATAGGCCTGGATTATATAATAATTAGCCAACTACACATGTCCTTTCCCAAGATGTATTTAAAATGCCTGGGGTAGGAAACCACAACATTATTTCTTATTCTAGGGACATAGGTCAAATAAGGACAAGGGGCTGCTTTCCCTGCATAAGTGCAACAAGCCAAGGAAACTTAACTCTTCCTCTGCTGGGCTGTAGTAATTGCAAACCCACTGCTAGAGGGATGGAGTCAGGTGGTCGCGGGAGGTCCTCGTCTGGGGCTCTCTGTAAGGACGTTGAAGGTCCATCCTCCTGTTGCTCATGCCTAGCTTCTTGCCTAACAAGTTTCTGCTCCTTAGATTCCATAGTGAAGTCAAATTGCAGAATATGTAATTCCCATTCTCTTAAGGGTGGGCTGGTGATTGAAACTTAGTGACTTTCTTCCAAAGAATAAAGGGCAAAAAAGGAAAAATAGAGACTATAGAGAGGATAAACCTGACAAAAACTACCTTAGCCAAATGATCAAGGCTAACATCATCAGGAATAAGTCATATTAATATTGTGTCCTGATAAGAGGTAAGAAGGAGGTTAACGTCACCTCTGTAGTATTCTTTCTCAAAATCCATAAGCACAGTCTAATCATAAGAAACATCAGAGGAAAAAAAGTCAAATTAAGAGACATAAAAATATAACTAGTGTTCTTGAAAACTATCAAAGTCATGAAAAATAAAAATGGAGAAAATGTCACAAATTAGGAAATACAAAGAAGACAATAACCAAATGTGAAGTTTTATTCTTTATTATATTCTAGAAAAAAAAAGACATTAGTGGAAAAACTACTTAGTGGTGAATTCTAAATTAAGTTTTTAATTTGGTTGCCAATGTTGTTCCAATTTAAATTTCCTAGTTTTAATAAATGTACTATATGGTAATATAAGAGGAAGCTAGGTGAAGGATATGGGGCAGTAAACTTTTCTATAAACTTAAAATCACTTAAAAATGAAAAGTGTTTAATAATTGCAATGTTGGCAAGTGCTACTTTAAGAAAAGAGAAGGGTGGGGCACCTGGGTGGCTCAGTGGGTTAAGTATCTGCCTTTGGTTCAGGTCATGAACCCAGGGTCCTGGAATGGAGCCCCACGTTGGTCTCCCTGCTCACTGGGAAGCCTCCTTCTCCCTCTCCCTTTGCTCATGCTCTCTCTCTCTTTTTCTTTTTTTTTTTTTTTAAAGATTTTATTTATTTGACAGAGAGAGAGATCACAAGTAGGCAGAGAGGCAGGCAGAAAGAGAGGGGGAAGCAGGCTCCCCACCGAGCAGAGAGCCCGATGCAGGGTTTGATCCCAGGACCCTGAGATCATGAACTGAGCCGAAGTCAGAGGCTTTAACCCACTGAGCTACCCAGGTGCCCCCATGCTCTCTCTCTCTTGCTCTCTGTCTCTCTGTCTCTCTCTCAAATAAATAAATAAAATCTTTAAAAAAAAAAAAAAAAAAAAGAAGAAAAGAGAAGGGTGCTGCTCTTAAGGACAGATGGGAAGTCATATCTAGAGTAGAGGTGGCAAATTATAGTCTAATAGCCCAAATGCTGCCCTGGTCTATTTTGGGATGGCCTGAGAGCTAAGAATACTTTTAACATTTTAAAGGGTTATAAACAACACAACAACAACAGCAAAGAGTATGTGACAGAGACCTTATGTGGTCTACAAAACTAAAATATTTACTATTGACCCTTTGCAGGAAAATATCTCTGTTCCTAGGTTAAAAGAATCCAGAAATAGAACTTGGAAGAACCATCTTCTAAACTAAAAACCCAAAAGTGAGAAGGCATCAGCCTAAGGAAGCAGAACATGAGTAAAATGGAAGGGTAAGGTGCTAAAATGCATGGAAATGTTCCAGATCAAAGAGAGGCATGTGGGAAGGCAGAAGAAATGTAAGATTATGGCCCAATTAGAAATTGGGAGTAGAAATAATGTCCACATAACTGAAGTGCTAGAGGGCATGGCACAGGAGGAGTTGATGCTAGTGAGTTAAGCAAGGGCTGGAGCCTGCGTGTATGCCACATATGTTCAGAATCCATGAAAGTGATTGGATATCTTATAAGCTGGTGAATGCAATGATATGTTGTGTAATTCTAAAACAGGTCACTTTGGAGAAAGGAGTGGAGGAGGAACAAGACTGGTGACTGACAGACTCATTTAGGCATTTGTAGTATTTCATTTTAAAAAATAATGTTGGCTTGTTCTGAAGTAATGACCATGAGATGAAAAGAACTGAAGAGATTTGAGTTTATGAGGTAGAATCGGCGGCATTGGATACAGACAAAGAGGAAGGTAGATGACAAAAATGATAGCACATGTTGGTGTTACTCACCAATATTGCAAAAGTATGTTTGAGCAACTTTTGGAGGAAAAGATGGGACATGATTCTGGAGCACTGAGTACTGATCACAGCCCATGTCCCAAAGTTTAGGTTTTTCAGTCATGTGAGCTTTGATGTGATGCTTTGACTGGAAAACCAGCTAAAGGTACCCACATCGTAAAACCTAAGGATGCCTTGTAACTCCAAAGACTACCTAGCCAAATACTCTCTAATCCTTGCTTGAGTGTGTTTTACAACCTTTTCTGCCAGAAAGCCATCCTCTTGATCTGAAACAACTTCCCACCCTTGCCCCAAGTAAACAAAACTTCCTGAAGACAGTGACCTGAAAAGGAGTGTGCAACCTGGTGGACAATCTAATAAGCACAGGCTTTCTAATTGCTCTATTGTCATAAAATTGCTGTAAGGAAGAATGGCAGGGCGTGGGCTGCCTGCTGGCTGTGCCTCTAATCCTAACCCTGAAATCTGGCTACTTCAAGTAAGGAACACTGGCAGCTGCCTCGGGAAGCATACTACTGGGTTTATTGTCCAGCTTTTCCCTGCCTCAAAGTGCTCATCTGAGATATAGGTAATGGCTCTTTCCTAGGGTGGCTATTCCATGGCCCTTCATCCATTAGTCAGGGCAACTATTCACCTGTACACTGAAATTGCCAGTCAAGAACTTATTGGGAAGTGGAAAAGAGGTGTCAGTTTAATTCAACTTTGTCCCTTATTTAAGTTATTTGTTTCTTTTTTGTGAAATAAATATGTTATACCTAAGAAACATTAAGATATATATTGCTTTGTAAGGGATGTTCAGAATTATTTTGAGTAAGAGTTTGCTATCACTCCAAGTAAATTAAAATATTCTTGCCAATATACAATTTTTAAGTTTTGTTTGAGGCCTCTTTCCTAAACGATTGAGTGAAAAATAGTTTATTTTTATTATTCACAGCAAATCAACCGTGAAAAGCCTCAGTCTTTAACATTAAAAATCATGAACAAGTTGCTATCACTTGCTGGGTGACTTTTATCCAGAGCAACAAAATCTAATGGCATAAGGGCTCAGTAGGTAGGGAAAAAACTACGAGACCGGTGAGAACTAGCCTTTCAAACTCAAATTTAAAAAGAAAAGCCAACATTACAATTCTTTGCATATAAAGATTCGCATATGAAGTGATATTTTTAAAACGGCTTTTGCTAAGGGAATAAATAGAAAATGTGAAAGGTTAAATAATTTACCTTGGTAATTTAATTTATAAAGGCAGCTCTGTAGTTGATTCAGTTTCTCTGAACTTTCATGCCTCAAAACAGATTATATGTATGTGTGTATATATATATCTCAACACAACTAAAGCTAACATGCATGCAATTAGTACATATAATAATGATGATGAACTGAGGCTTTTTCAAAATGCCTAGGGCATGCACATAAACACACACACACACACACACACACACAGCCTAAGAAGTCCAAGTAGCCGGAGAAATAAATTCACTGCGGTGCCAAGAGGTGACTGCAAAAACAAAAAACAAAAAACAAACACACAAACAACAACAAAGAAAACCAAAACCCAAAGTAAAAATCACACAAAAAAGAAAACAAACCAGCAAACAAAAACAAATACAAGTTTTCTTATAGAAGTTTTCCTAAAATGTCTAAAGTCACAGGAGCAAATTAGTGGCTTCTCTGTACTGAGATCACTTATCAAACTCAGTCAGGCCTTGCAGTTCTCAGTGCCATTATTCTGAACACTAATGACTTTTACCACACAGTTGGAGATGTAGCAAAAAGGGCTGTAAGATATTGTTCTTAGTGGGTTAGAATATCCCTGACCAAATCCCCCGTTTGCATTAGTTTTAATTCAATATTAATGACATTTATCAGACATCTATTTTCTAAATGTTCTGTCATGGAGAAAATATAAGGTTTGTTATAGAAACAAATACAGAAACAAGTTATAGAAACAAATAACATAACTTGGAGCAGGTTGTTGATCCCAATAGTTTTTGATAGTATCATGTTGCTTATAATACTTTCTGATATATTTAATCACATGAAACTATGAGGGGAAAATAAAATCTCAACAATAATGACATATTAATGATGTAGATGTAACTGGGCCATTTTGGAGCTTAGGATGATAAAGGAAAGAAATATTCAGCATAGTTTGATAGTTCTCGTAAAGTTTTAGAAAGCACATTTGTACATTTAAATTATAACAATGATCCAATGATCAGAAAATATATACAGCAATATGACAAAACTAATTGGCACCTCAAAAATAAGATTTTAGTTACATTCCCATAAATAACCTAAAAGAGTAAATTAAATGAGAACCATATAACATGCATAATAAGCAAGCCCAAAGACCTTTTGCAAAATTCTAGAAGTTAGTCCTCTCTTCCTCTCTTCCTTCCTTAATTGTAAGAGGTAAGAAGAAATGCATATAACCAAGGAAGAATACAAGAATGTGAATACAGAAGAAGAGTCAGGAAGACCTGAGCTCAAAATAACCTGTGGCTTCTGAGACTGTTGAGTATAAGTGGTTCTTCAGGTAGTGTTTGTAGTCGGGAGATAAACAGAGGAGGGAGGTCAACCTGCTTGAGACAGGAGCTCTTATTTTAATAGAAGTCAAAGACAAAGGAACCTGGCCTATTCTAATTTTTCTTCTATTACCATCATCAAATACAAAGCTCTTCAAATTTAAGAGTGGGATAAATGTAGAAAAGAAAATTAAATACTTAAATCAGATATTTCTTTAGGCATCAGAAGGATAACATAAAGAGGCATGTGGTATATTTTAAAACGAGGAGAGTGTGGAACTATAAAAAAACTGGAGGGACACCTGGGTGGCTCAGTGGTTTAAGCCTCTGCCTTCGGCTCAGGTCATGATCTCAGGGTCCTGGGATGGAGCCCCTTATTGGGCTTTCTGTTCAGCAGGGAGCCTGCTTTCCCCTCTCCCTCTGCCTGCCTCTCTGCCTATTTGTAATCTCTGTCAAATAAATAAATAAAATCTTAAAAAAAAAAAAAAGAAAGAAAGAAAACTGGAGAGCATATCCTTATTTTTTATATATTTTTTAAAGATTTTAAAATCTTATAAAATGCAAACAATGAAGGATATTGAGGAGTTCTGTTAAATTTTAATGTTATTAAATTTGGTTTATCTCAAATTGTTTAGTGCCAGTCTGTGAATTTGCTTCTAAAATTTTTTTGCTTTGTTTTTAGATCTGGATACTTCTTTAGATTTGTTTTAATAATTTCCATTTCTTTTTATAGTATGTTCATGTTTTCATTTAAATCCTTGAATATATTTGTAATGGATTTTTAAAAAGTATTTTTTCTTTTAATTCCATCTACTAAGGCATGGCTCTTTTGAAGATACTACTAAATGCCACAAGTGGTTAATGGGATCGATCCACTCTGGCTGACAACACGATATCTCTGTATCATACTCATCAGACAGGCATCTATATAACAAATATTGTCAAAAATATGCAGCAACACAAGTGTTATATCCTCTCAGTGGAAATGTAAATCAGTGTGCTCTAAAAATTGGTCAATTTACAGCTCCCTGATAGTTGTTCTTTTCCCGGTAATTGTTATTTGCTTAGCCCTGTGTAGTTGACCTCAAACATGTACACTTTAGTAGTCAACCAAAAACTTATGAGGAACTGTAAGCAGACTTCTGAAGCCCTGATAATGTGCTGTGTAACTTTGCTCAACTCTATCATCTGTCTCCTCAATTCAGCAAGACCTCCATACTTGCTTCTTCATGGTCTTGAAGGAAGGGGCAAGCCAGAAACCAGTGGGCTAACAGGACTCATTTAATTTGTTTGCCATGATGCGGGGATCAGAGACTGTGCTGCCTGGTATATGTATTACCTGAAAACAATCATTTCATATATTTTGAGTGGTCATTTAGAGTAGGAGGACAAGTCTAACACCATTTACTCCATCATGTCTGCTCATTGCTTTGAAAATAAATATCCTGACATCATCCAAACACCTATTGAATAAAAAGAATGCAGTCTAAAGAGTACAGACATTTTAGAATTGACTTAGTATTTAATGCAAGATATATATCTATCCCCAATTGTATGGAAAAAGACAGCAAAAGTAAGTAAAGACAGCAAAACAGTAAGACAGCAAAAACTCCACAAAGGAAATTGTAGGTAATTAGAAAGGATTAGATAATAATAAAGTATATTAAGTACACTACATAATCCCCAAATAGATAAAGTTACACTAAATCATATGTGTAAATATGTTTGTTGACCTAGATTTTCTTAATTAAAAAAAGACTGCACTGTCTCCTGCTTCGGAAGCAAATAAATTTGTAAACCTCTTGAGCAAGAGTTTCACTTGACTTTTAACTATGTCAGCTTCACATTTGTCAAAAAATCATAATAAATTTCTCATCTCAATGGGATTCAGCTGGAAGAGTTTTGATACTTTTGAGAAACTCCATATGATTTTAATAATACACATATGAAGCCTATATTTGAATTTTCTTTAAAAGTTTCAAGAATATTTACTTTTTTAAAAGATCATTTCCAAACTTTCATTGGGAACTCTGGCCTTTGATCCTAATTCTTTGAAATTAGTTTTACTGGATAAGACTAGTAGACTAGAGATCAGTAAGAAAGAGTACAGACCCAAAGCTTGAATCAAGGTACAAATATAATTTACCACAGTGATGACACAATCACAACTAATATTTATTAAGTGCTTAGATATATCAGGGACTCTTTTGACTTCTTTATACGTTTTCTTCAATCCTTGCAATCTACCTTTGAGGTAACCTGTATTTCTATCCCTATTTTATTGGTGAAGTTACAGACTCAGAAAGATGAATATTTTTGTCCAAAGACACAAGACTACGCAAAATTAGAATTCAAGTCTTGACAGGTTAATTTCAGATGCTATCTTTTGTATAAACTATATGTCACCACCCAGTTCACTACAAAGAAATGTCTAGTAACATTTGCTATGGTAAACGTATCTATAGAATTCTGTAAGAAAGTTAAGATTGGAGTAAACAGGTCATTTAGTGTTTTGGAAATGAATGTTCAGCCTAATTATAATTTTCTTGCTTCTTCCCCTTGATTTCAAAGATAAAATCTTACTCTCCAATATGGATGTCTATTTAGGAATTTATAGGAACTCTCTAGTGTACTTGGGATTTTTTCTTTCTATTTTAGAGGAAAGGGAGCCAGTAAAACATTGTCAACTAAGATTGCAGTGGAGCATAGGTATTTGAATATGTGTACTTCATCCATACAAATAATAATTTGATTAATGTAGATTAAATTGATAAAAAATATACTTTTTCCATTTGTAAGCATGTTTTAAAGAGACCCTTTGGAAAGAAAATACAATTATTAAGCCAAGTAAATAAATTTCAACAGTGAAGTGCACATTTAGATTTGTGAAATTATCTCAATTAATTACATTTTTATCTATTTGATAAATATTTGAAATCTTTAAATTTGTGAAAGTTTTCCATACTTATTCTCCCTATTAGTGGAGATGCTGTGCAGCATCAAAAACATCTATTTTTTTTTAAGTTTAGTACTTTTATATTTGAATTTTAGTAGATTAGTGTTGGAGGTGGTCATTCAGGAAACATTGGCCACTGGTTGACCTGGGAGCTGTATGGACCTGCACAATCAGAGGCTCTTTAACTACTGCCCTGTTCTTGGAATATATGTTCAGCCCAGCAGTCCCATAGCCAGAGTCATTTTAACATTACAACTTGGGAAAGTAATGTGTTACTGAGATCATATGGATGCATACATGCTGGCACCCCATTAAGGGCCCTATATAAACTTTGAAGATTCTGTCCAGAGGGTATGCAGATCTATTCATCTTGCAGTCATCCAAGACAAGCCTCACAGGGGTAAGTTCCCTTGCTTATTAAATCATCCACCTCCCAATCTAGAGTGGCCTGCTTCTTTCTTTGGTCTCCCCCTGCTCTCTGGGTGGGGACTGGGTTCACATTTCACCCAGAAAGCCCCCAGGTTGGCTAACCAACAATTACTATTTTAGCATTTAGGTTTTTTTAAAAAAATATTATTTTTCTTTAATTTTTTTTTATAGAAAAAAATGAAGCCATCTGGGTCTAGAATTTTCTTTCTGAGAGATTCTTTAACTACTAATTATTTAATACATATAAGGTTTTCATTTTATTAACTTCTCGTTGAGTGTGCTTTGGTATCATCACTCTTATTTGTCATGTAGGTATTTTCTCACTATCACTCTCTGGTAAGTCTTGCTAAAGTTATACTGATCTTTTGAAAAAAACAACTTTTGGCTATTTTCATTTTATTTCTTGTTTTTTTTATTCATAATCTTCATTTTTAATTTATTCTACTCATTTTGTGTTTAATTTGCCCCTTTTATCTAATTTTTAATTTGGAAATTTAGTAATTAACTTAAAATCTTTCTTATATGTGTATGTGTTCTCATATCCATTCATACATAGCTTATATAAGTGGTGACAAATTTTGCACAAAGTACTCATAAATTTTGATGTTTTTGTGTTATTTATCCAGTTCATAATAGATTTCAATTTCTCTCTTTTTTTTTATTTATTTATTTGACAGAGAGAGAGAGATTACAAGTAGGCAGAGAGGCAGGCAGAGAGAGAGGGGGAAGCAGGCTCCCTGCTGAGTAGAGGGCCCGATGAGGGTCTCAATCTTGGGACCCTGGGATCATGACCTGGGCCGAAGGCAGAGGCTTTAACCCACTGAGCCACCCAGGCGCCCCAAATTTCTCTTTGGTTCCTTCTTTTTCCAACTGTTATTAGATGTTTAATTTCAAAATATTTGGAGATTTTCTAGAAATCTTTTTGTTATTTCCTTCTAATTTAACTCCATTGTGATCAGAAGAGATCTGATCTGTGATCAGATCAATAAGTAATAAGATCAACTTATTACAGTTGAGTGTTGTTCATGCCTTCTATACTTTTTTCTTATGTGTATTAATTATTGAGAGTATGATATAAAATGCTCAGATACAACTGGATTTGTATGATTTATGTATTTCTTTTAATTTCTTTGCTCAATTAAACTTTGCTAAAGTGCTATTATTAGGAACATAAACAAGCAAGATTGCTATCTTTCTAATGAATTAATTCCACTACGGATAAAAATTATTCCTCTTCATTCTGGTAATATTTTTAGCTATAAAATACTTTGGGTATGTAAATAAGTAATCAATCTATGTTTTTATTAGTGTTAACATGATATATCTTTTCCAATCTTTTTACTTATATCTAATTATAATGTTATATTTAAAGTAGATTTTTCTTTAGTGTATTTCTCACATTTAACTGAAGTGTTTAAACCATTTTCATTTAAGGTTCATTTAAGGCTATTAATTTATGTGGGTTTCAATATACTATATTGCTATTCTATTAATTTCATATGTTCACTTCCCCCCATTTCTTCTTTTCTGCATACAGTGTGTACAGTGTGTTGTATTGTACATATTTTAATAATCCTATTTTACCTCGTTAGTTTATTTATTAGCTATACTAACTTTTTTTCCTTTAATGATTGCTTTAGAGTTTACAGTGTATATCTATAATTTATCATAGCAACCTTAAAGTAATAATGTACTACTTCATAAAAATATAACCACCTCACATCAGTGCAATTCCAGTATTTCCTCCTGGAGATGCTAAAGTATGGTAATGCACTTTAATAAATTTTACATTGCATCATTACTGTATTTGTTTGAAAGAGCATCTTTAAAGAAATTTTAATATCAAGATAAAAACATTGCTTTTTATTTACCCATCTTTGGGTAGATAGATCTTTGTTTGGTGCTCATAATTCCTTTTCCTAGATGTGGATTTCCCTCTGATATTATTTTCATTCTATCTGCAGGAATTGATTTAACATTTCCATAGTACAGATGCTGGTGATAAATTCTTTAGCTTTACTATATCTGGAAAACTTTTTATTTGCTTTTGAAAGATATTTTTGCTACATTGACTTTTTCCAATACTTCAAGAAACTCCTTCATCGTCTCCATAGTCATATATTTTCCTATTGAACTCTATTGTCATTCTTTTGCTTGTTTTGCTGTGTATAGAATTTATTTTTTTCCTCTAGCTGATTCTAAAATATTTACTTTTTCTCTGGTTTTAAGGAATTCAACATCATGTGTTTTTTCTGTAATTTCTTCTTCAAGAATGTGCTTAGGATTCTTTGAACTTCTTGGATCTGGGAGTTTATAGTTTTGATAAGATTTCAGAAATTTGTTGATTCACCATCACTTTAAATGTTTTATCTGACCACCCTCGCTCTTCTCCCCTTCAGTGACTCCTATTATACACATATTAGGCTTCTTCACATTGTTCAGCGTTTCACTGATGCTCCCTTTATCCCTTTAATGTCTTTTTTTCTCAGTGTGTTTGGTTTGGTTAGTTCCACTGTGTTTTCATGTTCACTAGCCTTTTCTTCTGCATTCTCTCATCTGACACTCATGATCAAATGTATTTTTCTATCAGATATTGTGGGTTTTATATCTAGAAGTTCAGTTTGAGCCTTGTTTTAAATTTCTTTTATCTCCTACTTTATATGCTTACTTTTATTCCCTCTATCCTCTTGAAAACAGAATAGAATTACAACTGTTTTAATGTCCTTGTGTTCTAATTATAAAATCTGTGTCATTACTGTGTCATTTTGTAATGATGTATTTATCTTGTTAGAGATCACATTTTCCTGCCTCTTTTCATGCTTGATAATATTTGATCAGGTTCCAGATGTTGTGAATTTGTCTTGTTGGGTCTTGGATAATTTCACATCCCTATATATGGAGCTTTGCTTTGGGCTGCAGTTCAGTTACTCTGAAACAACTTGATTTTTTTTCAAGATTTTCTTTGTAAGCTTTATTAGGCAAGAGCAGAACTACTTTAATCTAGGACTGCCTTTGTTCTACTAGAGGAGCAGGTCCCTTCTAATTATTACTCAACTCAATGTCCAGTGAATTTTAAGACCTTTTCCTTTACCTGGTGGGAACATGAAAAATTTCTAGCACTATAGGATCCCTGGGAATTGTTTCATCTGTTCCTTTTGGATAGGTCTTTTCAGGCATTAGGTAGTTTCCTAATGTGCATGTGCTGATCAATGTTCAGCTTTAACATCAAGGGGGGACCTTATGCAGATCTCCAAAGCCTACATTCTCTCTTTACTACACCCTCTTCTTCAGTACTTTGCCCTGTGAGCTCTGACTACTTTGATCTAGTGAGACTCCCAAATCTGTCTTTTTAACTTAGGAAGACTGCCAGACTTCAAGTGTTTTGTCATTCCTGCACTGCAGTCTAGAAATTTCTAGTCAGTGAACCAGAGCAATCAGATGACTCACCTCATTTGTTTCCTCTCTTTCAGTATTTATTATCATTTGCTATTTGATGTTTTTTTGTCTAAAGTCTATTCTTTCATATATTTTACCTTTTTTTGCTTTTATAGTTGTTATAAGCTTATATAGTTGTTTTATAGTTGTTAAGGGCAAGAGTTCTGTTATTCCATCTTGGTCACAAGCAGAAGTTTGTAACTATAGCTTTGATTTCTCATAGAAAATACTTTTTCTGAGTTATGTCAAGTAAGAGTATCTTTTATACTTTCTTGGCAACAAGAAGGGTAATTTTTTTCTTATCTCCTTTTAATGCAAGGAGAGTAATTTTAGCATATGATGGTTGTCTAAGTTCTACTTTCCTTTTATCACTGGGACAAGAACCGATATCCTTATTCGTGTGGGCTATGTAGCCATAGCCCCAAATATCCTCTAAGTCTATTGGTCTTGTAAGTTAGCACACCATAAAGCAGTCTGTTTACCTCTCTGGCTCTGATTTACTTCTTTATTTTAAGACTTGAAGATTTTCTTGTCTTTGTTTAAAGTTCATTGATTTAAAAATATTATCTTATTTTATCCCACATTATATAGGATTGGGTGGGGGAAGAGGAATACAAATTGTTATAGAGCTAAAATTTTCACTTCATTTTATTTCATTGCATTACTTTTTATATATGTTAGTTATTTTTAAATAGCATTTTATTTGAAGATTAATAACCTTAGGCTTCGACCTCAGGCTACATGAAAAATATGTCAACAAGACAACTCACCATTTAGAAATTTGTCAATATGCCTGAGAATTTTTTATATATGGATTAAAAGAGCACACAGGAAGAGGCAGTTTTGCAAAGTTACTTTTGGGAACATGATTGTATTGGAGAACATCAAGTAGAAGAGAGGAAGTAGACAGTAATCCAGGCACAGTGAAATCAACAAAGGAAAGGGATGAGAATAGAAATGGTAATAAATGTGTGACTAATAAAACTAAAGTTGTTGCAGTAGAGTAACCACATTAGGTAAAAATAGTAGATGCTGCTTGATGTGATTTGTTCTGTTTTATGCAGATATGAGCTAAAAGGCAGAAAACCAAAGACCATGAAATCAGATTATTCAGATTCTAACTCCTTAAGGATCTGAAACTGGCTTAATTAGTACATTTTAAAGCAATAATAATGCCTCTTTCCCAAATGGGAAACAAAGCTTAATGACCTTATTATCTGCCTCTTTTTAGCAAGTTGGGTTTCAAATACTTCAAAATGTCTATGAATCTAAGACAGTTTTTTTTTTAAAGTCAGAGTAATTATAAAATAATTGGGCAAAGAGAAATCTTCCAGAAAAAAAAAACACATAATTCGATGAAAGAATCTGTTAAAAACAAAAAAGAATAGGAAAAAAATTAATTGGAGCTTAACAAGAGCAAACAAAACCTGAAATTGTGACACATTTCACCTCTAAGTAGACACTGACTTGATAGTTGATTTACCATACAAGAACTTCAACATAATTATTTGCACTCCTTCATAAATAGACTTGGAATTTTTACACAGTTAATGTTTTATATGCACAAATACAAAGGCATTCATGTACAATTATGTATCACATAAAAAGAATTAAATGTGTTTGTGATTATAAAAAAGACTGCCTTCTTCTGTTTATACTTTTGTAAGTTGAATAATTCATGTATTTGTTTCTTCAGTAGAGTAGGTTGTGAAATATAAAAGATAAGCTTTTTAACTCAAACACAAGTAGGATTGAGTCAGGTCTCTAGTAAGTTCATCCTTTCAGTGATCCTCTAATAAAAGAGGAATACCTAAACTTTATCTTCAATGCATTCTGACCACACTTTACCCATATAACATAATCTCCCCCAGCCCCCAAACCAAATCTCCCTCTAATTTAAGTCTTCTATATCTTTATCCTGAAGTTCTTTCTTTACTCACTGCTTGTCTCCCACTCTGCTCAACATAAAATAAGAGTTCATCCTTGAAAGACCAGTTTGAATAATATATCCCTGCTGAAAGACTAAAACCTTCCCTCTTTGCTCCATTTCTCCTACAAATTTAGACCCCACAGCAAAACATTTAATATTATTTATTTTCTCTATTTTTATTTTACATGTAAAAATGTTTAAATCTTCAAATAATTTGTAAATTATTTATAATTTATAATTTCTTCAAAACTAATCATCAAGGCCATTCTTCTTCCCTACTTTCCAAAGTGCATGTAGGAATAAACCAAAAGTAGCTATTCCAAACATAATAGCTTTTTGATTGATTGACTGTCATTGTTGGTTGAGATATCATGTATAGTGTCAGCCCAGGAACATGACGCTCTTAGACAGGTCTTTCCTAGATAATCCCATTTCCATTTTTATCTTCTATTGAGATGACTGAGGGGATCCATGAGTCACATGCCTCACATCTTCAAAGAGTCCTCTGTGTGACTAAGTTTTCGATCTTTCCAAGGCTCGGGCAAAATTTGTACTTGGCTATTGGTTTACTTCGCAGAGGTTGTTTTCCTAACAGTGCATTTCTTAATTTTAGCATCTTCTGCAATCTTATTAGACTAGCAATTTCCCAAATCATCAAGTCATGATTCCTTTTTGCTTAAGTTGTTCCTTCAGTTTATCCCATTTTACTGTAAGTAGGACATAGAAAAAAGGCTACACTCTCAACACTGCTTGGAAGTCTCTTCAGCTAAATATCCAAGTTCATCGCTTTCAGTTGTGCTTTCCACATAACTATAGGACACAATTTAACTAAGTTTCTGCATTTAAATAGCAAGTATCTCTTTTCCTCTGTTTTTCAATAACATATTCTTCACTTTCATCTAAATCCTCACAGAAAGTGCCTTTAATGATATTTATACCAAGATTTAATTATTCTCTAGAACCATATAGATTTTCTCTACTTTGCTTCTCACTTTTTTGAATCTTCACTAGCAGAGTCATTACCATCCATATTTCTCCTGTGGAAGGCTGTTAAAGGCAAACAAAGCAGTTTCAGTCATGCTCCTCAAGATTCTTCCAGCCTTTACACATTACCCAATTCCAGTGCCATTTTCACATTTTTATTTATGTGTTACAGAAGGATCCCATTTCTAGGTACTAAAATCCACATTAATTTCCTAATGTGCCTATAACAAATTATCATGAAATTAGTAGCTTAAACAATCCAGATTTATTTTTATGAAGTCATGGAGGTCAAAAGTCCAAAAGGGTTTGGAAAGCCTGTTCTATCTGGAAGCACTAGGGAGTGTCCATTTCCTTGCCTTTCCCACCTTCTAGAGACTGTTGGCATTCCTTGGCTCATGGTCTGTGTTACTTTAACTTCTGCTTCTAGCTTTGTATTGTCTTCTCTGCTCTGACTCTGCTGCCTCCTCTTTCTTACTTTTTTTTTTAAGATTTTATTTATTTATTTGAGAGAGAGAGAGAGAGAGAGATACAGGAGCTCTGGGGAGGGGCAGAGGGAGAGGGAGAACCAGACTCCCTGCTGAGCAAGGAGCCCAATGCAGGACTTGATCATAGATCCTGGGATCATGACCTGAACAAAAGGCAGACGCTTAACCAACTGAGCCACCCAGGCACCCTGTGCTGCCTCCTTCTTGTAAGGACTCTTTTGATTACTTTGAACTCACTCAGAAAATTGAGGATCATATCCTAATACCAAGATCCTCAACTTAATCACATAAGCATAGTCTTTTTTTTCCATATAAGGTAACACATTTATAGGTTTCAGGAAGAGGACATATATATCAATGGAGAACCATTATTTATCCTAGTAACAAACTTATAAAAATATTTAGTTTATTATCTATAAAACTATTTCAAGAATTAAAATGAATTAATATATCTGAAGCACTTAAAAAACTGCTGAACTTTCTTATGGGCTAAATAAAGAAAACATGTTTGTATAAGCAAGCTATTTGTAGAAAAACTTAAATAATCAATAAATAAATGATATCCTGTATTTTATATATATTTGTATATCCACACTATTGACTGGAGTGTTGAGAAATGAACATGCTAACATGCTGCCTGTGGGATGTGAGATGATTAAAATTTTCTAGTGGTGGGGTGGTGATATAGGGAAATTAATGGCTCTATCTCTTCTTTTCATATAGCCATTTTTAATTTAGGTATTATCTTAAGAAAAATGACTGGTTTCCACTAAAAACATAATTAATGCTGAGCTTTTGGTAAATAAGAAAAAAATGGAAACCTTCCTCAATTTCTAACTATATAGGTTAAATGAATTATCTTAGGTTCATGTGGGTAATTGCATTGTACTCATTAAATATGTCCTTAAAAAGTATTTAGTTATATGAGGAAATGTTCATGATATACTTATAGGTGAAAAAAGCTAATCATCAAAGAAAACATGCAAAAAGATTCCAAGTCTATAGGATCTCAAATATTTTTTCTTTGCATTTTTCTAAAATTTTCTAGAATATACCTCTAATATCTGCAAAATAGAGATTAAAAATCCATGAATGATCCAAAAACCTTTTTCTAATTTTTTAAAGTATAAATAGAAAAATGAATAAACATGATTCCAGAATACATTCCAGTCAAGACAAGTAAGACACGGGACCTATAGTAAAGATTAATAGTGTGGGCTTGGGATTCAAAACACAAATTAAATCTCATCTCTGATAATTAAGCTGAGTGAATTATTGGAGTTGGGTAAATTGTTTTGCCTCTCTTAACCATATTTTCCTAATTTTTAAAGTTGATGGAGTAGCATTAGGGATCTCACAGAGTTTTTGTGACTATTATACGAAATAATTTGTATAAAGTAATTTAGTAGTGTTTGTCACATAATAAGAGCTCAAGAAAGTTTAATTATTAACATCATCATAACTAAACAAAACTTATATTTTCCAAATTCCAATTTCAGTAAATACAAATAGTCTATAATCTATACAGTATCCACCCAATAAACATAAGGATCTCTGAGATAAATGAAGTAGGCAAAGTTGCTTCTTGCTACCTCCTGTATTTCCTGTCCTCTCCTTTTGAACTCCAGATTCCCTTTTCCCTGCCTCACTTTTTTCCTTTTTTCCTTATGCACATACTGCCTTTTAAAATATTAGATAATTTAGTTATTTTGTAGGTCTAATGTTTATTACCTGTCATAAGATTCCCTAGGGCACTGTCTTTAGTTTGTTTTGTTCACTACCATACCCTCAATTGGTATTTGCTGAACAAATGGATAAATGAATTGGTCTTAACTTGGCTTATCCCTGCAAAATTTGGATATCTTCCTATACAGCAGTGAATCTCCAAATTGAGACTTTACAAAGGACTGCTTCATGTATTAAGGATCAGATTTGTGTAGTGTAAAATTCACATCATATTTTGTATTTTAAACCTGTTTCAGGTCTTAATTATCTGTAAAATAATCCCAAAGTCCCCAGGAATTAGTTAATGTATTTTAATTGTAAATGGAGAGATAATCATTGCCTGTCAGCTTTTCCTTTCTCTGGATTGATAGATTACCTGGACAGAGGTACTCTTGGTGCATTCACTGGCTAGATAAGGCAAGCTGTGTAAGCGATTAAATGCAGGAAGTGTGAGGGAATGGGTGGGCTAATGACTTAAATATGCCAGAAAAGATGGAATATAAGATCTTATGTTTTCTTTTTTACCTTCATCATACACCTAGCATGATGGTATTCCACCCTCACCCTTCATCCATTTCAATCAAGAAAATAATATTTTCTTCAGATTTGGGCTAAGCGTGTTAGGAGTCCCGTTATTGCTGAAAGAATCTTTCCTTTTGGTTATTGACAATATTTTTATAATTACTAGCATCCTCATCATCATTCCTTATTTTTTTTCTTCATTTGTAAATGTGTTTTTGTTGTTGTTGTTGGAAGAATATTTCAAATTTAAAGAGTACTGAAGAGAGTGAAGAGCCCTAAAAACAACTGAGGTTTTACGTTGAAAGCATTTCTCTGAACACCTGTGAACTGTTGAATTTAATTGGGCTACAGCTGGAACAGGCTGTAGAGAGGAGGGAGCAGCCTTGCATTTCTAAGCAAGCATACATTAACATCACCCTGACTTTCCTCTAACAGGCAAGAGGGCAGAGTGGTCACGAACGACGCAGACTAGATTAGGACATTCATCCTCTCTTCTTGACCCTTTTATCCACATCTGTTTTCAAGATAGGGTCAGGGAAATGTTTAAATGACTGGTATTGTTTAATAGATTAAGTCTACCAGTGGTATTAGCATTTTATTAAAGCCATTGCCCTAAACTGAAGTAATGACAAGGAAATGGTGGAATTCCAGCAAGCAGTGTAGAGGAGTCAGGAAGGGATGATAGGTAGTTATAAAATATGGCTGGCACATGTTAAGTGCTCAGTAATTAGGGACTAGTGTTTTGCGTGAGGATGTACTTTTTTAAGAAGAGGTGAATTTTTTCCAGTATTGGAAAGTAGAGAAAGAAGAGGAGCCATTACTTAAGAATTCCCGTGAAGAGGGTTGGCCAGCCTTCTAAAAAGGGTCATTTCTTGAGTATTCAATTGTCACAAGCCAGTCTCTGTATTTTATATGCTTCATCTGCAAATGGAGAATGAAGTTTTCTCCTATTCCTATTTTCTAACAGAATTTTAAGCATCAAATCAGATTAAGAAACTAAAAACACTTCATAAAAAGTAAAGGCATAATATTCAAGTTCCAGAATTTTTGAAGAGGGTGGTGTTGAAATTAAGCAAAGGATCCATAGCAATGTCAGGATTAGTTCTGTTTCACAAAAAAACAAAATTGTACTGACATTTTTGCTTCTAAAAGATGTTCATATTTCTTAAAAAGAAATAAAACTTTTCTAAGTCACTTTTTCTTATATGGATTCTTTGCTCCAGTCAAGCTAGTCTTCTTGTCTTTTAAAAATGCTTTACTTCTTCCTTCTTTCATATTTTATTTAGCTTATTTTTTCTTTTCCTAAACTGTACATATCCTTTACCTTAGGTAATCAAAATAGATCATAAAATGAAGGATTTATGCTGGTTTTCTTGCCTAATTGTCTAAATTATTTTTGGATATTATTACACCCCGTGTATGTGCGTGTGTGTGTGTGTGTGTGTACATGAATAAGTAATTGATGGTGCTAATTTTCTGGCAACTTATCAAAATGTTCCTTAACCAAATAAGTTAAGTGTGCCTGTGTAGGAGGTAGTATGCAAACAGGAAAATATGCCTTGAAATGTTATGAAAGATGACAGTCTCCTAATAGTTGACCTTTTGATGCAGAATTCTCAGATACTGTGCTGAGGTAAGAGCTCCATGGAAGTCATTTCAGGTGAGCTACTTACTGCTTAGAACATTACCCCAACTGCATTTAATGATATAACAATGATCTTAACTATAGCATAAATAGTTTAGAGGACTAAACAAGGGTAAGCAGTCGGTGGTAGAACAATGAGTCACATATGGGATTAGGCCAGATGGGCAATGAATGTCCAGAAAGGTGAAACAAGGGCATTGACCTCATCCCCAAAGCTTGCAAGCTTTCGGTTTTATCTAGCTGAAGTATGGAGCTTTGAGCCTTCTAACATATGACTCATTTTATCAAAGATATGCAAAGGATTCAGGAGCCAGTATTGCTCAAATTATCACTAAGTCATTGCTGAATGAAAAGGACAGACATTTCCATAGACATTTCCAGTAGGTAATTATGCCAAAAGGTTAACACTTAGGTACAGAAAGCAGCTAAAAACCAACATAAATATGTATGACAATCATGAAAAGTAGAATATAATCATGAAAAGGACAATAGTCAGAGATGTGAAATTAATAAAATAATAATGATTAAAGGATGCTTTTAAGTAAACATGGCAAATATTTCAGTACTGACTTGAGAATAGTAACTAAGGTTTACTAGATACTTTATGGTAAATAAGGCATGAAAAATGTGTTACACAGTAATAATAAAATTGAAATTCCCTGAAATAATGAAGGAAAGAGTCTGAATTTTGGAGGCATATAAGGTAAAACTGATACATAAATGACCAGGAAGACACATTGTGGTTAAGATATTTATCCAACAAAATGAGAACTATGTGCTAGGGGATTGCATGAAAAAAGAAAGCAAGACAAGTGATGGGATTTCACCTGACCTCAGATACTCCATGTCAATATTCAAACTGTAGGATAAAGATAGGAAATCATCTCATTGAGGGGAAAGAGGGAAAAGTTGCTAACTGAAGCAATGTTAAAAGTGAGTTTATGCAATACTGTCCTCCTTAATACCCATCGTATTGCATGGAGCACTGGGTGTGGTGCATGAACAATAAATCTTGTAACATTGAAAAAAAATAAACATATTTGGGGGGAAAAAATAAAATATTTTTAAATAAGTAAAAAAAAAGAGTGAGTTTAGACTCTGAGACTAAAGACCAAACATACTATATACAAGTACTTTAATTGGTAAGGATGCTGCCCAGTAGGGTATAGGTTAATAAATATGAAACCACTATACATTTATACTGTAACTATTTGCATTTAGCAAATGATGGATGGTGAGATCCAGATTTCTCATTCTTAGAGTGAGAGGTTACAATTAACCAACATGGAAAGGCTAGAATGACCTGGGTGGTACTGGATTACAATTAGACGCCTCAGTCTGAATTAAAGTTTTATATATATCTAGAAATATTTATAGATATGTTAACATATACAGCTTGGTTTATCGCTATCACTTGGAAGGATCAGTAATAATGACACAGAAGTAATGAGCACGTACAGTATCGAGACCTTGTTTGTTTGTTTTTTGTTTTTTTTTAAGAGAGCCTGGCTGTGGAGGGACAGAGGGAGAGAGAGGAAAGGAACGTTAAGCAGGTTGCACACCCAGCATGGAGCCCAATGTAGGGCTCAATCGTACAACCTTGAGATCATGACCCGAGTCAAAATTAATAATTGAACGCTTCACTGACTGAGCTACCTAGGCGCCCCTAGATCTTGATTTTTAACCATATTCTCCAATAAAAGGACCCTGGCTTCTTGGAGAAATGGCTGGTTCTAAGACTGGGTCAGAGAATATACAAGATGAACCTATAATATCTTGTAGTGCCAGAAAGTAAGGGAGAGAAAGTTAAAAAAAAAAAAAAAAAGGAGTGATAAAAGCAAAACAGACACATGTTGACAGGCGTATGTCAAGAAGTCAACTGAAAGCTCCCAAGCTAGAACAATTTGAGCAACAAAATAAAATAATATCATATTAAAACTCAAAAGTATAAAACAATTATGCATGTATAGTGTATATGACATAAGAAATGATTGAATAAAGCTGAAAATGATAAACAAAATTTCCATGTAGTATTCCAAATAATTTATGTAGATATTTCACTTTTAAGGAAGCAGACTAACTTCCAACTCCTCAGTTGAGGGCTGTATATGGTGATTTCCTACCAAAGGGTCCAGTATGGAAATGGAGGGGGAAAATTGTATTTACAGTGGAGAAACCTGACAAACACTATCTCAACTATGAAGGTTAAAGTAGAAAATAAGTCATATTGATAATATCTATCCTTGGTATGATGTAATGAAAATGGCACTTTACCTCTGTAGCTTCCCTTCTAGAAACATATTACCCATTCTAATGATGAGAAAAATGGACAAATCCCCATCTGCAAAGCCAACAATATTGGGATAAGTTCTTCTCATGCTTCTGTCTCTCTGACTTTCTCTTCTACCTCCTTTTTCTACTTTTATCCATCCCATCATTAGACTGGGCTCCTTTAGATAAGCCCAAATCCTATTTTAAGATCAACTGATTAGCAAACTTTATTTCATCTACTACTGAATACCTTCTTGCCATGTAAGGTAACATAGTCACAAGATTTAGGACATGATTGTCTTTGGGAGACCATTCTACTACCTAATATGCAAGGAGTCAGTCAATTCTATTCAAAACTAAGATATATATTTTAGCTATGTTCTGCAATATTTTTCTTAAACTTAGGAATAGGCTTTAGAATACAACATGCCTTGAGAAGAAATATTTATCTGAGACCTAGTAACTACTTAAATTTTTTCCTTTATTTCTTATATAAAACAGAAGTAAAATTAATTTAACATTTTAAACATTCTGTGTTTGGTATATTTTCCATTATTTTTATGGATAATTACATCTATCTTTTATGTATCTATCTATCTTCTATCTACCTACCTATCTATATATAATGAGACATGACTGGAGTGTTATATATTATATGCATGATAAAAATGCATAATTTAATTCATGTGATACTAGGTTTATTTTTTTTCAAGATTTTATTTATTTATTTGACACAGAGAGAGATAGCGTGAACAAGTAGGCAGAGCAGGAGGCAGAGGGAGAGGGACAAGCAGACTCCCCACTGAGCAAGGACCCGATGCTGGGCTCGATCCCATGACCCTGGGATCATGACCTGAGCTGAAAGCAGCTGCTTAACTGACTGAACCATCCAGGAGCCCCTGATACTAGGTTTATTTTACTTTTTATTAATTTTTGTTTAAAGATTTTATTTATTTGACAGAGAGAAACACAGCGAGAAAGGGAACACAAGCAGAGGGAATGGTAGCGGGAGAAGCAGCCTTCCTGCCGAGCAGAGAGCCCGATGTGGGGCTCGATCCCAGGACCCTGGGATCATGACCTGAGCTGAAGGCAGACGCTTAACGACTGAGCCACCCAGGCGCCCCTACTTTTTATTAATTTTTGAGTTTAGGTACTATTACTATAATTAACAAAATTTTATCAATTTATTTATATTCCTTTTTTATTAAGTTGTTTATTTTAATATCTGTATAGTTAACATCCAGTGTTAACTCTATGTTAGTTAGTTTCAGGTGTACTATATAGTTATTCAACAATTCTAAACATTACTCACTGCTCATTATGATAAATGTACTCAACCCCCATCACCTATTTCACCCAACCCCCCACCACCTGCCCTCCAGTAACAATCAGTTTGTTCTGTGCAGTTATGAATCTGTTTCTTGGTTTGTCTCTGTCTCTTTTTTCCCCCTTTGCTCATTTGTTTTGTTTCTTAAATCCCACATGAGTTCTATTGTATGGTATTTGTCTTTCTCTAACATATTTTGTTTAGCAGTATACCCTTTGTTTCCATTCACATTGTTGCAAATGACAAGATTTCATTCTTTTTTATGGCTGAATAATATTTTATTCAGATAAAATATTATTTTATGTATGTATGTGTATGTATGTATGTGTGTATGTAAAAATTACATACACACACACGTGTGTGTGTGTGTGTGTGTGTATGTGTATGTAATCACCACATCTTCTTTATCCATTCATCTGTCGATGGAAACTTGGGCTGCTTCCGTAATTTGACTATTATAAATAATGCTGTAATCAATATAAGGGTGCATGTATCCCTTTGAATTAATGTTAGCTCTTTAAAAAATAATATCCGTATATAATATTTAGTTTTTTTACCCTAAAAAATCATCCTTTAAAAAATCTAATCCAAAGCTGTAATTTATTAGAGGCCAAGAAAGATGTAGTCCATGGCTGATAGTCAGGATATACCTATTAACTTGAATTTGTAGAAGATAAGTCAGGGGATGTTTGACCAAGGTTCTTATCAATTAAACTATAAAATTAACTAACTATAATTAAACTAAATTAATTAAACTAAACTATAAAAATAATTAGAATGTAAAGTTGAGATGCCTAACTATACATGACCTGTACACAAAATTATTCACTTTTGAATTTCCAAACTGTAGTATTACTTAGTTCTATGACTTAGGGGTGGGTTGTGGGAAAGAGTGACATATATAGAGGGTGATTCCAACTATGAGCTGACTTAATGCAAGGAAGAGATTTTACAGAATATGCAAATGTAAAGAAGAGGTAAAGACAGGGACCAAAAACCCATGTTCTAATATCCCCACATTTTCTTACATCTGGACAGAACAATAACTTGATGCTTGGCTAAGCAAGGCATAAGAAATGGAGGGCAATGTGGAATGATGTCCATTTAAAAAATATGTTACTTCCCTATTATTTCTTCTCTAATGTTTCCTCTCCATTATTTCCTTCTTGAAGATCAGGAAATTGATTTAGAGGGGAAGTGGTTGGTTGAAATTACCTAGACTTGTGGTCAATCTGGAAATAAAGTTGAGTCTCTTAACTTTGTATTGTGCATATTTTCCTTGAACAGTTCCTCTGGAGGTGCATTTAAGGTTACGTGTGATTCTCTGCCATTAATGTTTTTTTGCTCCAAACTAGGCTTGAGACAGCTAAAAAAAAGGCAGAAATAAGGCAAATAATGAAAGATTAAAGGAAAAAAAATAGAGAGAAAAGTACTTGCAAAGAGAAGGCTTAATGCATTTTTGCTTAGAAATGCTTTTGAGAGCAAGAAGCCTGTAAATAGAGTTCAGGAACTCTTAGAATTTTATTGAAAAGTGATATTATATGTAAGATATTCACTAGTTGGGAGTGGGGAACCTCTTGAACCAAAATGAAATCACATTTGTGTTTGTCAGAAAAGAAATAGGAGAAATTACACGGTCCTTTTGCACAGTTTCCCCATGAAAGGCATATGAAAAAAGAAAACGGAGGGACAGAAACAGGGAGGGAGAAAGGGAAAGAACATCCTATTCATTTCGAGAAAAGAGGCTCCAAAAGACCCAAGAGATACAGCCAACATACTGCCTGGCATGTCGAAGACACTGATTCTGATTTTGGAGACAGGATTGAGGAGAAGCAATTTAGATTTAGAAATTAGTCTGGAAAGTAATTCCTGCACAAATATCACCAGAACAAACCCATCATAGAGACCAATACAAGTTTAGTATGCAGACCACTATGAGAGAAGCCTGAGGCTAACCAATGAAGAGACGGATGCCAAGGCCCTGTAACAACTCAGCATAAGCTCTAAAATGGGAACTCATACCACTTATGCCAAGAGTATGCCTCTCCTCATCAGCACTGCTTCATGGTGCTGTGCAATGTTTCAAGCTAGTCCTGTGCTTGGTAAGGTCATTTCTTGATAAATTATTTCAGGGACCACCAGAGACCGGCTTCCTTTTTAGCTGATTATTGCTAGAATTGAGCATTTTTTTTTGTGAACTTTAAAAATATATATTTAAAAAAATATTTCACATGTTAGACTTTTTAAGATTCCAAATATAAGTGAAATCATGAAGCATTTGTGTCTTTGGCTGGCTTATTTCACTTGGTATAATGTCTTTTAGATTAATCTATGTTGTTTCAAATGACAGGATCTTCTTTCTTAAGGCTGAATAATATTCCATTGTATGTGTATATATCACATTTTCTTTATCCATTCCTCTATCAGTGGATACTTATGTTGTTTCTATCTTAGCTACCATAAATAATGCTTCAGCAAACATGGGAGTATAGATATTTCTTTAAGGTACTGATGTTGGGGCACCTAGGTGACTCAGTCAGTTAAGCATCCGGCTGCCTTCGGCTCAGGTCATCATCCCAGGGTCTTGGGATCAAGTCCCACATTAGGCTGTTTGCTCCGCAAGGAGTCTGCTTTTCCCTTTCTCTCTGACCCTCCCACAAACCCCCCCGACTCCGCCAGCTCATGCTCACTTTCTCTTTCTCTCAAATAAATAAATAAAAATATTTTTAATTAAAAAAAGAAACTGATTTCAATTCTTTGGATATACATCTAGAAGTGGGATTGCTGTATCACATGGTAATTCTATTTTTTTATTTTTTTGAGGAAATTCCATGCTGTTTTCCATACTGGCTATACCAGTTTAGAGTCCCACCAACAGTGGATAAGGGTTCCCTAAAAAGTCAAGCTCACAGAAGCAGAAAGTAGAATGGTAGTTGCCAGGGTCTGAGGGGTAGGAGAAATGGGGAGACGTTGCTCTAAGGGTACAAAGTTTTGTCTATGCAGGATGAAGTTCTGGATATCTAATGTACAACATGATAATTATAGTTAATAATACTGCATTGGGGGGTGCCTGGGTGGCTCAGTGGGTTAAAGCCGCTGCCTTTGGCTCAGGTCATGATCTCAGGGTCCTGTGATCGAGCCCTGCATCGAGCTCTCTGCTCAGTGGGGAGCCTGCTTCCCCCTCTCTCTCTGCCTGCCTCTCTGCCTATTTGTGATCTCTCTCTCTCTCTCTCTCTGTCAAATAAATAAATAAAATCTTAAAAAATAATATAATACTGCATTGGATAATTGAAATTTGCTAAAAGAATAGATCTTATGTGTTCCCACCACATAAAACAATAAATGTAAGCTGATAGATATGCTAATTATCTTGATTATGGTAATTAGCTCACAATGCATAAATATATCAAAACTTAACATTCTACACAAATGTATACAATTTTTTTATTATGTTCAACTAGCCAACATATAGTACATGATTAGTTTTTGATGTAGTGTTCAATGATTCATTAGTTGTGTATAATACCCAGTGCTCATCACCACACATGCCCTCCTTAATACCCATCACTTAGTTACCCCATCCCCACATCCCCCTCTCTTCTGCAACCCTTAGTTTGGTTTCTGGAGTCCAGAGTTCCTCATGGTTTGTCACCCTCTCTAATTTCTTCCCAAAATGTATACACTTTTATTTGTCAATTATAACTCAGGAAATCATCAGGATTAATCAATTAATTAATTCAAGTATATCACAGCTCCAACAAAAACAAAAAAATAATTTACATGTATTGACTTCCTTAAAACTTGCAAACGCTGAACTAAATGAAAATATTATCTCAGTTTTATACAAGGGTAAATTGAGGCAGAGACATATTAAATATGTTGGACATGTTTCCACCTTAGTTAAGGCAGAGCTGAGAGTTGAAGAAGTTGTTTGCAGAATCCATGTTACTAGAACAACTTAGAACTTGAAGCTTCCTTTGGGTTATGTCAAGGAAGACCAATGTTGATAAACCTTTTATTCTCACTGGAGAAGTTTTAGTTCTGCTTTGCCATGGATTCTGTACTAATTCAGTTCACCTACTCTGAGCCAGTCTGTAAATGAGCAACTTTAGCATATACTGTTATAGCAATGACAATATCTTCAGTGTAAAGGAGTGTACAATCATTAGAGCACATTTCTTAGTGATGCCTGAGAGGATGAGACACAGGTTAGGGCATTTAAAGAGTCAGGAAAAGAAATGCTATTATTTAACAAAAGATGCGCAAAAATCACAGGTAATTAGTTGCAGTGTTAGTATAGAATTGTAGGTTTTCAGTATCTCAAACTTTAATATAGGTTCCCCCCCACTAAAATCTACATTCACTAGAAGATTGCATTGCTGTATATTTTGTTACCTACTCCCTTGAAATCTGATTACAAAACAAATCAAGTTTATTTCCCTCAAAAATAGACAAATGCAAAGTTTTGTATATACTATAAGCATGTTTCCTGACCCCAAGTTAGAAACAAAAAATTAAAAAAAAAAATTTAGAACCAAGTATGGCAAAATGAGCCATTGATAATAAGGATACATTTGATAATAAAGAAACACCTCTAACGTCTTAGAGACTGGGATAATCATTAATATAGTCACTGCCTATTTCATAGAATTGGTCAACTTTTGCTGAGCACTTATTTACTCCCCAGAGTGAGGTTAAGACTGATGGAACACACACACAAAAGATAGTTCTTCCTTCAAGAACTTTACAATATTATTGGATATAAAATTTATAAATCTATCTATCTATCTCTATGAAAAAGGCATAAAATATTTACTGTAAGAGTAAGAATCTGCATCAGAGAAATTATGCAATTATAAACTTTTAGTGCTGCTAAAAATTCTCTTAAAAAATAGTTTAGACTAGAATATCTCTAAGGGCACTCAAACTTACCATTATATGATTCTATCAACAGCAATGGGATCAGGGCTCTCAGATACGGCAGAGTGTATGGAATACAGCAAAAAAGAACTAGCTTCTGTCCAAAGCTCTAAATTCATACACTTTTTTTTTCCCCTCTACCTTCCACCCTTGAATCTTATCAACCTGTAGCTCTCTCTTTCTTATGTGGCATCTTATAGAACATTCTTTTTTCCTGATGTTATTCCTACTTGAATAACAAGGATGATGTTCCCTGTATTTTGAATGCAGAAAATTATCATCAAGGGTGGGGTATCTTTTTCAGTGTTTACTGAATGGTCCCAATTTAGAAAAATGTGTTCCATCATTTGTGCCATCCCCATGATCCCTTAATTCATGTAAGGACAGCACTCAGAAATTAAATATTTTGGGGGCATGTGTGCAGGTTTCTAGAGGAAGGCTATTCCCTTTATTGTACTCCCTTTTACAGAGCTTTTCTTCCCCCAATAACAGGGAGGAATCACTCTCAGTGATTTTTCAGTGTCCCAAAATCACTGTACTTCTGGATCTTCAGAGTGCCTTAGGTTCCTGAGGTAGAGAGAGATGGAGGAATTAAGAGACAGAACACACACAATTGCTCTTTGATTTGGCTTATTTTTGGATTTTCCCCAGAGCCAGTTGGACAGCATTAGAAATAGCTGAACTTGAGCCATCTTACTTTAATTTACCAAGAAAGCTACTCATTGAATGAAGGACATAAGCAAAAGGGTTGAGATGTGCATTTTGTTTACCTCTCCAGATACATTTTTTATTCTTCTCTGCTCTAAGAGATGACACAGTGCATCACCCAGGCTCCATTGTCTTCTGGTGTCCAAGTGGGTTCCTCACATGGGAAGCACCTGTAGGACATAAGAAGGTGGGACAGAGAAAATAAGGATAATTTTTCCCCTAGCACCATGCCAACCATAACTGATTTGACAGTGACTGTATTCCTCTACCTCAACTGTAGCTCCTGTTAAGGGATCTCTTCCCAGGGACTAAAGTCATAGCCCTTGCCGCACAATTCTATCTGCATAAACTCTAGTTCTCACTGACATTCAGTAACATTGTTTCTTTATTTTGCTCTTTAGGACTAGGAGTGGTAACAGTTTTCAGATACTTGGTGTATCACCATCCTTCCTTGGTTCAGGAAATCCAATGCACAGGTATGTAAATAGTTTATTCATTGTACTTTTTCACTACTCCTTTTGAAACTATCAGTTCTATGCTGGGAATCTGGCCCATACAGATTATGATGTTGATTGGATTTGTCTTTAGAGCACGGACAAAGAAAAACAGAAATGGAATGGTAACTAACCTGATCTTGAGATCAGAAACCTGGAACTTCAGGGTCCTTAAAACAACTCACAAGAATTTTGCCAAACATACAATATGTTCAGCCACTTCTTTTTACAAAGGAAGAAATGTGTCCATCATTTATACTGTTTCACTCTCTCCCTTCCTTGCCCAGTAACAGAGAGGATGTATAGGAAAGAGAATAATGGATCAGGAAAGTAAAGAAATTATCCTACGCCACTTCAGTCCCACCTTAAGACTCCAAGCTGCTAAAGCCACACAAGGGTCTAGCCTAAAATACAGGTAGAGGAACAGAAATATTTCCAGTGAAATTTTAAAATGAACAGGACTGGATTGTGAAACTGAAATAAGATGGTTTGAATTAACTGAAGTGACTGGCATTATGGAATCTAGTCACAAATTATAAAGAGATCAACAGAAAGGAGGTTTATATAGAATTGCCAAACAATTATTGGAAAAATCAAATGGTTTCTCATTTAAACCTGTGAAGAGTTGTGAGTCTTCAATAAATCAATTATATCAAGTGGTATGCTGTGGTCAGCCTGCTTTAAACTTAATGAGGCAGTAATAAATATGCAGCCATTACATTTAACCAGCTCTAAAAATGGGATATAATTATTAAGGAGTATACTATGATTTTCTGTTCTCCGTTTGAATATAGTCAGATGCACTAGATTTTCATCATTTCCTGGATACAAACTTGATAAGATGCTGTGAAATGATAAAAATATATAATATTTTATTTTTATAATATTTTAAACAATACAAATGTTATACATTAAATTATATAAAAATAATTATGTTATATCGTTAAATATTATAATATATTAAGTATGAATATATTATATTTATATAGTTTATATATTTATTTATATATTATATATTTATTATATTATATAAATAAATCAAATAATAAAATAATGTATAAAATTATTCCTAAATATGTAATTATAAATATATGTGAGATATATATATATATTATAATATATACTCTTTGACTCTGGCTCCTGGCATGGAACTCCTAAAATCCAGGAAATTTCCTAAGTAGTAGGACCACTAGAAGCTTCTCTTATTCTAACATTTTGTCTTTGACCCTGATTCCTGACATGGTGACTCCTAAATCCCTTGGGATTTCCTAGGTGACCGGAATGTCTTTTGTTCTATGAAGTGACTCTTGGTGGGCTACTATATGGGGAGTGGTCACCAGAAAGACCAAATCATAATTAAAAACTTAGGACTTTAAGTATCCCCCAACTCTGTTCCTTCCTCCAAAAAGGGGAGAAGGACTGGAAATGAAGCTAATGATTGACCATCCCTATGTGATGAAGATCCCAGAAGTATGGAGTTCGGAGAGCTTCTGGGGTAGTGAACACTAGGAGCATGGTGCACCTGAATGGGGCATGAAGACTCCTTGCCCTTCCTACATAACTTATCCCAAACATTTCTTCCATCTGGATGTTCGTCTGTATCCTTTATTATACATTTTTATAATAACCACTAAACAGTAAGTAAACTGTTTCCCTAAATTCTGTGAGTTGCTCCACCGAATTAATCAAACTGAGGAGGGTCTTTTGAGAACCTCCAGTTTATAGCCAATTGTTCAGAAGCACAGGGGACAACCTGAACTTGCAACTGGCATCCGGCCTGGGGGACAGTGTTGTGGGACTGAACCTTGAACCTGTGAAATCTGATGCTGTCTCCCATAGACAGTGTCAGAATTGGACTAAATTGTAGGACACCCCAGATTGCTTAATGGGGAGAAAACCTCCACATACCTGGTATCAAAAGTGTCGTAAGTGTGATAGTCATGTGAGAGGAAAAGAAACAGACAGGAAGAAGAGTACATTTTTCCAAGGCAGGAGTTATACCCTTTCTGTTTATTCTTGGGAAAAAAAAGTTTCACGGTCACTTTAAGTACAAATCACAGTCTCAACTCATTATAAAATGTCTTCTCAGAATAATCCAAAATCATACCTTGATTTAAAGTTGAGGGGCGCCTCGGTGACTCAGTTGTTAGGTGTCTGCCTTCTACTCAGGTCATGATCCCAGGATCCTGGGATGGAACTCTGCATTGGGCTCCCTGCTCTGCAGGAAGCCTGCTTCTCCCTCTCCCACTCCTCCTGCTTGTGTTCCCTCTCTCGCTGTGTCTCTCTCTGTCAAATAAATAAATAAAATATTTTAAAAAGTTTTTTTTAAAATCAAGTTGAGACTCCTCCATTGCCCCAATTAAAGTCTAATGCTAAAGGGAAGCATCAGTTCAGCAACGGGTCAGGTGATTAGCTCCTTTTCTTACCTAGTACTTCTGCTCCTCCTTCCACATCTTACTAAATATGGCTGTGACCTCTTCAAGGAAGCAAGGATACTCTTAAAAAAGCTTTTAATAAATTGATTTTAGTGATCTAAGTTTGATTTTGTAGACATTTAAACCAGCTCTCCCCCACTCACTCACTGCCAACTGGCGCTTTTGCACATTCTTCAGAAAAATATCCCTTTATAATGCCACCGTTTCCTTGAAATGGTCAAATGCATCTTTATACACCACAATTGTTAAAATCTCTTCCTAAGTTTTATGTGAAGGGGTAGGATAAGTCCCCTCCAAATTTTCAACTTCCAACCATTTAGTACCCTCAATTTTAGTACGAGTAAGGGGGTTGAGAGGGATAAGTTCTTAAATTTTCTTTGCCTTGTCATTTCAATTGCCTTTGAATCTCAGCAGAAACATATTTTCCATATGTAACTGTGGTGGGTTCCTTAAGGATTGCCTTATATTGTAGGTAGACCCTTTTGTTATAAATTGAATATTTTTGTCACTCCAAAATAATACACTGAAGCCCTAGTTCTCAAAATGGGAGTATGTGGATGTGGGGCCTTTTAGAAGTTCTAGGTTTAGACGAGGTCTTGAAAGTAAGGCCCCCATGATGAGATTTGTGTCCTCATAAAAATAGAAAGAGACCAAAGTATCCTCTCTGTCCCTCCTACATTCCCTCCCATTAAGTATACTGTGAGAAGTTGACCTTCTGCCCACCTAGAAGATGGTCTTCATCAAGACCTGAACTCATCAGCACCTTGATTTCAGACTTCCCAGCTTCCACATTGTGAGAAATGAATGTCTGTTGTTTAAGTCACTCAGTTTATGGTATTTTGTTTTAACAGCTGGAGAAGACCAAGATACCATGAGAACTGATATGCCCTCATACCTCCATTCTAACTAATTTTGTCAAACAGAGACTGGTTTCTCTGCTTCTCCACGCAGGTGAGTTTCCATTCTGTGTGGGCCACACAGAACACAGAATTTAATTGTCTCTCTGTGGGGAGTCAGAAAATGCATTTTTCCATTCTCCAAGGTGTTAGAGAGTGTGTCTAATATTTTGCATATTTGGGCCACAAACTAGGTTGTAAAGTTTGAGAGAAGACACTGAATTTTTTATTTTTTATAGCCTTGATTCCTATTACAGTATATGATCTCTGTTATGAATTTAATATAGACTTTACAAGTGGGAAGAAATTTTGAATGGAATTCATTCATGTTAAGTGTGTTCCTAGTTTTAGAGGCCATCTGGTTTTATAGTGATTACAGAGTAAATTACTTACTTTTAAACTAACAGTATGCAAGAAGAGAAAGGCCGCTCACAAAGTTCTCACCTCCTTTTGTGATCAGAGCTTTTTTGAAGTAGAGTATGGATAAAACTATTGTCTCATCTCTAGTAGAGATGAAAGTTGAAGAAAACAGAATTCTTTATCTGCTAAGGAATGAGGTAGCAGGGTTATAGTCAATTGGCCATGGCTGTTTTATGTTACCAAGGAGTTAAACATAAGATAAGGGTGCTTTGAAGATAAAACTGGTCATAGGAAAGGGAAAATGGCAGATGATGACAGTCAGTTAAACATAAATCAGAATACTTAGGGAGGAGTCGGGAGTAGAAACAACCTTTCAACAAAATTTACTGGCGAAAAATAAAGTGATGTGTTTTTCTCAATTGTTGCTGTTTGAAATTTTAAAAAGATCTTTAAAAATACTGGTCTTGGTGGGTTAGAGATGAAATTGGCAACCATGTCCATAAACTAAAATTCCCACTTTAGACAGTCTTTTGAAGACTTAAGGTGGCAAAAGACCAGAGTAGCCCAGGAAAACAAAATACGCTGGGCATGTTTTAGGGCAAATATATGAGGTGGAGCAAACCATTTCCTCACTTATCCTTATTTTCCCTCTGAAAATGAAGATTGTGTTTCATGATCTATAACCTCCTTTCAGTCCCCAAATTGTATCTATTTCTTTCCACTTCTAGTATACAGCAGAACTTCATCCATTTTAGAATCTTCTTGTTCTACAGTAAACAAACTCCCATAAATTGATAAAGAATTATTTTTTCTGTTCAAAATTAGAGTTTTTAGAAGGTAATATTTAACACAAAGTGTAGAAATCACTTTCTGGGGCACCTGGGTGGCTCCATAGATTAAGCGTCTGACTCTTGATTTTGGCTCATGTCATGATCTCAGGGTTGTGAGGTCCAGCTTTGCATAGGGCTCAATGCTCAATGGAGAGTTAATGCTTAGGATTTTCTCCTCCCTCTCCCTCTGCCCCTCCCCGTGCTTGCACCATTCCTTTCTTTCTCTAAGATAAATAAATAAAACCTTTTTTTTTTATTTTTTTAATTTAATTTTTTTTTAATTTTTAAAATCTTTTAAAAAAAGATTTTATTTATTTATCTGACAGAGAGGCAGGCAGAGAGAGAAGGGGAAGCAGGCTCCCCGCTGAGCAGAGCCCAATGCGGGGCTTGATCTCAGGATCCTGAGATCTGACCTGGTCCAAAAGCAGAGGATTTAATGCACTGAGCCACCCAGGCACCCTGATAAATAAATAAATGTTAAAAAAAAATCACTTATAAATGTGTAAGCCCGAAGATTCACAGACATGTACCCTGGGGCAAATAATACATTATATGTTAATAAAAATTAATAAAAAAATCACTTATAGTGTAAGTCCTTAGATTATGGCATAAAAGTGGCACTTTTTATTTTTGGTGAGGAATTCTTTCCTCATATTTCTCAAACCACACAATATGGACAACCATCAGTGTCAGGTAAATAAACTCCTTTTGCAAACTACATTAAGAGTCAAACTGGGGCCCTCTGGGTGGCTCAGTTGATTGAGCCTCCAATTCTTGATTTCAGCTCAGGTCATGATCTTGGGGCTGTGAGATGGAGTCTCAGATTCCAAGCTCCACAGAGTCTGCCTGAGTTTCTCTTTCTCTTCCTCTCCTCTGCCCTTCCCCTGACTGGCGCATACACTGTCTCTCACTCTCTCAAAATAAACAAACAAACAAACAAACAAATAAAATCTTTAAAAAAAAAAAAGTCAAACTGCAGCCAAATATAGTTTAGATCTTTGAGAAGTGAGATTAGTTTTTCTACAGCAGAGCTCTCTAGAAATCTAGTTACTGAGAACACTGAAGTTTAAGTGGTCATATATAAATAAATCTGTAACATCAGAAATGACTTAAAATGTCTTTAGCAGTGAGAACTGATGAAAATACATATCAATAAGGAATAGAGCCATTTCTACATTTTCAGACACATAATTGGTCTGAGTAATTTAGCTTTGTATAACCTATTGGGATTAGAGACTTAGTAGGTCTTACTATCTGTTTTGTTTTTTAATATTTCAGGTCTAATCTAAGGAACAATTACATAGGATAAAGGAAACTGGAATGAGAATAACTAGAGATTTTAAAGAGGGAAAAACGTTCAAAGAATATGAGACCTATTGAAAAAGTTGAGAAAAAAGATAGAAGAGATGGCACAATGTAAAAAAGAAGGAAAAAGAGAATCAACCGAAATAGGACTTTTTTTGTGGGAGAGAGGTTAATATTTTCTAGACATTTTAGAGTCTTTGTGTGTATGAATTTTGAGCCTGGCTCCCAGCTCCAGCCATAGCAACTTTACCAACACCAAACCATACTAATCTAAGACCAACATATTCAAGTTTTCCAAGCATAAAATCCCTGAACTTTCATAGCTCTGTGACATTTACTCATACTGCAGTGATACCCCACCAATCCTCTAAATGTTCTGGAGGAAGGGTCTGATCCTGCTGAATAGTGTCCACGCTGCAGTGTTAGCCTAGGCCACTATACGACCTTTATGAAGACCCACTTTGGAGTTAATAAACATACTGTGGCCTTTCTTCCTTACCTCAAATTAGTATGTTAGTTAGAGGAAGCTTATTTGAGAGAGATACATTTTATATTGGACTGTAAGATTTCATTTATTTGACAGAGAGAAACACAGCAAGAGAGGGAACACAAGCAGAAGGAATGGTAGCGGGAGAAGCAGGCTTCCTGCAGAGCAAGGAGCCCCATGCGGGGCTTGATCCCAGGACTCTGGGATCATGACCTGAGCCCAAGGCAGACGGTTAACGACTGAGCCACCCAGGTGCTCCTGGACAATATATTTTTTTTGTACTTAATAAATCTGTAGTAAATAAGCAATTAAAAAAAAAAAACAACTTCTGGTTAATTTCCATACAGTTACCTCAAAGTGAGTGAGTGGATTTGACATAATATATTTCAGGGTTTAAACCACTATAGTTTTGACAGACACATACTATTATTTAAAAAGTACTGAGTCATAAGATCCACTGAACATGTCCACCAACTCGTAATAAGTGCAAGGCGAGAACAAGAAGAAGGAAATCCAAACTGAACTACTGCCTCTGTGTGTGTGTGTGTGTGTGTGGTGGGGGGAGGGAGAAGTGAGAAGAGAAATTTGGAGATCTGTCACTCTAAGAGAAGACGGAATGTTAGCCTGTTCTGTTAGCTGAACCTCCATCCATTGCCTTTTGTCAATTTTCACTCAAAAATGCTAACATTAATACATTTTGGTGATCCTGAAAGCTCACCTACATGCAAATGAAGTTAAATAATTAATGCTTATAAATTTTAACTTACTTATGAAGGGATTATGATCAGTGAGGTATGCTTTAAGAGGAAAAGTTAGAGGTAAGTTTTAGGGGGAAAAGGTTAAAATAAAAAAGTTTTAATTCTTTATGCTATGGTATAAATTATATGTTATATTTAACCCTCAACAAGGGTTACAAAGGTCCACACTCATTCAGAATCATTAGTGATTGCCTTAGTTTGAGCTGCTCCAACAAGGTACCACATAGACTGAGTGGCTTATTATAAACAGAAATTTATTTCTCTCAGTTCATTGAAAAGAAGTCATTTATATGACATCCTAAAGTCCTTTGCAAACCAGATACCACATGATGGGAATGATGATTTACTTGAGTTGTGCTATTTTGAAATGCTTGATTAAGAATTCCCTAGAGTCAGTTATAATATTGACTGGATTTACACATTTTATAAGCCTAAGATAGGGAGACTAGCAAAATAGTTAGGACAGACTACCAGGATTTAGATCACATGTTCACTGCTTGTTAGACTGCCAAGTTTGGTATTCACTTAAGCACACTAAGCCTGTTTCCTCATTTATCAATGAGATTGTAGTATATACTTTGTGGGACATCATAAGTGCTTAGCAAAGGTTCACTATCTTTTTTTAATATGCCATACTCAGATCTTCTTAGCATACAAAAATTAACAAGTAGTTATGTTATTGTATGGGATCCATGTAAAAAAACGAAAGGTCATTAGTTTTAGATGTGTTTAACAGGCAGTAAGACCACCATTTGAGTTGATTTTCTAGACCAGTCCTGCCCAATAGAAATATGTGAGCCATATATGTAGTTTTAAATTTTCTGGTAGTCACATTTTCAAAAAGCACTTAACCTGTAATCAGTATAAAAATTATTAAAGAGATAGCTTACAGGGTTTGAATACTAAGTCTGAAATCCAGTGGTATTTTACTCATATAACTTGTCTCAGTTTAGATTACCATATGTCAAGTACCCAAATAACTGCATGTGGTTTGTAACTACTCTTTTGTAAAGTAAAGTGCTAGAACAGACCAATTACCTGCAACATATGATACAATTCCTCTTCTTATGCTCATGGAAGACTTGTCACTCATTTCTGCTGTGCCTGTCTTTGACCTCAGTCTTCCTCTCAACTCAACGTTCAGGCAGATCCTACCTATTATTGAGAGTTAGAATATACTTACTTGTAAACTTGAATCTATATAATTGTCTATATAAGTTTCTAGGCTGATGCCAAAAATTTTTCTTTGATCACAAAGTTGTCTTCTAACTGTGGCAATAGTTAGATTGCCATAAATAATTCACATTAATCTGTGAACGGATTCTCAGATAGCATTAGTCTTGGCAAAAAGAATAGGAAAACTAAATAGTTGGTTTATAGAAAAGCTGTCTTTAAGAAGTAATTTCTAACAATTAATTGAGTGTTAGAATAGTATACTTATAAACATTTATGGAAAGATATTATTGGACAGTTGTCAGAGGGGATGGGCAAAATGGGTGAAAGGGAATGGGTGGTGCAGGCTCCAGTCTTGGAATGAATAAGTCATGGGAATGAAAGGTACAGCATAGGAAATATAGTCAATTATATTGTAATAGTGTTGTATGGGGACAGATGATTGTGGTGAACATAGCATAATGTATAAACTTATCAAAGCATGATGTTGTACACCTGATACTAATATCCCATTGTATGTCAACTGTACTTCATTTTTTAAAAAGATATTCTTACTTAAGGTTAAATATAAGATGAATGTTATCTGAACAAATATATTAAAATCTCTAGGTTAAGAAAAGCTTAAATTAGTAATTTGATAAAGGGGCAATTATTTTATCCTAGTCTTTTCCCTATATCTTCTACTTTCTCTTTTTATTTCTATCCTCCTTTCTTCTTTTTTCTTTTTTCTCTCTCTCTTTCTCTTACCATTTCTCTCACTGATATATCAATAACTCTTTGCAGGACGCTCATACACACAAAACCTGAAAAACAATTTCTCCATCATATGCCTGTTTCCTGTGCATCATAAATTAATTTATATCAGTAAGCAGACCCTGACCACTTTTGAAAATGCCTTTGCATGACCTATTTTTCATGACTGTCAGAGAAGGCAGCTTCTACAATGAAATGGAGAATCCTGTCTCAAGACTGTTGATTTCTTTCTTAAATTGGTAAATTTGGAAATGCCATGAAGAGAACATCCACTTGCTGAACCGAACAAATCTACTTTACTCACACTTGTTTTGACACTGACCCTTTTACAGTACAAAAAGTATGTATTTTTACACTTCTCTCTATTCTTAACAGTTTCTTTCAGGCTTTTTAACTGCATAAGGCATTGTCCTTGAGGAAGAAATCTTACTGAAACCACTGAGCAACTCATTAGCTCAGAAGTTTGTAGGTGGGTGTGCTCCAGGGCACCAACAGATGGTTTAATTGGTTACAAAATTTCAGAAGGCTATGTGCATATTGGCAAAATTTTTATCCAAAAACTAGAGTTACTCTAGCCTTACTGAAAGAAAAGTGCTACCTGAATAAAATATATGATTTCAAGGAAAGGGGTCAGACTTTCTGTAGCCTCAATTCTTCCTTGACTTGCTCACTGACACCTCAACTTGTAACATAATAGATTCACTTCTGTGATTTAAGTCTTATCCCTTGTTGAAATGCAACTTCCCTTGGAGGTTTTAACAAGATAAATATGAATAACTATTTAAGTCCTTTCCAAATACCCAAAGTTGTAGCCAGTCTTTCATTGACCCCAGACTCTAAGAGATCTTTTCCTATAACACACTGATCAAGATGGATATGGAAAAGTAACTAAGAGTAAACACATATTCTGAAAGGAAATATTAGCTTTTTCTCAACCACTAGGTCAGGACAACCTTCTGTGTTGCTTATACACTTGTGGTAATGATGGCTTAGGTCTTCTGAATTGATATTTTCTCATTTAGGACTATAAACAGGAGGTGAGATACAGGGAGACCACATTGGCCGGCAGGACAGTGCTCTTGCTGCAGGCTTAGACAAGTTTATAGATGGGAATACTTACGTGCAAACTGACCAGTACACTTTGTCATATAGAGAAGTTTTGATCTTTTAAAAATTATTCATATATTTTGCCAAAGCTTAAGTTATACAGAGACTATCTGAGTGGTTTCCAATTCTGACACCTTCAATTCAAGGTCTCAGGGCCAAACCATTGCTGACATGTTATTTATCTCTCTATAATTTATTATTCTTAAGTGCCTTCTAATGGGTTTCATTGATTTGTTCATTGTACTTATCACAAGGCAGGTTGGCCATTTGTCTAAGTGTGTTGACATTCACATTGATTTTGAATAGCCTTCAATATCTCTCTTCATTTGGGCAGGGTTGATGAGCCCATGCTCAAATAAATAAGTAATTAAGAGAGGATCTTTTCTATTTGTATCTAGTAGTTTTAACACACATACATGCACACACACATACATACACACACACACACACACACTGTATAGAGACAGGTGGCTGCAACTGGGGAAGAGAACATCTTAGGAAGTAGGCTAAGGTGGGTCATAGTAATAATTAGTTACAGTTCCATAGTGCTTACTAGATTCTAGACATTATTTTAAATGTTGTAAGTATAAACTCATTTATTATTGAAAACAACCCTAAGCACAGTGAATGGTGTTATTATTTGCATTTTATAGGAAATTGAAACACAGACAAGTTAAATAACTTTCTCAAGGTCATATAGTATTTCTGACTTTTCAGTCATAAATTGAAGGGTTTAGGAAACACAAAATCAGTGAATAACTGAAGACCAAAAAATACTTCCCCTATCCCATCTAGCTAATTTTTTTAGAGAAAGAGGATGGAAGAAACCTAGTAGAACTTGATTTGACTTTATAACATTCATTTAGATAGAAGAGGGAGGCTGTGGAGCTCTTGATTGGCTGGAGCTGGTGGAGTTGGCATCAAAAAGGAGAGAAGTACGTGTTGATCTAAGAAGATGGCATGTGTACTTAAGAGAGTGACTGAAGTGATTTAGCTATCATTAATGGCAGTTAGGCTATGACTACTGAAAATGGAAAGCAAGTACAATGTTGATCTGAAGAATACTATACAAAGAATTGTGGCAGAAGATTGAGGCATCTGTGAGGGAGTCCATCAAGAACAAAGGGTACATAAATAATAAGACACAGTTCTTGCTCTACTGATCCCTGCACAAATTCCAAAACATTTATCTTAAAAATCAACCATGTGTCCATGGGATAAAAGTATAAAAATCACCTCAAGTCACAAATATCAGCACGCATGCTCAAGTTTTGTTTATGTCTTATATTCTTCTGAAAAAACTGAAATCTATTGATGATATTGCCTTTTCAGACTCCTACTCACATATTGTTACATTATTGAGTCATTCATTAAACTACATGAATAGTGTAGGCACTGAAAAGTGAGAGCTGCAATTTATGAATCTGTTAAGACCTTGTAACATGCTTTCATGTAGATTTTGTCATCTTTACCATCACAACAGTTAAAGGAGCTATTCTTTTCCTGATTTTGTGGATAGAGGTAGAGATTCAGAAGAGAACTGAATCTCGTGTTTGCTCTGTGCCAGTAACTAAGCAAGTTTTTTTATAACACTTATCCCTCACAGCAAATTTGTTAAGAGGGGTGTTATCTCCAAGGACATTGAAGCCCAGTGTTTCACTAATTGCCTAATACACAATAGCTGATCACACAATAGCTGGTGAATCAGAAAGTATTATAAAACGGATCAATTCCAGCCTGCACTCTTAATTATCTTATTCTTAGAAAACATACATCCCAAGATCAAAAATAAAGTTAGGCTTCTGCTTAATTTATGAGTGCTCCTGGGAATCAAATACATCAAAAGCATTAATAGCATAAATTTCACAGATGTTCCAAATCACTGAGGCAGACATCAGCCAATATTAACCTTTCCAATCACTGAATATGGTTCAGCTGTTTTTCCATTTTTATACTGAGCCTTGAGTTTGCCATGTGACAGGTGAAAATCCACTTGAGACTTACATAGTCTATTGATAAACTGGGTAAGATTGTGTCAACCCAATTACAACTACCAGCTGCATTGTTTCTTTTCTCACTTGTACTTTTGGATCATATTTAAAATACTAAATTTTAGTAAAGTATTACTAAATCTAAAATCATGAAGATTACCCCTAAATTTTGTTCTAGAGTTTTATGGTCTTAGCTCACCTATTCAGGTTATTGATCCATTTTGAGTTAACTTTTGCATATGGTGTGAAGTAAGGGTTAAACTTCATTCTTTTGCATGTGAAAATCCATTTGCCCCAACACATTTGTTGAAGAGATTATCCTTTTCCCTTTAAATGGACTACCACCCTTATTTAAATTTAATTATGCCTAGAAGCTCATTTTTGTATCAGTAATAATTTGCATTTGTGAAGCACTTTGTAAAGTATCATCATGTATTGATCTTGTATATGCTAAGAGTTACACATAAAAATGACCCTAATTTCACAATGAAGAAACTGAAAATCCTATCTAGTGTATGATTTGTACAAATACCAACTATAAAATAGCAATTTAGTAGTCAAAACCTTCCAAAGTTTAGTTTAAATTTTTCTAACAAATTTTTATTTCTCATGGCACACAAGTTCTGGATGCCTCAAGCATGGAGAGGGTGCAAATGGAGAACTGGCTCAGAAAGGGTGACACATTTAGCAATCTCAATGTCATGGAACTAAAACATGTGAAGTGATGGTTATATTTTAGACAAGGTAGTCACTAATTACAAAGTACTGAGGTTTCCAGGTATTTGCATTAAAAAAGAATTAAATAGATACAAAGCTTTCCCTGTAGTTACATATCACTTATGAATTCAAGATATTTTTTTGAATTGGTGGGAAAAAGAAGTAAATACTTTCATGACTCACAGAACACCTCATTTATGTTCCACGTGGATTTACTAAAACTCAAATGTGTCACCATGGGATTGTGGGGAAATAATGGGTTTAGCAAACACTGCTTTAGGATCATAGCCAATTACAATGATTGTTAGTTGCTCAGTCACTGTCTGGTATACTCTTATTATTTAAGAGAATTTCGTTTTTACTGAGAAGTACAATATAAATGTGGTTAAGATGACTAATGCCCCCACAAAATGTCCAACTCTTAATCCCTGCAAACCTACGAATAGGTAACTGTACATGGTAAAAGAAACTTAGAAGTTGGAATTAAGTTAATAATATTGAGATGGGGAGATTACCCTGGATCATCTGAATATGTTCAATTCAATCATAGGGGTCCTTATCAAAGGGCGGGAGGATGATCTCATTCAAAGCGTGAGAGAGATGATGTAAAGAAGAAAATATAGGTCAGAGGGAGAAAAGATGCTATGTTATTGTCCTTGAAGATGGAAGAAAGGGCCTTCAAGGAATGCAGGCAGCTTCCAGAACCTAGGAATGGTAAGGAAATGGATTCTTCACAGGGAATGCAGGCCACTAAGCCCTTTATTTTAGTCCAGTTAAACTCAGTTTTGGCTTCAACATCTAGAACTACAAGTTAATAAACTCATGTTGTTTTATACCAATAAGATTGTGATGATTTTTATATCACAGTAGAAAACTAAAACACATTTTAATACAAATAAGCATCACATTTTTCCAAATTCAAGAAGATTGTTGAATAAGATTTACTTAGATAACTCATTTTAGTACAAAAGCAAGTAGACAATAGAGAAAAATTAGATATTTTTCAAATAATTACAAATCAATAGAGTATCTGGGGAAAATCTCGATGAGGCATATAAAAGACCTATATGGGAGAAAATAAAATTGAATCTGAACTAAACAAAACACATACACCTCAACAACATATAACACCGAAATGGATCCAAAACCTGAATGAGAAAAGGAACACTATAAAGTGAAAAAATGATTTTTTTGTTTGTTTGTTTTGCTTTTTAAGATTTTTCTTATTTATTTGACAGAGACACAGCAAGAGAGAGCAAGGGAAGTGGGAAGGGAAGAGAAGTGGGAGAGGGAAAAGCAGACTTGCCGCTGAGCAGGGAGCCTGATGTGTGACTCGATCCCAGGACCCTGGGATTGTGACCAGAGCTGAAGGCAGACACTTAACCATCTGAACCACCCAGGTGGCCCAAAAATGTTATCTTTTAAATACAAACTTTTTTTGAGATAAAATATACATAAAACATACTCTTTACATTGGTGAGTTTTAGCAAATGTATACACCTGTGTGACTACTGATGTTACTAAAGTTGTGTTGATTATTTCTTTTACTCCAAAAATATCTCCCTTATGCCCCTTCCAGTCAATACTCTACTCATGGCCCCAAACAACAATTTTATGGCAATGAGAAAATACTTCGTACAAGTGATGTTTCATTTTATGATAGAGTGTGAAAAAATTCATTTTATGATAGACCTTCCTTAACATACTTGAAAACATAAATCTTTCATTTTAGCCATTCTGGTGAATTGTAGCAGTAACACATTATGGACTAATTTCTATTCCTGGAATAAACTACATTTAGCCATGGTATATTATTATTTCTTATGATGCTAGACTATATTTCTTAACTTTAAAAAATTATTTTAAAATACACGTTCATGAAGGATACTTGTCATGAAGTTTGTTGCTTTGTAATCTTTGTTGTCATGGGTCTGCTTGATTTTTTCTTTTCTTTTGATTTTGGATTCAGAGAAATGCTGACCTCATAAAATGAGTGGAATTTTTCTTTGTCTTCCATTTTCGAATGAAATTATTTTTTAAATTATTTTTTTAAACACTGGTAGAATTCACAACTCAAATTGCCTCAATTCTGAATTTTTCTGTGAGTTGTTTAAAAAAACCAACAACAACTTGAAATACAATTGCTTCAGTGTATTCAGGTGATCTATTTCTGCTGGAGAAAGCTTTGAAGTTAGATTTTTTTTACAGAAATTCTCCATTTGAGGGACGCCTGGGCGGCTCAGATGATTAAGCATCTGCCTTCGGCTCAGGTTATGATCCCAGGGTCCTGGGATCGAGCCCCACATTGGGCTTCCTGTTTGGTGGGGAGTCTGCTTTCCCCTCTGCCTCTGACTCTCTCTCCAACTCATGTGTGTGCTCTCTCTCTCAAATGAATAAATAAAATATTAAAAAAGAAAGAACTTCTCCATTTGATATGTTTGTTAAATTTTTCAACATAAAGTTATTAATAAGTCTTTATTATCATTGTAGTATTTGTAAGACTGATATTGATGTCTCCTCTTTCTTTCCTAGCATTGGTTATCTGTCTTCTCCTTTTTTTCTTGGTCAGTTTGGCTAGGGTTTATAAATTGCACTGATATTTTTTAAGAACCAACTTTTGAGCCATTGATTCTCTTTATTGTTTCGACTTTACTTGATTTCTATTTTTATCTTTATAATCTCCTTAGATATAATTCCTTTAGTTTTAATTTCACTTCATTTTTTCTAGTTCTTCAGATAGAAGTGTAGATCACTGTTTATATTCTGTACATTTTTCCTAAAAAAAAAACTTTAAAGCTATAAATTTCCCTCTAATCACTATTTTAGGTTATTACATAAAAATATTATATTTTAATTTGTTTTAGTTGCATATACTTTTTTCCTCAAATATGTTTATTTTTTCAGTGTTACAAGATTAATTGCTCATATACATATACATATACATAGACTCTTAATTTATTTCTAATGTTGCCAAGCATAAAATTTCTTAATGAATTTCCTACCTGATCTTGATTTTTTGGAAGGGGGGGTGTTCTATAAATAACAATTGGGTTGAGTTGGTGGATATTGTCTTTTAAGTCTACTTTTTCTAATGAATTTTCATTGTAATTAAAGTTAAGGAAATTTCAAATAATTGTAAATATGAATTAACCATATCTTAAATTACCTTATTAATTTAAATTTGTTTAACTGTAATACCAATTACTTAGAAGTAAATATTGAAATCCCCAAATATAATTGGTAATTTGCTTCTTTCCAATTTTTGTTTGGTCAGCACATATTTCATGTGTTTGGAAATGGTCTATAATTGGGTGCATATATATTTGAACTACATGTTTTTCATAAATTCGCTTGTTCTATCATTTACATTTTTTTTTCCCGGTAATATTTATTCTCCTGAAGTCTCATTTATAGTATTAAAATATTGACTTAAGCCTTCTTATGATTAGATATTTTATAGTATTACTTTTTACAATCTTTTAATTTAAATGTATGGTAGGCTGTATAATGGTCCTGAGAAGATGTCCATGTCCTATTATCTGAAACCTGTGAATATGATACTTTACATTGCAATGATATAGATTTGATTAATTAAGGATTCTGAATTTCAGAGATTATCCTGGGTTATTCACATCGATCCAATGTAATCACAAGACTTCTTATAAGAGGGACATCAAGCATCAATTTCAGAAAAAGAGAGTTGAAGATGAAACCAGATATTGGAGTAATGTGCTTTGTACAAAGAATGAGCAACGAACAAGAAATTCAGGTAGACTCTAGAAACAGGGGAAGGTAAGGGTAGAAAAACATTTCTTAAATAAAAAGTCAAAATTTGTAAAGCAAAATAAATGGAAGAGTTTGATGGTATTACTATTAAGTATTTTTATTCAATAGTTTGGTGTTGGTAAAATTAGGCACTGTCATTCAGTGAAATTAACATGTTAAAAACAATTTTAGAGAATAACTACCATTTCTAAATCTGACAAGGAAACAGCATCTGAAAATATAAAGATCTCCTACAAATTAAAAAAAAAAAAAGCAGGACCATCAGTGAAAAACAAAATCAACAGAGGTTGAAAACTGCAGCTAGAGAAAAAAACAAAAGGTTAAAACAGTGATGGTTAATTTTATATATCAACTTCATTGGCACTGAGGTGCCTAGATTACAGATTTTTTTCTGCGTGTGTGTGAGGTATTTCTCAATGAGATTAGCATTTTAATTGGTGGACTCAGTAAAGTAGACTGACTTTCTGAATAGAACAAAAGGTGGAAGAAGGAGAAATTCATCACTTTTCGCATCCTACCTGCTTGCTTGAGTTGGGACGTCTCATCTTTTTTGGTCCTCAGACTAGGATTTACACCATTGGCTCCCCTGGTTCTCAGGACTGCAGATTTGGACTGAATTACATTATTGGCTTTCCTCAGTCTCCAACTTGCAGAGGGCTTGTGGATGATGTGGGACTTAGCAGTCTTCATAATCATGTGAGCCAATTTTTCATAATAAATATATATCAAACAAATTATTCATTCTCCTCTGAGAACCTTGACTAATACAAACAGATTATGAAGAGGAGAGCATAATTAATTATCAGAGGTGTTAAACTTAAAATATCGAAAACTATTATGCCTATTAAGCTTTACGTAAAATTTAGAAACTCAGTATAATCAACAAGTGATGTGGATGATCGGGAAACTTCTGCAGTTTAGGATTATATATTGGTGCTGCCATTCTGGAGAACAGTCTGGTATGAATTAGTCAAATTAAGTATCCTATGTCTGCATATGCATGCCAAAGAATTTCTCACAAGAGTCCATAAACACGTATGTACAATAGTATATATACAGTTTGGTTCTTCTGTGTGGACAGGGAATTTTGAATGCAACATATGTTGGACACTCATCATTAAATCTTAGTCAATGATCAGAATACTGGACAAATGCACATATTGAAGAATAGATAGATCTCGAAAGCATAAGCTGGTGTGTTAAAGACACAAAATAAGGCGCAATTCTTATTTAAATTAAAATACACTCATACTTAATATGTGTTTAGTGTGATGTATACAAAGATGAAAATATACTAAGTACATAGAATAAAATTGTCTTTGAAATGTTGTATGGAAGTTAGGAATGTGAATCAAATAGTATTAGAAAAACATTTCACCTTCTTCCTTGTATTCAAATATGACCATGTGACATAGTTCTAACCAATGGTGAAAGGTACTGAGAAAGCTTATTAAAAGAAAGCACAGTAAACTATTACATATTTTCTATTTATTTGACATTCTTGTCACTGTTTGGAGTGCAGATAAATGCCTGGAGTTTTAGAGTGATTTAAAAATTTTTTTGTTTGTGAGAGAATGGTAAAAAGAGTTGCAGAGACGTTTGATATCTTTGTGAAACTTGATTAAAATAAACACTTGTCAACCTCCAGAAATCTTTTTTTTTTAAGATTTTATTTATTTATTTGACAGAGAGAGATCACAAGTAGGCAGAGAGGCAGGCAGAGAGAGAGAAGGAAGCAGGCTCCTCGCCAAGCAGAGAGCCCGATGCGGGACTTAATCCCAGGACCCTGAGACCATGACCCTGAAACCATGACCTGAGCCAAAGGCAGAGACTTTAACCCACTGAGCCACCCAGGCGCCCCAACCTCCAGAAATCTTATAGCTTTTTAACTGTAGCAAACATAATCCTTTCTGAAACTACAGCAATCTCGGGCAGATTGAGATACTTCTCTTAAAGGCTCTCCCAGGATCAGCATACAGGAAGAATTGGAATTACTGAGCTTTCGTATTTCATTACATTAAAATTAAAGTTCAGTAGTGGAAAGATCATGAGTTTTAAAGATATAAACTATGAGTTCAAATCTCATTCTTCTCAGTTGCTGTGTAACCCTAAGAAAATAACATAAACTGCTTCTGCTTCAGAGTCTTCATCTATGATATAAGAAAAATATTACATCCTTACAGTTTTGAGATTTAATAGAGGTAATGCACTTGAGATGCTTGGCATTTATTCATTAAAATTTAATTTCTTTCCTGTTAAACAAATATCTCTCATTTTATCAAGGGAATAATTCAAAAAGAGCAAGAAAATTGCCTCTGCACCAGGAAAGGGGCCTCGGGTTAGTTATCTAAGGTAGGATTCAGGCTGACAGTGATGCAATGACCCTTTTCAAATCATGCTGTAGAAGTTAAACCACCATATGTCATCACAGATGGCATATTGGCAGGAGGGAGCTGTGATATTTCAAATGACAAAATAGAGTCAAAGGCACTTTAAAAGGTTAACAAGAGGGTCTAAAATTCTTGAAATGAAATCGAACAGGGTTATATATAAAACATTTTCATTTGGATTTTAAAAAACAACCACATAGGATTGAAAAAGGAGGGATTCATTTGAAAAGTTTTGGTTCAAAGGCCAACATTTGGTATTGAACATGATACCAGTTTAAACCAACAAAATGATATATATGAAGGTGGTGAATTTAAGGTGGCTAGTCAAAGGTGGCCACATGTTAGTTTCTCTTTGCTCTTATGATCTTAAAAATGACAGTAAAAACAAATATATAAAAACAAATGAGACAAGACATAGACTGTCTGTAAATGAGAAGTTTGTGCCTATACATGAACAAAGTCAGTCCAGAAAGCTACAGACCAGTACTCATAGATGACAACTTCAGTGGATAGAAGAGCTTCTCTGGATAACCAACAGAATCACAAAAACATAGCACAAAGGGGAGAAGTGAGAATGGTAGCTGAAACAGGGGTTTGGTTGAAATGCTGAATATTGAATTACTCTGTCAGTCTAATGTCTACATTTTATCTCACCACCACCATTTCCTCACACATTATCCAAGTGGAATAAAAAAAAAGCCACAACATTTTCCCACCATTAGCAAATACTGACTAGTACTTAAAAAAAGTCACATCCTAAAGAGGAATTAGGACTGCTAAAGTAGACTTTGGACCTCTACAGAAAGGTACATCTATGTGAGAATTCCACCCAGTCTACAGATAAAGTCTCTGTTTTTTACTCTGAAATAAATGTTTCCAGGTTTGAACCTGACAAAAATTCCAAGAAAATTCAATAAAATTTCCCATTCATAGGAGTATCAAGAGAAAAAAAATAATTCCGTGGATAGAATAGGACAGGTACAAATAAGCAGATACTATTAAAAATAAATAAAATCAGTGCCATTTCTCATCTCTTTGTGATCAGAAAATATTGTGGTAAAGAAATCTAATTATGTTTTATTGTGAAATACAGAAAATATTTATGTTAGTAATTATAATAATAAATGGAGGGGCGCTTGGGTGGCCAGTCAGTTTAAATGTCCCACACTTGGCTTTAGCTCAGGTCATGATCTCAGGGTCATGAGATGGAGTCCCACATTGGACTCCATGCTTGGTGCAGAGTCTGCTTGAAATTCTCTCTCTCCCTCTCTCCCTCTCCCTATGCCCCTTCCACTCATGCTTTCTCTCTCTCTAAGAGAAATAAATCTTAATAATAAATAGAAAACATATGAAAACAATACCCATATTTAAAGAAAAATTACCCTAGCAGAGTTCTGCCTCAGATAATGGCTAGCTCATATTAGACTAATACTCTTACAAATATACGTTAGATATCTGAACAAAATGTTAAAGTAAACCACATGAAGGCGCTGGAAATTTTCCAAAACCAGGCAGAAACTGGAAGGCAGTTGATGACTCAATGAGAACATAATGGCTAGGAACTGTGTTTTGTGACTTTTATTCAGAAGGCACTCCCTAAGTGGTTTGGTTGAAGTTGGCATGAAGTCACGTAGACGTTTGCTGCCCACCTGCTCATGAACTGAACAGAGCTGGAGCTTCCAGAAGAGATGAAAAGTCAAGAAGAGGATCTTAGAAGGGAGGAAAATGCAGGAGTGAAGCCCAACATCTTTGTACAACCTTCATGGAAAAACTTTGACTGAGTTCTGAACTATAAAGGTATGGGGAAGTTTCCAGAACTTCTCGAGGAATGCAAAATCTAAAAAGCTAGAACTACCAAACAACTGCTATAAGGTAAAGGGAGAAATATGTCTGAGTTACTTCCAACCAAATTCATTATTTAGTAGAACAAAATCAACACTCTTCAAAATGTCTACAGTTTATCAATTCACAATGTCATGTACACAATAAAAATTATTAGACATGAATAGAAACAAAAACATTGACTTATATTCAATAGACAAGGCAAACAATCGAAACTGACAAAGAAATGATAGAGATGTTAGAATTAGTAGCCAAAGACTATAATGTCGCTTTCACAAATATGTTGAAGAACTTAACAAAAATTTGTGTAATAATGAATAAACAAGTAAGAGATTTCTGCAAAAAGAGGCAAATATACTTTAAAATAAAAGGAATCTAGAATTAAAGTTTATAAAATATGAAATTAAAATTTTACTGGATGATTTAACTACAGATTAAATGTCAGAAGAAAGGTCAGTTAAATTGAATGTAGACCAATAGAAATTATTGAAAAATAGAGAAATAAATATTTTTAAAATTAAAAGATTCTCAGTGAGTTGTGTGATTATATAAACCATCTAATACATATTGAAATGAAGTCAGAGAAAGAAGAGAAAAACAAGGTAGAAAAAAATACTTGAAAAAATAATGTCCCCAAACTTCCCAAATTTGTTGATTGACATAGATGTTTATATCCAAGAAGGTCAATAAACCCCAACCAATATAAATACAAAGAAAATAACACCTAGGCAGACAGTGTCAAATTTTCAAAATCCAAAAATAAAGAAAATGTCATCAAAGTATTCAAAAGGATGTAATATATTACATATAGTGGAACTATAATAAGAAAGACAGCTGCATTTTTTTTTTTTTTCAGAAACAATGTAAAGATGAAAATAAAACAAATCTTTAGGGGCACCTGGGTGGCTCAGTTGGTGAAGTGTCTGCTTTCAGCTCAGGTCATGATCCCAGCGTCCTGGGATGGAGTCCCTCATTGGGCTCTCTGCTCAGAAGGGGGTCTGCTTCTCTCTCTGCCTGCCACTCCCTTTGCTTGTATGTTCTCTCTCTCTGTGAAATAAATAAATAAAATCTTGAAAAAAATAAAACAAATCTTCATAGTTGGGGAAAACAAGAAAAAAATTCTTAAAATTCTAAATCCAGAAAAGCTATCTTATATGCATGCAAAATAAAGGCTTCTATTGATAAAATATGATAAATATGCACCTAGTGTGGAACTGCACTCCAAAAAACAGTAAATAATTATTTAAAAAGAAGTGAAACCAGATGGTAATGTGGGTAGAGGAAGAAATGAGCACTCAAAATGGTATATACAGCACTCGTGTTCTGTGGTTTGTAATATATATGCATGTATTATATATGAAAACAATAGCACAAAATGTGGGGATTGTATCTATCTGTGGAAAGGTTCTTAGATTTTATGTAATAAGCTAGGAGTGCATTTTTTTTAACCTCTAGAGAAATAACTAAAAAATGTAGGGATGCATAGCTACAGGGTCAATAGAAGAAATAGACTAGAATAGTAAAAACAAAGCAGATCACTGGATTAACCCTAATTAAAGCAAAAAAGAAGGAGTAGGTGGAGGGGGGTTGGACAAATAGAAGACAAGTAGTAAAATGATAGACCTCAATCCAACAATTTATGTTAATAAAATGCATTACTTTTGAAAAGATAAAGGTAAAATTATTTTCATTCTCAGAAGATAGGATTAAGGATAAATAAATCCTTAAGAAACTAACAAACAACAAGAACAAAGAACTTAATTTACTAATTAATTTACATGATCAATAATAAATTTTTTTCCTGTATAGTAGCACAAATATTGGCAAATAACATAAAAACCAAACTACCTTTTAAAGTAAAAAAGAAGAAAAACTATGTGGATAAAATTAAAACATGCAAAACTTTTACACTAAGAACTACAAAACTTCAGAAAAATAAAAAAAAAATGACACACAGAGATATATCATGTTGAAAATATGAATGTCATATTTTCAGTCAGTTCCCCACTAATTGATCTATAGATCCAATGCCTTCCCAATCATAATCCCAATAAGCTACTCACAGAATCTGACAAACTGATGTAAATGTATATGGAAATGTAAAGGATCTAGAAGAAATAAAAAGTAATAGTGTATGTGTGTGTTTGTACAAAGGAAAGAAAAAATGGCAAAGCAAATTGTATAAAATATTTAAATTATTGAATCTAGGTGAAGGTTCTTTTTTGTGTTATTTTGCCACTTTTCTCTGAGTTTTAAATTATAATTTAAAAGTATTTAATTAAAATTAAAATGAAAATTACTAAAAGAAAAATAAATTGAGTCAAGCTCCTTTCTCCACACACACTCTCCAGATTTTTTCTAACATTTCCTTGATTTTCTTTATACTAATTTTATATGTGTGTACCTCAAACAATAAAACCAGTAAATTAGTTTTGATTATTTCTATAACTTAATAAAGGTGGTTTCATATTATACTCTTGTCACCTAACATGTTCCTGTTAATGTTGACTTTCTACCTTATTTTCTTCATATTTAAATGGGAAAAGAATCCATATCTACTTTTCTCCTGTTAGTTGATATTTGAGTTCTCCATTCTTTGGTAATCCTTGATAATTATAAACAACACTGCTATGAACTTTTAAAAATATTTCATACTCCACTTTACAAGAATTCTGTACATAATATACCTTAGAAGAATGTTTGTGGATCCTAGAGTATGTACTTTTTCAGGATTACAAAATAATGCAATGTTAATTCCTAAAGTTGTGATTCCTTTAGACTCCCATAAACAGAGGTAACAAAGAAGCAATTTTATTTAGTTCTTTTGTTTTTGTTTTTTTAAAGATTTTATTTATTTATTTGACACAGAGAGAGAGACATCAAGAGAGGGAATACAAGCAGGGAGAGTGGGAGAGGGAGAAACAGGCTTCCCACTGAGCAGGGTGACAGATGCGGGGTTCCATTCCAGGACCCTGGGATCACAACTGGAGCCAAGGGCTCCCAACAACTGAGCCACCCAGGCGCCCCAGATGCAATTTAAAATTAGTGGGAAATGGCAGGATATTCAGTAAATATTTCTAAGTAACTGATTATCCATTTGAAAGTGGATGAAGTTGCATCCTTATCTTTCCTAGTATATAAAAGTAACTGTCATGTGGATTGAACACAATGTAAGTCTCAACTTTAAATTTTCCGAAGGTCATTAGGTACGTTAGGTACCTAATATAATGTAATGTAAACATTAGGTAATGTTTTTATAATCTTGGGAGATCAATGAGTTTATTAATAAGACAAAAACACTAAATTAAGACAATATTGATATGTCCATATAGTTTTAAATTACAGATTTCTGTTCATCAAAATAAATATGAAACTATGAACTAAGAGAAATTTATCCATTATACAAGAGAAAATAATTAACTAATATCAAGAAGATATAAAGATAATCTGCAAATTAGTGGCTTAAATAAGGCAGAGGTTTACTTCTTATCACCTAATATTTAGGGATGAATAGTAAGTTCAGGGCCAGGAATTAGTTTTGCTATATTCATCACAAGCACCCATGACTTTTGTTTGTGTTACTGTTGTGCTCTCAGTACCTTGCATGTTTTCTTACATTGAATGTCAGTACTGGCTGGCTTACCAGCACACAAGGAAAGTAGGAGACAGTAAAACAGAAAAATAAGCAATTCTCTTTTTATGCAAATGATGTAGGGGTTGCCCACATCATTCCCATTTAAAAATTCTCTGACAAGAACTTAACCACATGGCCACACTCAATTCTTCCACAGAGCATCTCTCTCCTTTTCTAAATTTATATGACAATTGATTATTTAAAATAGAAGGGGAAAATGGATACTGGTGGAAAATTACCAGTGTTTGTCATGGTGGTGGCTTTCAGGTATTATTATGTTATTACAATATAATGTAATATATAGTCCTGTCATCAGAGACATGGGTTATATGATAAAAATAATTTTAATGAAGCGTGCCTGGGTGGCTCAGTGGATTAAAGCCTCTCAGCTCCGAGCAGAGGCCTCTGCCTTCGGCCTAGGTCATGATCTCAGGGTCCTTGGATCGAGCCCTGCGGCCAGCACTCTGTTCAGCAGGGAGCCTGCTTCCCCCTCTCTCTCTCTCTCTCTCTCTCTGCCTACTTGTGATCTCTCTCCTCTGTCAAATAAATAAATAAAATCTTTAAAAAAAATAATAATTTTAATGAAATGCTGTACTTGCTTATGTACAGAATCAATGATTACCAATAAATGGTGCAAGCTTGGAAAGACTACATTTTCCAGTTGTTCAGTTCAGGATTTTCTGTATACCTAATATATCAAGTTTATTACTTTTATTTTTCATATAGATTTTACTAATGTCTTGTAGTTTTGACTTACATATTCTCTCATCATAATAGCTTTGTCATTTTATCCATTAATTTGTATTTATTTCTGATTTATTAATATTTTTATCAGGAACTTACAAGTTTAAAATTGTAATACCTTACTGATAAATAGGATTTGAATTACTTGATTATAGAGTGACAACCTTTAATCCTAATAATCCATCTCATATTAATGTCTAATTTGACTGAAAGTACTACCTCTACACTAGTTTCATCCTGATCATATATTCCTGGAAAATCTTTTTTCTTATTATTTATTTTTATCATTTCCATTATTAATTCTTATATATTCCACCTGTAAAAGCTTAGATGAATTTTTTTTAAAAGATTTTATTTATTTATTTGACAGAAAGAGGTCACAAGTAGGCAGAGAGGCAGGCAGAGAGAGAGGGGGAAGCAGGCTCCCTGCTGAGCAGAGAGCCCGATGCGGGGCTCGATCCCAGGACCCTGAGATCATGACCTGAGCTGAAGGCAGAGGCTTTAACCCACTGAGCCACCCAGGCGCCCCTAGATGAATTTTTTTATATAAAATCTGAAAAGCTCTTTCTCTTTAACTGAGATTAAGTTCACTTTAATGCCTTGCAAATAATGATAATTTGATGTCATGCATTTTATTTTTCTCCATTTTTTTCTTCTTGCAATATCTTCCTTTGTTTCCTCTCATACTAATTTTATCTCTATTTCCATTATTGTAGTGGCTACTCAAATTTTTTACCATATGTTTTCAGCAAAGTCTAAAGTTAATCAGTATTTTACTCTTCTCACATCTGATATATGGATCTCAGAAGAATTTTTTTAACTTCCTCCTGAGTTGTTTGCTCTTGTCAAACAAGTCTTATTTTTTAGTGTCATACCTTAAACCTTATTATCATTACTATTTCACACAAAAATTAGGTTATATTTATGTCAACATTTACTAGCTAATTTGCTAATATTTCTCATTGCTCCTTATACCTTTTTATTGCACCCTTTACTGGGAAAAATTTTCCTTTTTCTTGAAATATGTACATTAGAAAGTCCTTTAGTAAATAAAAGAAACAAATTACCATTTGTCATGAAATATAGTTTTATTTGACATAGAATCTTACGTTGAAATTTTGCTCATATCTTTAAAGATACTACTTTACTTTTTCCTAACTTCCTTTGTTGCTGATGTGAAATCTGCTGTTAACATAAATATTAATCTTTAGTTAGTGGTCCATCCATCTTTAAGCTTTTTAAAAAATCTCTTTGATTTTGGGGTCCCTGGGTGGCTCAACTGGTTAAGCGTCCAACTTCAGCTCAGGTCGTGATCCCAGGGTCTTGGGATCCAGCCCCAGGTTGAGCCCCACAATGAGCTTCAAGATGAGCCCCATGTCATTGAGTCTCACTTCTGGCTCTCCGCTCAGTGGGGAGTCTGTTTGTCCCTCTCCCTCTTGCCCTCCCCCTGCTCATGCTCTCTCTCTCTCTCTCTCTCTCAAATATATAAAATCTTAAAGCAAAAATCTCTTTGTTTTTGGTGTTTTACAGTCTTGATTACATTGTGTCTTTTTGTGGTTTGTGGTTTCAGTGCATTTATCTTGTTTTATATTGTGTTTTTCTGATTGTTGGATTTATACAATTCATTTCTTCTAAAAATTATTTATTCATAAACTCTTAGCATATTAACTCCCCTCATTCTCATTATATTCTCTGATTCTCTGACTATATGTGTATGCATATGTGATAAGCAGACTTCTAAGATAGTACCCATCTCCTGGTTTTTTTTTGTTTTGTTTTTTTTCATCTCCTGGGTTTTTGGTTTTTTTTTTTAAAGATTTTATTTATCTGACAGAGAGAAACACAGCGAGAGAGGGAACACAAGCAGAGGGAATGGTAGCAGGAGAAGCAGGCCCCCTGTCGAGCAGAGAGCCCGATGCGGGGCTCGATGCGGGGCTCGATGCGGGGCTCGATCCCAGGACTCTGGGATCATGACCTGGGCCGAAGGCAGACGCTTAACGACTGAGCCACCCAGGCGCCCCTCATCTCCTGGTTTTTAAGCCTTGTTTAATACCCTGTAATTAAGTATGGGCTGATTCTAATAACTTGCATCTAACCAGTAGAAAACAGTAAAGGCAATGGGACATCACTGCCGTGATGTGGTTTCAAAAGATTTTAAATTTCATCTTCATCTTGATGAAGCAAGCTGCCTTATCGCAGAGGCTCAATGGACTGAAATTAAAATAAGACTCTGACCAAGGGCCAGGGAGGAACTGAGGCTCTCAGTGTAACAACCTATAGTCCTGCAAACAAGTAATCACAAGGGAAATAATTCATAAATTTGAAAACTGTTTAAAAAAAGGAAAATACTGGGCTTCCTGGGTGGCTTAGTCAGTTAAGTGTCTGCTTTTGGCTCAGATCATGATCTCAGGATCCTGGGACTGAGTCCCACATTAGGCTCCCAGCTTAGTGCAGAGCATGTTCGTCTCCTTCTCCCTTTGTCCCTCCCCACTGCTCATGCTCTCGCTCAAATAAATAAATAAAATCTCAAAAAAAAAAAATTAAAAATATCAAACATTTATATTGTATTGCCAACTGTACTTTGTAGTAACTAAATAATAGACCAAGAGACTTGTAATTACATATGTACATTATCCAGTAAATAAATAAAGTATGTAAAAATTTTAATAAACCCTCTTTAGCTTTTAACAATGTAATGGTGTTAAGCAGTAACCATCAGCAGCTACTATTACTGTAGTAATTATGCATCACAAAATTGAAAAGACTCACAATGGTCTACCATGGTGTACCTAATTAAAGCTTTGATAAAGACAAGGAATTCAATATACCAGGAGAAAGAAAGCCCAGGCACACTTTCAGGTGCAGGCTTCCTTGTTCTTTCAATCTACAGAAGATTCACTTCTGTAGATTACGAACCATCGAGATATATGTGAAATATCTTGGATTCACTCAGGGAAGGTGACTCCCACGTTTACTGAGGAATCTTTTATACCTCATTCATACCATCAGCTGTGTTACCTAATAAATCAGCCAGAGATCATCGATCTTACAATTTCAATTATCACTATGGATAAACTGTCACAGAGCCCTTACAGGTGAGTGTTAGGTCATTAAATAGTTCATCTATTTAGCTAGTGAGGGCATTTCAACCAGCTAGGGCATTTCCTTTTTAGCTTGACCAATAGTCATTATTATGGCCCCAGACATCCTTAGAGATAAGCTACTGCAAAAGGCCATAAAAGCCAATTGCAATGTAAACAATCTATTTGGATCCTAAATCAAACAAGCTATAAACATATTAAACATTTGAGATATTTTGAACACTGGTTGGTTATATATATTGGTTTTAAGGAATTATTATTATTTTGTTATTGTTGTTGTGCTATTGGTATGGTGGATATTTTCAAATGTCCTTACAAAATAGTTACAGATAAAGTTACATGACATTTAAGATTTAAAAAATAGTAATCCAGTAGCAATCTCAGAGCATACGGTAAGTTTGCACTGCTAGGGAGACCATATAACTTATCATACAACACAGTGAAAGTGAAAGGGGAAGTTTTTAGGAATTTTTCTGGGACAACATGCATAAACTCAGTATGTCTTTAGCAAAACAGAAGGTATGGTGACTCTATCCACTGTATAGCCATGTGGATGGACTTAAATAGAACACCTTGTATATAAATGAATAAATTCATATTGATTGGTCTAGATTTAATTAGAATATTTATGACAGGGACCATTTAAGAGAAAGTAAAAGATTCTGGTGACTGCTCTACAGAAACCAAAAAATTAAGAGAGAAAAAAATGAAATACTATTTTATACTGATTATCGATCGCTCAATGTATTCAGTACTGTTTAGAAATAAAAATGTACTCTATGACTACCAAATTAAGTATTGTTTTATTCTCTTGGAAAGCTATTATTGTTGTGAAATCTTATTCATTTATTTAACATGTTGGCCCCTCTGGTGGCTTCCTTATATTTTTAACATTGTTATTTAATCGTCCTGGAATAAGAAATCCTGCAGGATTTTTTCTGGAGAGTTCTTTATAAAACAAATAATATTACTCAGGAAATACACTCTAGCAAACATCATACTGGGGGTTACTAGTTCAACTCTTTAGAGAGAAGGATGGTTAGTTATGATAAGAAAGTCAAGATATGTGGGGGTGCTTTATGTAAAAATCCATCCATTGCTGTTATCCATGTTATTACACGGAATTATATCTAAAAGTCACATTGAACTTATTACATTGAATTATATCTAATAATCACATACAGAACTCTATATGTTGAATAAGAATAACGCTATATGTTGAATAAGAATCCTTAAATTTACAATTCAAAAAGTTATCGCTTCTCGGCCTTTTGGCTAAGATCAAGTGTACAATTCAAAAAGTTAAAAAAAAATAACTAACATATTTAGGCTACTTTATACTTTGCAAGATACTTTCACATGCTGCTGAGTGTTCCTAATTATTATTGTTCAGTTGGATGCTTAAGTTTTACTTGTTTTATAAGTGTAAATATTTAGTGAAATTATGTATAAATATTACAGTGATGGGGCGCCTGGGTGGCTCAGTGGGGTGAAGCCTCTGCTTTGGCTTGGGTCATGATCTCAAGGTCCTGGGATTGAGCCTAGCATCAGGCTCTCTGCTCAGCAGGGAGCCTGCTTCCCCCCCCCCCCCCTCTCTGCCTGCCTCTCTGCCTACTTGTGATCTCTCTCTCTCTGTCAAATAAATAAATAAAATATTTTAAAAAACATTACAGTGACTTTATCGTAACTTAATATCTATTACATTTTTAGGAAATGGTTTGCTATTTTTTCTTAACATTTTTTTTTTTTGAAAGATTCTATTTATTTGGCAGAGAGAAACACAGCAAGAGAGGGAACACAAGCAGAGGGAATGGTAGCGGGAGAAGCAGGCTTCCTGCCGAGCAAGGAGCCCGATGTGGGGCTCGATCCCAGGACCTTGGGATCATGACCCGAGCCGAAGGCAGACGCTTAACGACTGAGCCACCCAGGTGCCCCTCTTAACATTTTTTTAACAGTGTAGTTTACTTATGTTCTGTTTTTGAAGTTGCTGATCAGATGATGGGGCCTTCCTACCATAAAAAGAATACAGGATGCAGGCTATCTGGCCAATTATAGTTCTCCATCCCCCAGGGTAAGGCCATTGGTGTAGAAGGGTTTATTTAATCTATGAAGGATAATCACAGTGACTTTTTTTTTTTTCAGGGAAGACTGGTCTCTGGGAGAGTGAGATTCTTCTTTTGATTTTGATGTGATGAGAGCTGAGGAATATACAAATCACTTTTGTAACCCTATGTAAAGAAATTATCAAAGAATGAAATCTAAAAAAGAAAGCCAATTATTAAATAGTAGACAAGACATCGCTAAATACTGTCATTTTAGGGGCACCTGGGTGGCTCAGTCTGTTAAATGTCCAACTCTTGATCCTCAGGTCATGATCCTGGTCCTGAGGTCAGCTCCACACTGGGTGTGGATCCTGCTTAAGGTTCTCTTTCTCTCTCTCCCTTCTCCTCCATCTCTCTCCACTCTTTCTCTCTTAAACATATATATATATAGAGAGAGAGAGAGAGAGAGAGAGTCAGTTTTACCCCCGAAACCTGGTGAACTCCTTAAAGTACCTATCAGCTTCATTTTTTATGTTAATAAACTTTTGTGTTTAAGTTGGTTTGGGTTTAATTTCTATAATCTCTGAGACCTGCCTGATTCATTGAACAAGAAGAGGAAGTTCAGATCATTTGTGAGACAGACTTCAGTGCACCTGCCCATGAACATAACTATTCCGATCTTGACTTTTTACAGGTTTCTCTATCAGCACTATCATTCATCTGATGTTGCTGCCATAGTACCATTTTCTACGGCAAAAACCATTGGTGTTGCTTGGTATATCAGGGCTCAAAATAATACTCATCCCTCCATCCTCCAAATCTATCTTTCTAAATACCTTCTTTCATTCTCAGGCATCTTCATCTGAGGTTGACTTCTCCAGGTTTGTTTTACAGTGATGGACAGACTTTAAAATGTCCCCACCATGATTCCCACATCCTGCTGTTAATTCCTTTATATAACCTATAGCCCTTAACTAGGAGGGACCTGTGACTTACTTCGAACTTATAGAATATATCAAAGATGATGAGGTATCATTCTTGTAATTACATTACTTTACATAAGGTTCTGTTTTGCCATAAGACTCATGTATAGACTCCTTGCTGCCTAATTGAAATAAAACAGTCATGTTGAAAAAGTCCATGTAATACGGAATTTGAGCAGCCTTTAAGAGCTGAAGACAGCCTCTAGCCAATAGCCAGAAAGAAGGCAAGGCCTTCAGTCACACAGTTGGAAAGAAATGAACCCTGTCAAGTGACATCAGAAGTAGATTTTTCCCAAATTGAGCCTCTGGTAGAGAATGTAGCCCTGCATTATTCTGAGAATCTAAGCAGAAGACCTCCGTCCTGACCTGCAGAAACTTGAGATAAAAGTGCATTGTTTTAAGCTTTTAAGTTTGTTTTAATGTTATTACTCAGTAATATATAATGTACTTCCCATAAAAAAAGTCATTTCAACCAAATTTTCAGTTAATGATACATTTAATTGTTGGGCCGACGGTCCTGGGGAACACAGGAGACTCAATAAAATGTCTGCAGACCCTCCATCTTCAGATGTTCACCCTGAAACCTTCCCAACGCGAGACCTTCCTTCCTTGGTACAGAAAGGAACTTTTTGTATGGGTCTCCAATTAAAGACCCATAAACCTGCTCTTATACGGCATTGTCCAGCCCCAAAGTCCACCCTTATATGGTGATTACCTGAGCCCCTCCATAAATATTTATATTTATACTCCATTTATACTCCCCCATAAATATTGGCCTGGAAATAAGTTCCTGGGCTCGACTTCCCGGCCTCACTCCCTTGTGAGCCGCAGAACCTTCCCGGAGAGCACTCCCAATTAAAGCCTACTCAGACCTATTATCTGGCCTCCTGTCTCTGGTTCTTTTTACTGCCGACTGAAATAAACCTGACATTAATGACATTTATTGATACACTAACCTTTCTTATGCCAGTTTTAAATTCTTATCTATTCATCTCTCTTCTAGAAAACAATGTAAATTTTCAAGAACAAGGGTTATATCTTCTGCCTATTAATTGGTGACAAACTCTAGAACGCTAGAGTTTTATCATGAGGTTTTGCATGTTTCTGCTGTGAAAGCTTTTAGTAGCTTTTTGGCTACTAAAGCATGATCATAAAAGAAAATCCTACTTTTTTGGATTCTTAGTTTAAAAGTAAAATTCCATGTTTCATGAGCAGCTTTGTAATGCAGAGTTAACAACGTCGTTACACACAGGTGTGGTAGCAGAATTCTAAAATGAAACTCAATGATCTACACACTGGTCTAATTCTACCCGGGAGTCGTGGGGGTGATACGTGAATCCAAATAGTATCAGATCTGTTATTAGGTTACTTTATTTGCCAAAATTGACTTTTTAAAAGGGAGATTATCCTCGGTGGCCTAATCAAATGATCCCTGTGATAGGCAGAATTCCAAAGGGACCCCAGCTTGGCAGGAGGGCAGCAAGGCGTTGAGGGTGGGGTTTGTATCAAGGGCCCCGAGGCGTCTCAGGGCAGGAAGGAAACAGGCTTATAAGTCAGCTTTGACCACGTCCCAGCGCGTTAGCTCAGTCTCGCGGGAACTCACAGAACTTGCCGGAAGGGGACTAAGAGATCTCCCATGAGCTACACTTGGACGTCCTGTCTGCGGAAGGCCTACGTCCCTTGCACCCGGACAGGGCATGGGGCTTCTGGCTCAAGCTACCCTTCAAGAAGGCGCAGTCAAGAGTTAGGCAAAATAGGGTGGTACGCGCGGTGGAGCCGAGGCAGCTGAGGGCAGGGTGCCCTGAGGCACGGCTGTGTTCTCAAGGGCGGAGGCCGGAATGAACTGGCCCTGGTCGGTTTGGGGGAGCAGTCGCGCGCCGGTGCACTGCGATTGAGACTTTCAGGAGTGTACCTCTACTGACAGCCCGGAAGGAAATGGGGACTTCAGCTTTACAAGCAGCAGAGAACTAAATTCTACCAACAATTTGAATGATATTAGAAGCAGATTCTTCCTCAGAGTCTCTAGGTGAGAACTAACCCGGCTAATGATTTACTTCAGATTTCGAGGACAGCAATCCCGCACTCCGACTATGCTGTGCCCAGACTTGTGCCCTACCGAACCGTGCAATAGTGAGTTTTGTTTTAAGCTACTAATTTTGTGGTAATTTGTTACACAGCAGTGCGGGGGGTGCCGGGCGGGGGTGCAGGGGGAAATTGAAGAGATGCATATTTCCATACACATTAACAAGAGTATTGCCTTAATGGAGGATAAAATAGGAACAAAAGAGGGAGGGAGAGATGGAATGTGAAAATGCATACGAAAGAAAAAATAGCAGTATTAATAGCAATATTGGTTTGATAATGGAAAGTCATTGAGAGACAATTTGAAAATCAGGGGAAAGTTTAATCAGAAAAAAAATGATGTACATTATGAATTATGAAGAGAACAAAAGGTTATTTCTCTGCACAGTCTTATGTACAAGTAGACATTTACACAGATTGAAGTGAAAATGTTAAGAGTATGGCTTAAATTATCTGGAATTCTAATTTTTAAATCGTGGCTTTCCTCCCATTCCCACAAAGACTGTTTATCCTTGCTTTTCGCTGGGCTCTTACCCATCTAGTAGGGATATTGGTAGATTCCCCTCCACATCAAAGCCATCCCTTACTCTGTTTTAGCTTTGGAACATATCCAATAAATGTTTGCACATCAAAGTGTTAATGAGCAATGACAGGTAAATGCATTAAATTCATTGGGGAGATTTTACATTTGCTAGAAATGTAATATGCCTTAAAATTCAAATTATTAATCATGCCTTTTAAACCCTCATAACAGTTTATCTGGTAAGAAATTTTGTACTATATGGTGTTAAGAGAAAATATTCTCTGGATATCTCATTTCTATACATCTTGTTAGCAGAGACATTGGCAACTTTTGCTCCAGGCTGTCTTTTCAGGAATGCTTATATAGTGAGCAGCTTGGAAAGATAGAGATAGTATATCCTTCCAGAATAGAGGGTGAGGATTTTTGCTGTGTAATAAATATAATGTATCCCTCTGCGGGAAAATTTATGAAGGTTTGCTTACAGCCAAATATAAAAGATCAGGGCCTTCTGATCTCTGGATTCTTCAATTGTGAGGCAAAGCCACTGCTTTTGAAATTTCTACCTGTATCAGTTGGTCACCTTCAAGAGACTTGGGAGCAGAAGGGATCTTTGGAAGGCAGCTATGCTCACCCCTATACCACCACCGCCAGAAGGTGTCTTTGTAGACATGAAGCCCATTTTGAGTGGTGTGCTGGGTGTAATAAAGCCTCCTTTTCTCCCTCACAAGTCTCATGTCTTTTGCCAGCATCTATGAAATTGTGGAAGGCTAACTAGTTAGCAGCAAACGGTAGATTTTAAGCCATTTATAATGCTTCACAGAATTATTGACCTGCTTAACTCTGAAATTACACAAGGTGAGAAATTTTGAGACAGAATATAGCAAGAACTTAGAAAACAAAAGGACGTAATTTAGGCCAAGAAAGGAGACTAATTTGCCAACAACCAGGACTAAGATGCTCTATTATGTAACAGCGAGACAATGAATCTGTTTGAGGAAATGAAACCAAAGGAGCTCAACATAATAAAAAATGTAATTACAATTATAAATTTGCATAAGTGTATCAGTTTTTCTCAGGGCCTTTGCTGAATCCCACCTTATTTGCTTAAAATTTTTTTTTTTTTTTTTGGGTAGTGTCTCCTTAATCACAGAAGTGAGTAGAAAATCTTACAGTCCCATTAAGTGAGAAAATTAGTTCAAGTCTAAAGAGTGCTCCAAGTGCCTTCAACCAAAAGCTGTCACTCAAATAGATAGGGGTTAGTTTGTAATTTGTTTATCTTTAATAGATGGGAGAGAATTAATAAAAACAAAACAGATAACACCGTAGCTCCACTTAAGTATTTGAAAGCAATTAGATCAGTTTTGTAAATGAGAAAGGGAAAGGGAAAATGCACCTTAGAAAATAGTATGTTGAACTGGCAAGTTGAAAAAAAAAATAATTCAACTTTTCAACTGATTAAATATTCAGGAAGGCTAAGTAAATCAAACTGGAAGGACTGCAGAAAGTCTAAACTTTCTAAATTACTGTTCTAAACGCTCTTCCTCAAGTCTATATGTATACACCAAGGTCCTAAATATTGTTCTGCCCATTGCTGGCAATGTAATTTCTCTGTCCCTATTGTACTTTCTTCAAGTCTGTATGATCTTTAAGTTCCATATAAGCTATGGAATCTGGGATAGTTTGGCAGTTCCAGCTAGTGATGTACTGGAGCTGGCTTGCACCAGCTCATAAAAGCTGATTGTGCAACTCTTCTCAGCATTGTTTTATGATTTCATGTTGGTAGCTTAAAATTGGCCATAGTGGGAGCATTTACACTATGGATATTGGCAGATATTACAAATACAAGGTTTTTTTTTTCCACCACAGAGAACTGATTGTTAAATATTATATCTAGTGTATTATTGATTCTAGTCTATAGCAATCTTTACTTTTAGACAGTATTGCAAACTCTTTTGCCTTTAGGTGTAAATGAGTAAAATAAGTTAGGTGTAGTTAAAATTAACACCAAGTTTATGGTTCAGAAAACATGATGGATGATGGTGTTAGAATTTCTGTTCATATGAAGAAACTTGCTACTACTAGAATCCAGATAATTACTGCCACATGGAAATGCTGACCATGTATATCCACATTTTGGGTTATATGTTTGGTTATTTTAAAATTTATAACATTATGTATTGATACAGTTTCAAATATAAAAAAAATTGCAAAAGTAGGACAGAGAAATCCCATTACTTTTTAGCCAAATTTATCAGTTTTTTATATTTGGCTTACTTTCTTTATAAATCTATTATATATGTTTGTATATGTATTCTGTGTATTTCAGTATATTGGTAGAATGACAAATAATTTTTTTTTCTGATTCATTTAAAAGTAAGTGGAGACACTCCTTCCCTTTATCCCTAAATTTTTCACTTTCCTTTACTCCTAAATTTTCACTGTTACTTCCTAAGAACACTATTGTTATGTTGTACAAACATAGAACAACTATCAAAATGAAGACAGTTAAGATTAATTCAATATTATTATCAAATCCCAAATCTATACAGTCATGACAAGTGTGTCCTTTGTAATTATTATGTTAATTTTTTTTCTGAGGTTTGAGGTCCAGTTCATTGTCAGGCATAACATTTAGTTACATTAGTCGATAAATTAATTTGTTAATCGAGGAATATTCAGTAGCATTTCTTGTCTTTTTCTGGACCTTGACTGTCTTTAATAATGTATGCTTTTTGTTTTCAAGAATGAACCTCAACTTGTTTTGTTTGATAGTTTATGGCAGGAAGATTACTGAGTGATATTGTATGTACTTAAGCCACTAGATTTATCATTTATTGATGATTCTGTTGCCTTATATCATTAGTTAGGTCTTCCAATACTATACCCTTGGGGGAAAAGTATCCAATATTTTACTATTAAAAATGTTAGTTATAAAATGTTGTTCTCTTGTTAAATCACATCAGTAGCTTGAAATTGGTTGGAATATTTACACCGTAAACATTGGAAATGCTACAATATAGGTTTCTATACTCAACAAACTGACAGTTAACTGTTTACCAGTGTGCCAGTGATTCTATCCATTAGTTTTTTTTTTTTTAACTTTTTTTCTTTAAAAATTTTTAAAGAATTTTTAAACATTTTATCAGACTTTTTAGGGGGCCAAGTTCTTTCTCTCTTTTTCTTGTTGGGAGTAATAACATGTATGATGGAAAATTTTGTATTTCCCTTGGTTCACTGAGATTCTGTTCATTTTTCCCAAATTTGTTTTTTTATTATTTTTCTTCATCTTCTTATTCCTAAATTTCTGTTAAACTTATCCATTATCCAGTATATTTAATTATAGATATTTACTTTTTACTTCTTGAATTTCTATTTCAATTTTCTTTATAGTTTCCTTTTCTCTACTTAAATTCTTCATCTGTTCATTTGTTAATATCATATTTTTTCTGAGTCCTTGATAGTGTGATAATAGCTATAGTAGAGTTACTTTGTGGTATTTCCAACATCCTATTATCTTAGGGTCGGTCAGTTTCTATGGACTGCTTATTTTCCTGCTAATGAGTTATTTTTCTAGTTTCATTATCTAGTATATTTTAATTCATACAGGCATTGTTTTTACAGCCTGTTATAATTATTTGTGGTAAGAGGGCAAGTCTAGTACTTACATTTTTCATGGTTAAATAACCTGTATTCAGAATAGAGGTCACATATTAGAGCTCACGAGATATGGCTCAGAGGCACATTTCATTCAGCTGCACAAGGTTGTTATGTGTAGTTTTTAATGTATAAAAATTGGCTGTCAGCAGTTAACTAGCAAAAGGATTTACTTACAAATCCAAGTATCTAGAACTTCCTTATTTATTTATTTTTATTATTATTATTATTTATTTATTTATTTGACAGAGAGATCACAAGTAGGCAGAGAGGCAAGCAGAGAGAGAGGGGGAAGCAGGCTTCCTGCTGAGCAGAGAGCCGGATGTGGGGCCTGAGCCCAGGACCCTGAGATCATGACCTGAGCCAAAGGCAGAGGCTTTAACTGGTTACACTGAGCCTCCCAGGGACCCTAGAACTTCCTTATTTAAACATGAAAATATACAGTGAAATACTGACACCTCATCACAGAATTTTGAATCATTTGTATATAAAACAAATAACAAAATGCATGAATAATTCCTTTTACATGGTACTTGAATTTATTTGTGATACTCAAACATCAAATACTATTCCAATAGGCAAATGTTTAATATTTTCTGATAACAATGTTGATAAATTGTTTTTGTTTGATTGTCTATTCTGATTTGGCAGTTCTTAAAATATATTGGGGTTAGAACATTCTTTAAATGTTGGAGTTTTTTTACACTGCCTTTGCAACTCATTCTGCCATTATAATATGGAACAGACAACAGATACTATTTTGGTGCTCTTCAATTTACAGTCTTACAAACATACCCTTCCTCCTCATACCCATCAGAAAATACTCAAATTCTCTTATATTATTCTGATACTTCAGCTCTTAGGGTAGGGATAGGTTTCTTAAATAATATAAGGGGTTACCTCAACTACTTGCTTGTAGCAAGCTTTATAAGAATCCATATTGAGATTTTACCCCTTTTTCCTGGTTTCCATATAGTTAGCTCGTTGTTAATCCATAGGAAATATGCCTTTGTGGAAATATAGACAGAGTGAAGGGTTAGGAAAACTCTAGAACCTTTTTCAAAGCAGGGCTTGTTGGGGCTCCTGGGTGGCTCAGTGGGCTAAAGCCTCTTCCTTCGGCTCAGGTCATGATCTCAGGGTCCTGGGATCAAGCCCCGCATCAGGCTCTCTGCTCCTTCTCTCTTTGCCTGCCCCTCTGCCTACTTGTGATCTCTCTGTCAAATAAATAAATAAAATCTTTAAAAATAAATAAATAAACAAAGCAGGGCTTGGTTTAGAAATAGCTGTAGTATAAATTAAAACTGAACTTAAGTTTTATTGACTTATATGCCCTTTGTTGGCTAAGTTAATTTGAGCATATTGATTATCTTCTTTGAGTATTATTTTCCTATTTATAAAGTAAATATGATGATACGTTCTCTGTTACCCTCACAGGCTTAAAGTGAGAATGACACTTTAAGGTATTCAAATACTATGAAAAGTAAAACATGAGTACAAATAAGAGTCTGTACTTTTTGCCCAGAGGGGAAAAAAAAAGAAATCATATGCCTGGGAAGTGTGCTTTTAAGACTGCCAATAATGTCCTCCTTTATTTATATTTATTTATACACACACACACCCACACACACACACACACATCAAATCTGTTAAATGTGTTAATCATTTCTCCAGAAAATAGTTATATTATTTCATAGAGAAATTAGATATTTGCATAAATGTAAAACTCACCTGGGAATTAGATTTAGTGACTGATGTTGACAGTTTGCATATGATGAACTGTGAGTTGCTTTTGTTAGTGGGAAGGTAAAGACAGATCAGTAGAGCGAGCTGAATTATGTGTGATTTGCCTCTGTATTTAGGTTTTAAGCTGACTGATGGACAGTGGCTGACTGGTCTGGCCATATGGTCAGACAGAAGGGCAGTAGAAAACAAGTCTATCAAAGGGGTGCTCATATGGGGGACATCCTTATGAAAGTCACTATAAAAATTTACGGATTGCATTAAAATAGAACTTTAATCCCTTCCAGGACTGGAAGATGAATTAGAACTGGTGAGTGGATATCCTGATGTGCTCACTTGAGGTGGGCACTTGGTTCATGAGAGTACAACAATGAAGGGATTGCCTGAATTTAGATATATTCCTCTTGCACCTTTGAAGAACAAAATGCCAATAAGATCTGTTCTGTCAATCAGCAAGAGAGACAGAGACTACAGATAGCTATGGGACAGATAATGCTGAGGGAAGGGGAAGATCCCACACATAGCCAGCTAGTTGAACTCATGCTGGTAGGCCTGGGAGACTATAAATGAGATCTGTCAGGAATAGGCACTCAGGATGGGGCTTTAGTAACCCAGGGTTGGAAGCTCAGTATGTTATGAAAGGACTGGAACAAAAGATAGTTCTGGACCAATTTGGACAGCTGAATCACATTTTCTCAGAGGAAGGAACACCTTTTTATTCTTAAGAGTAATGAGTGGAGAGAACTGGAATGAGCAATTAAAATATTCATTGTCCGAAACGTGGGGAGATGAACCTATACAGGGCTGGTTTACATACTTTACAAATTCTAACACTGACATTGTTGGTAAAATTACAATACTGATATTGATAATCAAATGTATAGGGAAATCAAATAAAGACTCCTGATGATGCAGTACTGATGGAAAATGACTGGCCTAAAGAAGAATAGGATTTAGCTAATACTTTTCATGCTCAATAGTACTGTAAGAGTTAAACATAAGGTATGCATGCATAATGGTGGATCAGAAAACAAAAATATGAAAATGTATATATTGGCTTATAGTACAGATTTATTGTTTCTTTAAATCTGTTCTGGGGCACCTGGGTGGCTCAGATGGTTGGTGTCTGCCTTTGGCTCAGGCCATGATCTCAGGGTCCTGGGATCGAGCCCCACATCGGGCTCGCTGCTCAGTGGGGAGCCTGCTTTCCTCCCTCTCTGCCTACTTGTGATCACTTTCTCTGTCTGTCAAATAAATAAATAAATAAAATATAAAAAAAAAGTTTCTGCCCAGCACTGGTTCATGCAAATGATTGACATATTCATCATACTATGGCTGTGTCTATTATATTCATGACAAACTAAATGTAAATGCCCGGACAAATATACTTGCTTTGCTATAAAACAGACTTGGTCTAAGTCCAGAGGAGACTGTGTAGTAAAGAATTTAACCTTGCAGCAAAACATCTAGCCTTTATTCTCATCTCCTGGGAGGTAATCCTCATTTGTCTTGGGTCTTTAGCCTAGCCAGAGAGTAACATTGTGATTTTGGGTGAGAGCTGTCTGTGGCAGAAAGATTAAGACTGAGATTTAGGGTCCAGGCTTTGAATCAGCCTAGAGATTGTCAACCTGGAGACTGAGATCAACTATATGAACAGTCAGTCAATCATGCCTATGTAATAGGGCACCATAAAATCTCTGAATACCAAGGGTCAGGTAAGCTCCACAGGTTGGTGGTCTTCCATGCATATTGTTATCCATAAATGGACAATAGAAATTCTGCATTTGGTAATTCTCCTGGACACTCTCTAGGCTCTTCTTCTTTTGGCTGATTTTAATCTACATCCTCATCTTATAATAAATGATAACTGAATATAATGGTCTTCAGTGACTTGCGTGAGTCATTCTAGCAAATTATCATACCTGAGGGTGTTTTGGTCCAGTTCTTCTCTCTAACCTAAAACTTGCAGTTAGTGTCCAAAGTGAGTGTGGTTTTGGTCACTGTGCCCTCTGTGTAGTTTGCCTAACCTCATCTGAATGTGCCATCAAAGAATATTTTAGAGTTAGCTGAGAAATTTCTAAAAGAGGAAGAACAATCTTTGACTCCAAGAAAGTGCAAATATAGCCCCTCTATCAAGCATGGTAAAAGAGCACATAAAAAATTGCTATAGTGTACCACAAAAAGCATTGCCACTATTACTGAGAAGTACATTAGTGCAGATAAGGAGATCCATGGAAATAATACCCAGATATCTGACAGTAAATATAGAAGATGATGGCTATCAAATAATTAGGCGTGATATTCTGTGAAATAACAGTAACAGTTAACAGTAACAGTTAACAGTATCAAATTCAGAAAAAGTAATGGGCCATAGCTAAGGATCTGTTTGAAAAATCAAATAGATATAATAAAAATTAAAATAGAGAAGGGTAATGTACTCAGATACAAAGTAGTCAAAATCTTAAAGACAATAAAAAATTAAGGCATGTGTGCTATACTGAAGATATGATCAGTTTTACTGTCTTGGCTAGGAGTTGTGTCAGTATACTATATAAAGATGCAAATTTATATCTGAATGTTTTAAAGTTGTCATTTTCTAGGATTTCTAAGTGAAATGTAGATAAATATTGATGTAGGTAAATAATATGGAATCAAAAGAAAGTATTAGGTGTGTACAAAGTTTATTAAAAATTTACATGGTAGGTTCAGCCAAATTTTGCATATATAAGAAAAGTTAGAAAAAATATAAGAAAATTGAATATTAAAGTTTTTACTAGAGACTGATTTATAAAAATATAACTTGAGATTTTATTTATTTATTTATTTATTTATTTTATTAATATAATTTGAGATTTTAAACTGATAGAAACATTGTATACAGATTAAGGATATAACAGTGTTTGGTCTTTCACCCTTACCATCATTTAGATCACCAGCTCTCCTGATAAAGAACTGGAAATCATAACCTCAAATTTCCTCATATACTTAGAATGTAATTAGCATTTTATTTGGTTTGTTCATTATGTAGAAGAAAAGGTACATGTTTTAATTCACTTTTATATTTGAAGGCCCATTTCCCTAATCTTTCTAAAGACTATTAAAACGAAGATCATACTGACTACAAACTTAATTTCGCATATAGGTTAGCTGAGATCTTTTGAGACATCAGGGCAGATTTTTGCCCTTGACTCTTAATTACTAGTTTTTAAATACTCCTTTTTCTTTATTATTTTTTTAGTAAGCTCTACACACAACATAGGGCTCAAACTCACAACCATGAGATCAAGAGTCATATGCTCTACTGACTGAGCCAGCTGAGTGCCCCTTAATGACTAATTTTTAAGTTTTATTTATTTTTTTCTAAACATATCAAAGCTTATATCCTTTTACATTGTTTTTAACAAATCTTTTCTGTTAGATAATTTTGTGCAAGAAGTTTTCCAGTTTTTCAGATATAATAGAATATAACTGGAAATTTGAAACAGTCTATCAACTGATATTATCCAATTAAAATAATAAAGACACTGCTAGGTTTGATTCTTTTTGACTTCAGGGAAATAGAGTTGAAAGAGGGAAAGAAATAAAACTTGAAAATGAATTTGATTCTTGAAAGCACAATTTCCCAGCCAAATTGAGAGACTTTGCTTGACATCAAGGTCAGATCAAAGTCTAAACTTGATTTCATTCAAATTGATTTGATTTGAATCAAAAAGTTCAACTAAGTTCCACCTGATACAGACTTTAATATTAATGACATTTAGCCCAATATACTACTTGGAATTGAATGTGGAAACTATCATGTATTCATTTAAGTAATATAGTAAAATAGCAGAGATTCCATTGTGCAAGATAAAATGCAATGACCTGATTGAGAGTCCTTCTGTGAGTATTATTGTCAGGTCTGACACTAGCTTAAAAAATATAAAATCCACTTTATCTCTTTGAACCACAGGATACACACACACAGAAGAGAGAGATGAGTGGTAGAGAAAATAAAGGAGACAAAATATTTGAAGGAGATCAGTGTTTATTAAATAATTTTTAGAAGTGTATGACACTTTTATAAACAGATGACCTTCAGGTTCAAAGACCAAAAACTCAAAGTGGCTTAGAGGCAACATTGTATCATCCATGTTAGTAAGTCATTAGTTCTCATCTGGGATCCAAGTGACACATAAGTTATGAGGTGTTCTGATGTCTCCAAACAAGCAGAAATGGGAACGTCCCTCCCTGATGGTGAAGGATGAGCTCCCAAAATGGGCTTTGGTTTAGATTTCAGGGGAGACAGTTAACAGGTATTAAAAACTCATCTCCCAAGTTAAATAGCAATGGTCCACAATAGCTCGTCTGTTGGGACTTTGCTTGTTGGTGAGGACTTAAATCCTAAAAAGGAGCTAGCCCAGAATACCTGGGTCATGCAGTGTTTTCTTTACTTGCCTGAAGATACAAATCACCTGGAAACATTTAATAAAGCACACATACATGCCCTTCCTCTGAAGGTTCTATTTCAGTAACCCTTAAAGGCAGGAATTTCAATTGATGTTATTTTTTCCAGGTGATGTTTATCATCAGGGAGTTTGGAAAACTGAGGAGTAAGGGACTCTATCAAGTTGGGAAACAGGCTCACAAAAGACAGATGTTTTATAGTTGTTAAAAGAGTGGGCTCTGGAATTAGACTGGGTTTGAATCCTGACATTGCTCATTTACCAGTTATTCGAATTTGGGAGTAATTTAAAAAGATTATTTTACATAAAGCTGAAAGTAATGCCTGGGATAGAGAAAGCCCCCAATAAGTGTTTGTAACGTATTTTGTGGAACCTAAACCAGATACACAGTTTTCCTAACTTACTACCAAGACACTATTAAATTATGATGCAAGGGTAAGATTGCATCAATTGTAAAACTCGTCTCAATCTAAGAAAAGTTAAGATATGAAAAGTATATCCTAGATCGAAAAATATACTACTAGAGAAGCCCAGAAAGTAATATAAGTGAGTAAAATAGCCTGAGTAAGAAACAATACGGGACAGAATTTGTTTTTGCGGTTCAATCTTTTTCCTACAAGAACTGCAGTAAATATTTCAGGATAAAGAATAGTAAATGACGATGAGTAAGAGGTGAGCACAGGCACTAGGAAACCATATGGTTATACAATAAGTGCCTTCACAGTATTTTTTGAAATACATACATAGATACATACATAATCACAAGTAAATAGTGTTTTAGAAATAGTCGATAATAATATTCCAGAGAGCAATTACAGGGGTGAAGGGCTGAAAGTATTGTACAATTGATAACTAAAAACTACTAAGAACTTTTCACTACATTAGAAAGTTATATATGTTTTCAAATCAATTCAATATAGTAAAAAGCATATACAATAATTTATAGCTTTCAGACAAAAAAGGATAAAAAAAGAAATGGTGACACAAAATAGCAGGATTCCCTTCTTTTTTATGGTTGAATAATATTCCATCACATAGTATACCTTAAATTTACAGTGTTACATGTCAATTATATCTCAATAAAGCTGAAAAAAAAGTTTTGAAAAATATTTTTTAAACTTTACAAAGTATATGAAACAATAGGAGAAAAGGCACTTGCTTAATGTAAAACAAAGTAAAATCACTTAAAAATGTATTAGTAATGATGTGTTAAATAATTGAATTTACTAATCCCACAGTAAAAACTAAAATTGGATTTAAATTAAGTACAGTTTTGTCATTTTAAAACTGCTGTGCCACATATTTTGTCAAATAAAATTGACAGAAAATTTGAAATAAGTGAATGAAAAAGTTATAGTAAAAAATAATAAGATAGGGCGCCTGGGTGGCTCAGTTGGTTGGGCAACTGCCTTCGGCCCAGGTCATGATCCTGGAGTCCCAAGATCGAGTTCTGCATCGGGCTCCCAGCTCCACAGGGAGTCTGCTTCTCTCTCTGACCTTCACTCCTCTCATGCTCTCACTTTCTCTCTCTCTCTCCCCCAAATAAATAAATAAATAAATAAATCTCTCTTTTTTTAAAAAAAAGATAGTAGTATGTAATTTAATTCAGAAAGGACACATCATGGGACACCCAGGTGGCTCAGTTTGTTAAGCATCTGCCTTCAACTCAGGTGAGGATCCTGGGATCGAGCCCCGTGTCAGGCTCCCTGCTTAGTGGGGAGCCTGCTTTTCCCTTGTCCTACTTGTGCACTCAATCACTCTCTCTCTCTTTCTCAAATAAATAAAATCTTTTAAGTAAATAAATAAATAAATAGATATTACAAAATATTTAAACTTTAACAAAATTGAAAGTATTACCCTAGGATGATGCTCAAATGGTACTTAGATGAAGGTGAATCATCCTAAATGTTTCATTAAAAGACTAATGTATGCATACATTATATATATACGTATACATATTTATATATAGGAATATATATAAACTATATAACTAGGTTATTGACATTAGGATTTCTTATCAATGAATATATGTATTTATTGATTTATGTACTTCTGATATATTTTTAAAACATTCTATAAGTAATAATGAAGAATAATACCATTTCTTTAGAAGACTTAACCTTGATTATTTTATAGGTATTAGGTATTATAAAATCACCTTTTTAAATTTCTAAAAATTTTTTTTGATGATTAGAAATGAATGCAGCAGATTTTTATATGTTGATTTTATGTTTATAAAATGCTAAAATGCTTCTTTAATTCTTATGTTTATTCTTACATAGTATGTTACTCCTACTTTTTAACTTCCCAAAATATAAATTAATTGCTGGGATATTATATAATTGGTTTTTGTTTAGACATACCTTCAAATTTAGCAGTGCCTTTGCTTACATTTTTTCATAAATCCTAGAATTCTTTCATAAGATTTTTGTATTGCAGTAATATATCTTCTGAAATTTCCTTAGTAAGGGTGTATTGTTGGTAAGGTCATTCACTGCAGTTTTTTCTGAAAAGAAAACATTTCAACTTTGTGTTTCAATAGAAGTTTAGCTAAGTATGCAATTCTAGATTGAGTATTATTTTATCTCATCAATTTGAAACTATCCATCCATAATCTTTCTGCTTCCTTTTTTTGTTGTCGAGAAGGCTTTTTTTCTCTTAATTTTCCTTACTTTATCTAAGTTTGTGTCGTCTTAGACACTGTGAGGATATTCTTTTTGCCTCTGATGATCTCTGTCCTTTTGTAGAATGGTAATTCTCTATGGTTATTAGCAGTGAAGACAATGAAGATTTATATCTTTATTATTATGTACTCTAAATCTTTTTGTTTTCTCTATCTCTTTGCTCCATCTGATGCCTTTCTGTTAATTTCTTTAAATTTATCTTCCATTACACTAGTTTTTTCTTCTGCTGTATATAAAAACTTTTAAAAATGCCTGATTTGATGTTTTCAGTGATTGTGAATTCCATTTCTTAAGGTTATGCTTCAAATCTTCTTTGTCCTTATCAAACCTTCCTTACCTGTGAGGAAGATACTTTCTTGTTACTCATTCTGATTACTCATTAATATTTATTTCTTGATATATCTTAAACCATTTTATTTTTCTGCATCCTTAAGATCACCAGTGAGTTTGATAATTTTCTAAGAATATACACAGGACGCAGCATATAGTCATATATATGGCTATGAATTGTTACATTGAAAGGGTACAAATCAAAATTGGCAAAAGCAAAACACTGCATGGGGCGAAGACTAGAGAAAACCAGGATAATGTTTCACAGTTTAGTCACAAAGTCCGTTCTTACTTTCTCTAGCAATGTGTTGTGACCATACTGGTGAAAAATAAAAAAATTTAAAAAACCCCAAACATGTAGATGCCTAAATGTCCATTGATAGAAAATGAAAAAATTAACACAAATAATGGAATTCTGTGGAGCAATTAATTTTAAAAAGCTAGACCTTCATTTATAACATATTTGAACTTCGAAACGTTAGGCTTACTAAATTAGAAAAGACACAAGTGTTATAAGTTTTTAGTGAAATGTATATCTACTAGAGAAGCTCACTAGAGGCTCACTGCCTAAAATTTTGTTTAGAGGCTGGTCATATGGGTGCTCTTTGTGTTGCACATACCAAGTTCTCAAAGTCTAGGAGGAAAGCAGGTTTTTGGTATCAACCATATTGTTTGCACAGTTTAAGGAAATTAATCATATACCTGTAGCAAAAAGTGAGAGAAAGACCCTGAAAGCCCATATAATATATAATGTGAGCATCAGGTAACAGAACACACCAATTTCTTATGCAGGTAACACACATGGTGTTCAAGGGATTCACAACAGCTGAAAGGCAGGCCTAATAATAGAGGAAAAAAGGAGTTTGAAGGCCTAATAATAGAGGAAAAAAGGAGTTTGAAGTATATTATATTGAATATAGGGGTTACTAATTAATGGCATCTTTGAGGGGCTAATGTGTACCAAAGTCAAAGTATTGAAGTACATGAATATAAATATTCTTAAATTGTGATCAGTTTTTACTTTTATAAAGCTTGTGAATCTATAATATAAGTAGTTTTCAGTCATTATTGTCACAGTAAACAACATGCAATCAAGGTATAGATCATGTATGTGTATAACAGCATGAATCATACCCTTTCTCTGTGTTTAATAAGATTTCTGTGGATAGTCTTTTGTCCAGATAAATATATGCTGTGAAGGCTTTTAGAGTGTTTTTAGCATTTGTTAATATTCTGTTTATTGACATATCGTAGTAAATACAAATTATATGAAGTTGGGAGGAAATCTATTTCTTGTATATTCTTGAAAACACTACTAGATTATAAAGTACAACAGATTATAAAAGCCTGGACTCTGGGCGCCTGGGTGGCTCAGTGGGTTAAGGCCTCTGCCTTCAGCTTGGGTCATGATCCCAGGGTCCTGGGATCGAGCCCTGCATTGGGCTCTTTGCTTGGCAGGGAGCCTGCTTCCCCCCCCGCCCCTCCCCCCTCTCCGTCTACTCGTGATCTCTCTCCTCTCTGTCAGATAAATAAATAAAATCTTAAAAAAAAAAAAACCAAAAAGCCTGGACTCTGAAAATATAGAAAACTGTGTTCAAATTCTAACTCAACCATTTATTAGATTTTTGACTTTAACACTCGTTGAACATTGCTAAGCTTCAGCTTTCCCATATGGGAAGCTCATTGTGTAGCACTAAGAATGAAATTAAATCTAAAATACTACTTAGCATAAGTACTTTATTTCAGTTCCTTTTTTTTCAGTTATTTAGAAATATTTATTTTTTAGTTTAATATTTTATAAAGCATTTTCATGAGTCTATTACTATTCCTAGCTTAGAGATAAAGTTCAAGAGACTAATTGTTTAATATTTCTTGTTTAGTTATAAACAAATAGTGGAGTCAACATTTTGCTCTGTATATTCTGACTCTAAACCCCATAATTTATAAAGATGATCATTGGATTTTAGGATTTACCATGTTATACTATGGCAATAATTGAGTAAAAAAATACTGAGGGGTATAGTCCATCTGATGTTTTCTGTGCATTTTTTATTTTATGATTTTCTTTTTCCTTCAGCCAACAAAATTCCATTTTTTTTTTTACAGTTATTTTTTTCTATAGCTTTTTCTTAAAGAGTCAAGTAGATAGTCCTTTATGTTTTAGTATCTTTTAGTACTAAGAGAAAATGGAGGAAGGTTTTTTCCTTGGTTCCACATTTTGGTAATTTTTAGACTCCCTTGATATGTTTAAAAACATTTGGGCTCTGGTTCCTTAAACCATACTCATGGCATCACAACCTGGAGAGTGTTGTTTGTGTAATTTGTCTAATTAATATGCTCCCAAAGAATGTGATGATCCATTAGTTTATAAAACATTGATAATTCCAATCTTTCTATTTAAAATACATATCTTACAATGGATCTAGATGATCTCTAAGATTCCTTTCAAATCAAAAATTTTGAAATCATGAAGTGTTAGAATTAAAGCTAATCCTAGACTCTTTAGTGGTTTAAAATAAGTTTATCAGGGAAATAGTATTCTGTGGCAGTGACTTAGGGTCCGCTATGTGTGGTCTTGAGGCTAAGTGGCCGAGGCCCTAAATTTCTTAATTGGAATAACTCCACTTTTATCTGTCTATATGTAAAAATTCTACAAAAGATATTGGTCAGGTTGTAACAGAACCAAACTCTGTCCTTTCTTCCCTTACCCCAGCCTTTTTCTTTTTAAAAACTCAGTCCCAGGATGAGTTCCCCCTTCTCATAAATAAGAAGAGAGTGGTCTACCTGAAATCTTTCAAATGTTATATTGTTTACCTGGTTATCTATGCAAAAGTTCTGTCTCAGACTTTGAGACACTGATTCTTTCTTTTGAAGCAATTTTATGATTCTGGAAGTGAAAATGTGGAGGCAAATTTCTTTTCCCTGTGGAATTGAACAAAATGTTATTGTAATATTGGCCAGAGGTCAAAAGCTAATTATTTTATAAGAATTGGTCATGGGCCTGAATTAAATGAATCTGAGATCCCTCATGGCAGATAGTAACTGAGCTAATTTCAAAGACTTGGAGGTGTGGGTATAATGCTCAAGCCAAAGGTCCTTCTTGAATTTTGCATTGTTATAGAAGGACTCATACAAATGTCCCTGTCACTCTAGGCCTCTTATCATTCGCAACTGTTTTTTCATTTATCACTGCCTAGAAATAAATTGAATGGTCTCCTATCATGCCATCACAAATCATTTCAGTTTTTCATATGAAGTTTGCAAAATGTTTATAGACTTATTGTCATGTATCCTATACATCCTAATAAATGAATTGCTAATGTGTTTCATTCTGTGGGCTAATTCTTATTAATTAACTAATGCAAGCTGCAACAATGCATATCTTATTAAATTATTAAAATACTTGCTATGAGTCTGGTGGAGGGGCTAAATTTATCCTATTCAATTTGTCACTGTGATAAGCAGTTTGCAAATATTTTTTAATCTTCATAACAAGCTTAATAACAGAGTTATTATGACTGTTACATGCATCATCATCACCATAATCCCCGTTTGCCAGGTAAAGCTGGAGAACATAAGGAAATTGACTAGCCAGTAGACTTATACCTGCTGATTTTGCAAAGACAATATATAAACACAATACTCGTAACCATTATTATAAACATGTGTACTTTTAACTCATGGCAGTCATGTATCCAAACTTTGACTACTGCATTTATTCTTTCAATAAATGAAGAATAAATGATCATGCACTTCTAATTAACCTCATAATTTTATCTGGCTACAAAAGCTGTTTATAAGTTTAGTTAGAGACAGACACAAGGAAAAACAATTACTACAAAGAAAATAAAAATATGAAGTTTGGTTCTTACACATGATGTATGATACGATGCACTCAGAAGATAGTTTCTGCGATCTCTCATGTTTGTAAGTCTGATATCCTCTGACTCTCAGTTTTCAGATTCAGAAACCTCAAAATTGTTTTTAAAAACTATCTCAAGTTGAACCATTCATTTACTTCCTTTCTTTTTTTTTTTTTTTTTAAAGATTTTATTTATTTGACAGAGAGAAACACAGCGAGAGAGGGAACACAAGCAGAGGGAATGGTAGCGGGAGAAGCAGGCTTCCTGCTGAGCAGGGAGCCTGATGCGGGGCTCGATCCCAGGACGCTGGGATCATGATCTGAGCCGAAGGCAGACGCTTAACGACTGAGCCACCCAGGAGCCCCTACTTCCTTTCTTTTAATTGAAATAATTTGCTTGTAGTGACACAAGGCTAAAAAGACAGTTGGGGGTCCTACTAGCCTGAATAGTGAGGAAGAATCAAGCCTCCCCTGAAGTAATGGTGAGCTATGAAGCCCGAGGCAGTTGTTTCTAAGTGAAAATAGCTTAAATACACATTTTTTGTCTTGGTGACGTGATTTACACATATACATTTTGAATAGTCATTGATGTAGAGATATTTTTCTCCATTAAACTACTTCCCAAATTGGTTGAGAAGTTTCCAGAATTAAGAGTAACATTCTAGTAATTCATCAGTAATTAAACTCTTGAAATCTACAGGAGTTTTACTTGAAATTTTTTGTTCTGATACCTTAATGGTTTACTGACCATTTCCAAGAGAATGCTTTCTTCACTCCAAAAGAGCAATATTGATTTTACTATATCTCCTTTTAAGACTTCATTTTTTTTTGTTGTTTATACTGGATTTAAATTTTAACCTGGTTTATACAATGTAATCTATTTTAATGGCTTAAAGGCATTACATTAAAATAATTTGCTTTCTTTGTGCTGAATATTTTTTCACTCATTTTAAATTGCAGATTCACTTAACTGAATATATTATATTCAGTTCCTAGTAAAATATCTGTACACTTCAGTAATTTATTTGTTTTTGAATAATTGGAAAGTATTTTTTCTTATTATACAACCCCTCCCAGCACATGCTGTATGTATTATAGTATCTGTATAGATTAATCAGTTTGCATTTAGATTTTGAGATAGAAGTAATAGTGATTATTACTAATTTTATAAGAGATAAACAAGAATTTTTTTAAATGAAAAACCCAGAGTGTAGAATGATTTGTGTTCTTCACCTCTGTTAAAACATATCAGGATATGTACTACCATGCAAAGTTGTAAAGGAGGTAAATTTAGTTGTTGACCATCTCTATATCTTTGCCAAATACAATGTGATGATAAGTCATTATCAGATCTCATTTTCTTGTTTCATATATCATCAAATTCCTATTTTTACTAGCACTATTTTATTTGACAGTGTTATGCTAAGCAAATGAGTTAATAATACAGATATTATCCATAGGACACACATTCACCTTAAAGAATTGGATCAGTCCACACAAATATAGGCAAATATAGTTAAAGAAGGCAAACTAGCAGTGACAACCTTGTACCACATTATAGACTGCACATACAAACAAGGGAAGAGTTTTGCCAAAGTATTATTTCAAGGAAAGGATAAGAAGCAAAATTGGTACTATGGTCAAGGAGGAATTGTGGTTACTAGAAAGTCATGTGGTCTGGAATTGATGGTCTTAGTTATTATTATTAGTTTCAAGATTTTAAACAGGTAATTTTACTTTTCTAGGCCTTAGTTTTTTAATTAATAAAATGTATATAATTACACTATTTTCTGTATATACACACTTTCATATATTTAATTATCTGTAAGGTTAATGACATAATTTTTTTTTCCTGGCTCATAGTTTTCAGGTAGTTTTATTGGTCATAAGATTTTTGGCAGTACTAAGTACATTCTGGACCCAGCATCAAACCTATTTTGGAAACACAAATCATTGCAGTGATTTTTTTTTTTTTTTTTTTTTTGAGAGGCAGAGACAGAGAGATAACAAGAGAGAGCATAGGCAAGGAGGAGATGGAGCAGCAGGCTTTCCACTTAAACAGGGAGACTGATGCGGGGCTTGATTCCAAGGTCCTGGGATCATGACCTGAGCTGAAGGCAGACACATAACCAACTGAGCCACCTGGACACCCCTTTGCAGTGATTTTTTTTTTTTTTAAATAGCTTTCTCAAGGTATAATTCACATACAGTAAGGTTTATCTTTTTAAAGTGTAAAATCCAGTGGTTTTTGATATATTTACAAAGTTTTGTGCTGATCATCATTATGTAATTCTGGAACATTTAAATCTCCCATAAAGAGACCCTATAACCTTCAGCAGTGACTCTTCTTAGTAGCCAACATTCTCCCCAAACCCAAACTTTGGTAATAGTATTTTCTGTCTCTTTGAATGTGCCTATTCTTGACATTTCATGTAAATGGAATCATACCAGCAGCACCTGGGTGGCTCAGTGGGTTAAGGATCTGCCTTTGGCTCAAGTCATGATCCCAAGGTCCTGGGATTGAACCCTTGTATTGGACTCCCTACTCAGCAGGGTACCAGCTTCTCCTCCTGACCCTCTCCCAGTTTGTGCTGTCTCTCTGGCTCACTCTCTCTCTCAAATAAATAAAATCTTTAAAAATAAATAAATAAATGGAATCATACCTTACGTGGCTTTCTGTGACTGGCTTATTTCATATTTTCAAAGTTCATCCAGGTTGTACCATGTATCAGTACTTCATTCCTTTTGTTTCCACTTTTCTTTTTCCTTTTTAATAAATTTTTAATTTTTAGAGCAGTTTTAGATTTATGGAAAACTTGAGAGTTCTATATCCCTCCCCATTCTCCCATATCATTAACATCTTAGATTAGGATATTTGTTAACAACTAATGAAACAATATTGATACATTATTGTTAAATAATATCTCTAGTTCACTTAGATTACCTTTGTTTTTATCCAATGTCCCTTTTCTGTTACAACATCCCACCTAGAATACCATATGACATTTAGTTGTCATACCTTCTTAGGACATGTCTCCTTTGTTTCCCAGGCTTTCCTTGATTTTGATGGCCTTGACAGTTTGGAGGACAGTGTGTCCGGTATTTTGTAGATTGCCCCACTATTAGAATTTGATGTTTTTCTTATGGTAAAATTGATGTTACGGGTTATTGGGAGGAGGACTATCAGTGTGATTTATGATTGTTGATATTGGCCTTGATCACCGTGACTGAGACCTCTGATGTATTTTCCCCCATTCCATATTATACTTTTTGTAAGGGAATTTCTATGTGCAACCCATACCTAAAGTGTGGGATTATGTTTCTTCTCTTTGAGGGTAGAATATCTGTGTAGATTATTTGGAATTTTTCTACATGGGAGATTTATCTCTCCTTCTTATTAATTTATTCAGTAATTTATTTATAGAAGTATCAACTTGGGAGTACTTATTTTGTACTTTGGGTTGTAATTCAACACAGTTCTTTGATTTGTCAGATTTTTATATTGGCCAATGGGAGCTCTTTCACTTGGCTCCTGTGTACCTTTGACATACATTCCTCAGAGTGGGGTTTTTGGTTTTTTGAACACTTCCTTAGGTGCTGGCACTGTAAGATACTCCAGGCTCATCTTATATATTTCTTGCCCCAGTCCTGGAATTAGCCCTTTTTCCAAGGAGTCTTTGTCTCTATTATTGGAGAATGGTATCAGAAACCAGTATCTAGACACTGGGCATGCTCATTGCTATAAGGGTATCATTTATTTCCCAGGTAACCAAAGATTTTATGTGTATGTAGACATATCTATAAATATTCCTATAGATAACAATCTATATATGATAAACTAAACATAGGTCCATACTGATGTGTCTTACTCTAATTTATTTCCATGGATGATTCTTATTTCCTTCCCATGCTTATCTTTAAATTTCAGTTCCAAAAATGTGAGACCTGGCTGTCATCTTCTTCCATCCATTTAATTGTTGTATTTCAGTACACTTGAACAGCAGCAGCAGCAGCAGCAGCAGCATTGTTAACCCATAAACCCCTGGGAAACCACTTTATCAGTAAAGTACAGTTCTTTTGCATTTCATCTTTCAGAGTTCACTCATTCCAATATTATTGAGGTCAGCACCTTTCCCTCCATTCCCTTCAGTGAGATTGTTTCATACATTTGTAATACAATTAGGTGCTCTTATCCACAGTCTGCATTTCTTCCTGGGATTTCCAAACTCCTAAATGTATATATTTAATATGCACACATCAAAGTTCATTCATTGTGCTATAAAATTCTCTGGGTTTTGACAAGTGTATGGTATCACATATTCTTCCTTAGACTCTTGATAGAATTCACCAGTGAAATCACTTAAGTTTAATACTATCTTTTTTGTAGGATTATTAATTACTGATTCAGTATCTTTAATAATAGTTATGCTCAGATGATCTATTTCTCCTTGTGTAAGTTTTAGGAATTTGTGTCTTTCAAGATATTGGTTCATTTCAACTCAGTTATCAGATTTGTGAACATAGAATTCATACTATACCTTTATTACACTTTTGAGGCCTATGGGATCAGTAGTGATGATCTCTCATTTCTAATAGTAGTAATTTTTATTTTCTTTTTTTTCCTCGTTTAGCCCAGATACAACCTTGTCAATTATATTCACCTTTTCAAAAAACCACTTTTTGTTTTGTTGATTTTCTGCATGATTTCTGCATTATTTTCAATTTTATTGACTTATGCTTTAATTTTTATTTATTATTTTGCTAGCTTTAAGTTGAAAACACTTTTTCTAGTTTTATGGAGGCTTAGATTGTTGATTTTAGAACTATTTTTTTTACTAATACATGTAATATGTATATATTACATATATACATATTATACATATATAAACTTCCTTCTAAGCACTCTTTCCACTACATCTAACAAATTTTAAGTTTTATTTTCATTTATATCAAAGTATTTTAAAATTCCTCCTGAGACGTCTCCTTTGACCCATGTTTGATTTAGTAGTATGTGGTTTAATCTCCAAATATTTTGGATTTAACTCCTGTCTTTCTTTTTATTGATTTCTAGTGTAATACCACTATGGTCTCTCATATATTTTATATGATTTCTATTCTTTTGAATTAATTTAGGTGTGTTTTATGGCCCAGAATGTGGTCTGTCTTGCTGAATGTTCTGTATGAACTTGAGAATGATGTGTATTGTAATGTCATTGGATTAGATATCCTATAAATGTCAAATAAGTCAAGTTGATTGATGATACTGTACAAGGCAACGATATCCTTAATGATTTTCTGCCTGCTTCATCTGCCAATAATAAAGAGAACTGTTAAAATCTCAAACTATAAGAATAGATTTATCTATTTCTCTTTGCATTTGTATGAGATTTTGCCTCACATATTTGGATGCTCTTATTTTAGGACCATATATATTAAGGATTGTTACATATTCTTATAGAATTGACTCTTTATCATTATGTAATACCTCTCTTTATCCCTGAGTATTTTCCTTATTTGAAACCTCCTTTGTCTGTAGTTAATAGGCAATTCAGTTTCCTTTTGATAAATGATAGCATGGTACATATTTCTCCATTTGTTTATTGTTAACATAACTATGTCTTTATGCATGTATGTATACACGTATGTATATATTTTTAAAGATTTCGTTCATGCAGTCTAGACAGAGAGCTCATACAAGAGAGACAGCTGGGGGGAGGAGCAAGAGAGGGACAAGCAGACTTCATGCTGAGCGTGGAGCCCAGTTGGGGGCTCAATCCCACAACCCTGAGATCATGACCTGAGCTGAAATCCAGAGGTGGCTGCTTAACTGACTGAGCCACCCAGGTGCCCCCCTATGTCTTTATTTCGAAGTACATTTCTAATAGATAACATATATTTGGATCTTTTTTGAATCAGCTCTGATAGTCTATGTATTTTAATTGGTGTGTTTAGACCATTCACATTTAAGTGATTTTGATAGAGTTGGTTTAATATCTACCATTTTTGTAATCATTTTCTATTCATTGTACTAGTAATTTCATTTTTCCCCCTCTTACTATGCCTTCTCCAGTTTTAATTGTGCATTTTATATGGTTCAATTTTCTCCTCTTTGTTAGCATATTAATTCTACTTCTTTTAAAAAAATACTTGTGGTTGCCCTAGATTTTACAATATACATTTTACAACCATATAATAAGCATTTATAACATCTATAAATTAAATGTATATTTACATTAATGTGTACCTATATAATATATAATTATAAAATGTATATTTCTACAGCACACATTTACATATGTGGTATATATTAAATATGATATAATGAATATTATACAATATAATTTATAATTTATACAAATTAAATGTTTATTTGTAATCTACATTACAATTATGCTAAGTCCACTCTGAAGTAATAGTATATATCACTTCGTGGGTATAAACACACTTTGTGTGTTTCTAATTCATCTTTCCCTTATAACATTGGTGTCATTTATTTTGCTTATTTGTAAGTTGCAATCATTCAATCAATATGTCTGTGCCCTGTTTTTCATGGTTTGGGCCCTTGCTACTGGGATATTGACATTACTGATCCATTCCCCTGTTGTATCTGTCTTCAAAAACTTGCTGATGAACTGACCTATGTGACTTACATGTTTTTTCCAGTTCTGTCCTTATGGATCTTCCCTCCTGATATTCTAGTTGCTTGACTTCTCAATTTCTTTGCATCTCCAGCAACCACACACAGCCTCTTCATTTCTCCATTTATGAGGCTCAAGTATTAGCCCTCTTTTTTTTTCCCGTGTTCCACCTTATGACAACAATGCCACTGCCACCTATGCTGGCTGAGGGAATAATCAGGATGTTTGATAGCATACCTAATGGAACTAAATGCACTCAGAGATTAAAAAATACTGTTGATGTGATGTTTAATCATAAGGTAAACAAGTGTTTCAGTTCTTTATGCATTTCCCTTTGCACCTAATGGAAATTGCATGAATCCTTACAAGTCTGGATCAAATAGAATAATATCCATAAATGTAGATACTCTATCCTAATCTACTCTTTTATCACTGCTCAATCACTCAATGCTGCATTATCCCTCCTCAAATCAAGAAGATATTTGTCAACCCATTCATATTTGTTCTCTCGCTTGCCACAATCTGTGGCCACACAACCAAGAATAATACAAACATACATTGTTGAACTTACTGGTTTTCGACTCACTCAATTTCATTTCTAAAACACAGCCTTTCACATCTTTTAAAATATTCTGGAGTGTTAGGAGATAAGCCATAGAAAAAGGTTTGCATAGTATTATTTGCCTCAATAGATTTTCTTTTTCTCCCAGTCTCCCTTTCATCTGTGGTTAGGAATCTGTTTAGGTATGTGACCCTGTAGACATTCACTTTCATACCTATGCAACCTTCTACTATAATGACACTTGTCAGCTTTTTCCCTCTTTATAGTCACTGATAGGAATGAGGACTGAGAATGTCATGGCCTATATTAAGAGTTTTTGCTTTCTGGTTGCTTTGAATAACACCACAGTTTTTGCATGTGAAGAGGTTACCTTTAGAATTATTACTAAAAGAGAAGAGGGAATTGATATATTAGTTTGATAAAATGTTGACAACACTGAGTACGGTAGAGAATATTTTGAGAATGATATATTTTTCTCTGAATTGAGATTGGACATACACACAATACACACAAAAAAACCTGGTTAACTGGGTTCATAAATCTGGTCACTTCACTGATTCTAGCCAAAAGGACCTTCTTATTATAGGGTTCATAATGCAAAGTTTCAATGATGGTATCAATTAAGTAATTGTGAATTTTTCTAAGTGTTGAGAAATCATAGAAGCCCATTATAAAGATAAACGTTACTTGTTTACATTCAAGGCCTGGTTAGAGTAATTTGTTAAATAAGACAAATTTCCATTAAGTTCTTTCTTTGGGTGCTCGCTTCGGCAGCACATATACTAAAATTGGAACGATAAGTTCTTTCTTTGGTACCTTTCCAAAGTATCTTTTTGGCACTGTTTCTATATTATCTCCCCATGTCCAGAATATGTTGTACACATACATGTATTATGTAGAAATTCATAATTTGAGGGTCCCTTCATGGAAACCTTGTGGGTGAAGATCAAAGGAGAAACAAACAAAACTGATTTTGTAGGTTTAAAAAAGAAATACCAGATAGAAAATGAGAGTTATGATTATTTAGTGTAGATTTAAAATAATAAGTCATTTACACAAGAAAAAAGTACGTGTTTTTGTTTGTTCTTTTGTTCATTTATAAGGAGACTCCAGCTATCTGGATATCTGGTAGAGTCCCTTAATGCAAATCTCTATTTGTTGATATATAATTAATATTCCATCATAATGAAACACAGGAGAATTATGAATAAGAGGAACTAAGGTTACGAAGAAATAATTTTAATGGCAAAATGTAAAAGAGCAGGATTAGATAAAATGATTTTAAGGCCTTTTGCACCGGCTAGCTTCCAATGTTACCATGAGAGTGTTTTAGCTTTCTTTACATGAGGTTATTTCCAAAGTGCAGCTTTCCCCAGCTGCTTTCTGTTTTAATGAAAGAAAGGCCATGATGGAATTTATCCTGAATAGGGCAGTTAAAATTAGGTTCGACGCCTTCTTGCTGCTTAATTCTTTTAATTTGTCTGCATAGGTCTTGGCTCTCATTTTTGAATACTGGAACTTTATATTTTGGTATTATTATTATTTTAATCAACATTGGTTTTAAGTTTCTACTGTTATGGAATGAATTGGGAGGCTTTTCATCTTTTACTATGAAATGAAATATTAAAAATTACTTTCCACCTCTCTCTTTAGTTGACCTGTGATTTCATGTGATTCTGGTATTTTTTAATTGGTGTATTTTAACCTCCTTTTCAATATAGTCTACAGTAAGAGAATATTAAGTAAACTAATGACAATGGATATGAGAACAGAGGAAATGAATCTTCTGATGAAAATATAAGCTTTCAATTTTCAACATCCATCAGTACCAACCGAGGAGCTTTAAAAAAAGTTGGGCTCCATTCCCAGATACCCTGATTTAATTGATCTGTGGTAGGGCCTAAACATTGGTAATTTTTTATTCCAGATTCTATGCTGTGATTATAATGAGTATTCAGGGTTGATAATGTTAAGTTTATATATATTTTTAAAATATTTTATTTATTTGTCAGATTAAGCGAGCGAAAGAGAGCACAAGCAGGGGGAGCAGCAGGCGGAGAGAAAAGCAAGCTCCCTACTGATCAAGGAACCTGATATGAGACTCAGTCCCAGGATCTTGGGATCATGACCTGAGCTGAAGGCAGATAACCAACTGAGCCACCCAGGTGTCCCGAGTTTATATTTTTATTTTTATTTATTTATTTCAAAGATTTTATTTATTTATTTGACAGAGAGAAAGCACAAGTAGGCAGAGTGGCAGGCAGAGGGAAAGGGAGAAGCAGGCTTCCCACTGACCAGGGAGCCCAATACGGGGCTTGATCCCAGGACCCTGGGATCATGACCTGAGCCAAAGGCAGCCGCTTAACCATCTGAGCCACCCAGGCGCCCCCTGAGTTTATATTTTTAAAGGAATTCGAACATTCCTTTAATTCTAGAATTTTTTAAAATTTGTCGAAGTCATGTTGTACTTAGTATTGTTTACAACTTTTGATGTCTTCTTTACTGACAATTATGTCTTATATTTCATTTCTTCTTTTATTTTATTTTTTGAAGATTTTATTTATTTGACAGAGAGAGAGATCACAAGTAGGCAGAGAGTCAGGCAAACGGGGGGGGGGGGGGAAGCAGGCTCTCTGCTGAGCAGAGATCCCCATGCGGGGCTTGATCCCAGGACCCTGAGATCATGACCTGAGCCGAAGGCAGAGGCTTTAACCCACTGAGCCACCCAGGCACTCCTCATTTCTTCTTTTAAAAAAGTTTTCTTATTCAGGTATAATTGACATACGACATTATATTGATTTTATGTGTACAACATAATGATTTGCTATTTGTATACACTGTAAAGTTATCACTACAATAAATCTAGTTACTATCCATAAACAAAGTTAACTTTTAGGATTTATTCTCATGACAACTTTCAAGTATGCACTGCAATATTATTAACTGTAGTCACCATGCTGTACATAATATCCTCATGTGTTATTTATTTTGTAACTGGAAGTATAAGCCTCTTGACCCCCTATACTCATTTTAGCCACCTCCTAACTCACCCCTGCACTCTGGTAACTACCTTACTGTCTATGTGTGTATGATTTGTGTTGTATCTTTTCTTTCTTTCTTTCTTTTTTTTTTTTTTTTACATTACTCATGTAAGTGAGATGATAAACTATTTGTCTTTCTCTGACTTAGTTTACTTAGGTTCATCCATGTTCTTGCAGATGACACGTTTGCATTCTTTTTATGGCTGAATAGTATTCCTGTGTGTGTCTGTGTGTGTGTGTGTATACCACATGTTCTATATTCATCCATCAACGGACAATTAGGTTGTTTCCATATCTTGGCTATTGTAAGTTGTAGTAAACATAAGGATTCTTGTCTTTTTTTTATTTAGTTTTTGAATTCATTTTCTTAATATTTATTTAGAATTTCATTTCTTAAACATATAGAAGTGGAATTACTGGATCATATGGTAGTTTTATTTTTAGTTTTTTGAAGAACCTACACCCTGCTCTCCATAGTGGCTGGATCAGTTTACATTACCACCAGTGGTACACTAAGGTTCATTTTTCTCCACTTCCTTATCAACACTTGTTATTTCTTGTCTTTTTGATAATAGTCATTCTCACAATGTGAGGTGGTAGCCCATTCTAGTTTTGATTTGCATTTCCCTGATGAATAGTGATGTTGAGCATTTTTTCATGTCCCTTTTGGCCATCTGTATCTCTTCGGAAAAATGCTCAGCTCTCCATTTTTTAATTGGATTTTTTTTTTTTTTGAGTTATATGAGTTCTTTATATTTTTTGGATAATAACCCTTTATGTGATTTGCAAACATTTTCTCCTATTTAGTAGGTGTTAGTGGTTTCCTTTGCTGTGAAAAGCTTTTTAGTTTGTTGATGTCCCACTTGTTTATTTTTACTTTTGTTGTTTTTTCTTTTGGAGTCAGATCCAAGAAAATTTATCATCAAGACTGATGTCAGGTAGTTTACTGCTTGTGTTTTATTCTACGAGTTTTATGGTTTTAGGTCTTATATTCAAGTCTTCAATCCATTTTGAGTTAATTTTTGTTTGTGGTATAAAATAGTAGTCTAGTGTCTTTCTTTTGCATGTGACTCTCCAGTTTACCCAGCACTATTTATTAAAGAGACTGTCCTTCCACCATTGTTATCTGTTGCCTCTTTTGTTATAAATTAATTGTCCTTAGTGTGGGTTAATTTCTGGGCTCTTTATTCTGTTTCATTGATTTATGTATCTTTTTTTTTTTTAAAGATTTTATTTATTTGACAGTGAGAAGCACAGCGAGAGAGGGAACACAAGCAGAGGGAATGGTAGCGGGAGAAGCAGGTTTCCTGCCGAGCAGGGAGCCCGATGCGGGGCTCGATCCCAGGACCCCGGAATCATGACCTGAGCTGAAGACAGACGCTTAACGACTGAGCCACCCAGGCACCCCGATTTATATATCTTTTTGTGTGGATACCATATTATTTTAATAACTATATCTGTGTAATATAGTTTGAAATCAGGGAGCCGTGATGTCTCCATATTTGTCATTCTTTCTCAAGATTGCTTTGACTACTTGGAGTCTTCTATAGTTTCACATAAATTTTAGGATTGCTTGTCCTATTACTGTGAAAAATGCCATGGAAATTTTGATAGGGATTGCATTGGATCTATATATTGTTTAGGGTAATGTGGACATTTTAACAATAATAATTCTTCCAACCTATGAACATGGAATATCTTCCCATTTATTTGTCTTCTTCAGTTTCTTTCATCGTCTTATAGTTTCCAAAGTCTTTTAGGTCTTTTACTTCCTTGATTAACTGTATTCCTGTGTATTATTTCTGATGCAGCAAATTTTGAGGATCAATTCCAAGGTAAATATGTGTTATCTGAAATTTAGAGATTGCTGCCTGTGTTCTCCTCAAGGATTTTGATGGATTCCTGTCTTACATTGAGGTCTTTGATCCATTTTGAGTCTATTTTTGTGTGCGGTGTAAGGAAATGGCCCAGTTTCATTCTTCTGCATGTGGCTGTCCAGTTTTCCCAACACCATTTGTTGAAAGACTGTCTTTTTTCCGCTGGATATTCTTTCCTGCCTTGTCGAAGATCAGTTGACCATAGACTTGTGGGTCCATTTCTGGGTACTCTATTCTGTTCCATTGATCTATGTTTCTATTTTTGTGCCAGTACCACACTGTCTTAATTATTATAGCTTTGTAATAGAGTTTGAAGTCAGGAATGGTGATGCCGCCAACTTTGGTTTTCTTTTTCAACATTCCTCTGGCTATTCGTGGTCTTTTCTGGTTCCATATAAATTTTAGGATTATTTGTTCCATTTCTTTGAAATAAATGGATGGTATTTTGATAGGGATTGCATTAAATGTGTAGATTACTTTAGGTAGAAGAGACATTTTCACAATATTTGTTCTTCCAATCCATGAGCATGGAACGTTTTTCCATTTCTTTGTGTCTTCCTCAATTTCTTTCATGTGCACTTTGTAGTTTTCTGAGTACAGATTCTTTGCCTCTTTGATTAGGTTTATTCCTAAGTATCTTATGGTTTTGGGTGCAGTGGTAAATGGGATCGACTCCTTA
>CM053610.1:81117221-81155899 GCA_028646535.1 Procyon lotor | reverse complement strand
AATCAGGATTGATGTCTCTAAAACAGAAGTACAAATCTGGCCATCAAGTCCCCAGGGGGGATAGATTTTATTTCTTTTATTTCTCCAGAAAGGGCTTTTATTTCTCCCGAAAGAGATTCTCTGATATCTTCTATGCTTTTTTCGAGCCCTGCTAGCATCTTGATAAGTGTCATTTTGAACTCTATTTCCAACATATTACTAATGTCTACATTGACTAGGTCTCTAGCCATCGGCACTGTCTCTTCTTTTTTTTTGTGGTGAGTTTTTCCACCTCGTCATTTTGTCAAGGTAAGAGTAGATGGGTGAGAGAGAAAGATTCTCTGGAGTTCCGCAGTTTTCACTGATTGATTAACTAGGTCTTGGCTGGATATTCTCACTGATCTTCTGGGGGAGGGGCCCATTGCCGTGGTTCTCAAATATCTTTGCCTGAGGCGGAATTGCACCGCTCTTACCAGGGGATGGGCCAAGCACTTTGCTCAGGTTTGCTCTGGGGAGTCTTTGTTCCCAGAGTGCTTTCTGTATCACCCTGGAGGCTGGGAATGAAAATGGCGGCCTCCCAGTCTCGGGCCCAGAGGAGCCGAGTGCTGGGCGCTGTGCTCCTCCACACACCCTCAGAGGAAAGCGGTCAATCACTCCTGTCTCCCTTGTTTGCAACCCGCACTCTGTGCTCAGCTAGCCCGTGGCGGAGGGCTTCTATCTGTGGCGCGCCTGGCCACGCCTGGAGTCCCCAAACCCAGCAGATTCCTGCTGCACACTCCCACACTGCTCCTCCCGGAGGAGGAAGGAGGGGGTGTCTCCAGAGCTGCCTCCCGTGGGGTCCCCACTTGAAGTGCAGCAGTCCAACCGTGTCTCAGTTCATATAGTCCAAGGTAAGCCTAAGCGGGCACGGCATTGCATGGCTCCTTCTCTGCCGCTGGTTTCTCCACCCCCATACCTGGGAGCTCTGCTGTACTTGGGCTCCCCTGGTCCCTCAGTGACCCCACGGGTCCTGAATCCACACTGTTCCCGCGAGGGCTGAACCCCCGATTAGCATCCGGAGTGATGTCCCTCAGCGGAGCAGACCAAAAGTTCCGGATTTTGTGCTCCGTGGCTCTGAGGCTGCTGGGAGCCGGCCCCTCCCCCTGGGGTCTCTCTTCCCATCGGTTTGGTTTCACTTTTTCCACATGTCCTACCTTTCGGAAAGTGGTCGATTTTCTGCTCCTAGAATTGCTATTCTTATTCTCTTCTCTCTCCTGTTGTGTTTGCTGGCTTTTAGATTGGTTTTGTGCTTCTCTAGCTGAATTTCTGGGAACCAGTGCTTTCTCTGCCTCCTACACCTCCGCCATCTTGCCCGCTGGGCTCCCAAAAGTTCATTTTTCCTTTTGTTTCCTTTGGCTTTGGAGACATGTCTTGAGAGAAGTTGCTGTGGCTGATGTCAAAGAGGTGACTGTCTATGTTCTTCTCCAGGGTTTTGATAGATTCCTGCCTCACACTGAGGTCTTTTATCCATTTTGAGTTTATCTTCGTGTATGGTGTTAAGAGAATGGTCAAGTTTCATTCTTCTACCTATAGCTGTCCAATGTTCCCCTACCATTTATTGAAGAGACTTTTGCTTATTGGATATTTTTTTCCTGTTCTGTCAAAGGTTATTTGACCATAGAGTTGCGGGTCCATATCTGGGCTGTCTGTTCTGTTCTGCTGGTCTATGTGTCTGTTTTTGTGCCGGTACCATGCTGTCATGGTGATTACCACTTTGTAGTAAAGCTTGAAATCAGGCAGTGTGATGCCCCCAGTTTTGTTTTTCTTTTTCAACATTTCCTTAGCAATTCGGGGTCTTTTCTGGTTCCATACAAATTTTAGGATTGTTTGTTACAGCCCTTTGGAAAAAAACGATGTAATTTTGATCGGGATGGCATTGGAAGTATAGATTGCTCTGGGCAGTATAGACATTTTAACAATGTTTATTCTTCCAAGCCATGAGCATGGAATGCTTTTCCACCTTTTTGTGTCTTCTCCAGTTTCTTTCATGAGCATTCTGTAGTTCCTTGAGTGCTGATCCTTTACCTCTTTGGTTAGGTTTATTTCCAGGTATGTTATGTTTCTTGGTGCTACAGTAAATGAAATCGATTCTCTAATTTCCCTTTCCATATTTTCATTGTTAGTGCATAGGAAAGCAACTGATTTCTGTGCATTGATTTTGTATCTTGCCACATTACTGAATTGCTGTATGAGTTCTAGTAGTTTGGGGGTGGAGTCTTTTGTTTTTTTGTTTTTTTTTTTTTTAATTATGTATTTGACAGAGAGAGAGATTACAAGTAGGCAGAGAGGCAGGCAGAGAGAGGTTCGGGAAGCAGGCTACCCACTGAGCAGAGAGCCCGATGCCGGACTCGATCCCAGGACCCTGAGATCATGACCTGAGCCGAAGGCAGAGGCTTTAACCTACTGAGCCACCCAGGTGCCCCTTGGGTTTTTGATATAAAGTATCATGTCATCTGTGAAGAGAGAGTTTGACATCTTCACTGCCAATATGAATACCTTTTATTTCTTTTTGTTGTCTGATTGCTGTTGCCAGGACTTCTAGTACTGTGTTGAACGGGAGTGGCGAGAGTGGGCATCCTTGTGTTCCTCATCTTAAAGGGAAGACTGTCAGCTTTTTCCCCATTGAGAATGATATTTGCTGTGGGCTTTTCATAGATAGACTTTATGATATTGAAGAATGTTCCTGCTATCCCTATACTTTGAAGACTTTTAATCAGGAATGGATGCTGATTTTTGTCAAATGCTTTTTCTGCATCAATTCAGAGGACCATGTAGTTCTCTTTTCCCTTACTGATTTGTTCTGTCACGTTGATTGATTTGGGAAGTTGAACCACCCTTGCAACCCAGGGATAAATCCCACCTATTCATGATGAATCTTTTTAATGTGCTGTTGGATCCTATTAGCTAGGGTCTTGTTGAGAACCTTGGAATCCATGTTCATCACAGATATTGGTCTGAAGAATTTCAAAAAGACCCCTTTTTGATGGGGTCTCTGCCTGGTTTGGGGATCAGAGTAATGCTGGCTTCATAGAATGAGCCTGGAAGTTTTCCTTCTGTTTCTATTTTTTGAAACAGTTTCAGGAGAATAGGTATTATTTCTTCCTTGAAAGTTTGGTAGAGTTCCCCAGGGAATCCATCAGGTCCTGGACTCTTGTTTTTTGGGAGGTTTTTGATCACTGCTTCAATCTCATTACTAGATATTGGTCTATTCAGGTTGTCAATTTCTTCCTGTTTCAGTGTTGGAAGATTATGGGTTTCCAGGAATGCATCCATTTCTTCTAGGTTGTTTAACTCATTGTTGATAATAATTTTTGATGATTATTTCTATTTTCTTTGCATTAGTCGTGATCTCTCCCCTTTCATTCATAATTTTGTTAATTAGGGTCCTCTCTCTTTTGGATTAGTTTGGCCAGTAGCTTATTGATCTTATTGATTCTTTCAAAAAACCAACTTCTGGATTCATTGCTGCATTCTACTGTTTCTCTAGTTTCTAACTCGTTGATCTCTGCTCTGATCTTTATTATGTCCCTTCTTGTGTGTGGGGTTGGCTTAATTTGTTGATTTTCCAGTTCTTTAAGATAAAAAGAGAGCTGGTGTATTTGAGATTTCTCAGTTTTTTGAATAACGCTTGATGACTTTTTATTTCCCCTTAGAACTGCCTTTGCCATATCCCATAGGTTTTGCATCAGTGTATCTTCATTCTCATTGGTCTCCATGAATTGTTTAAGTTGCTCTTTGATTTCCTGGTTGATTCCAGCATTCTTGAGAAGGTTTGTCTTTAGCCTCCAAGTGTTCGAATTCCTTCCAAACTTTTTCTTGTAGTTGAGTTCCAGTTTCAAGCATTGTGATCTGGGAATATGCAAGGAATCATCGCAACATTTTAGTATCGGTTGAGTCCTGATTTGTGACCCAGTATGTGATCTATTCTGGAGAAAGTTCCATGTACCCTTGAGAAGAATGAGTATTCTATTGTTTTAGGGTGGAATGTTCTGTATATATCTATGAGGTCCATCTGGTCCAATGTGTCATTCAAAGCTCTAGTTTCTTTTTTGATTTTCTATTTAGATGATCTGTCTGTTAGAGAGTGGCGTGTTAGATCTCCTACTATTAATGTATTCATATCACTATGATTTTTTATTTTGATTAACAGTTGGCTTATGTAGTTGGCTGCTCCTATATTGGGGACATAAATGTTTCCAGTTGTTAGATCTTCTTGGAGGATAGATCCTTTAAGAATGATGTAGTGTCCTTCTGTATTTCTGACTACAGTCTTTAGCTGAAAATCTAATTTATCTGATATGAGAATCGCTACCCAGCTTTCTTTTGAAGCCCGTTGGCATGGAAGATGATTCTCCATCCTTTCACTTTCAGTCTGGATATATCTTTAGGTTCCAAATGTGTCTGTTGTAGACAGCATATGTACACCTTCTGTCGTTTTATTCATTCTGCAACCCTGTGCCGTTTTATGGGAGCGTTTAGGCTGTTCATGTTGTGAGTGATTATTGAAAGATAAGTGTTTTTGACATCATGTTGCCTGTGAAGTCCTTGTTTCTATATATTGTCTCTGTAAATTTCTGTTCTGTGTCACTCTTGGGTTCTTTCTTTTTTATAGAACTGCCTTAATATTTCTTGTAGTGCAGATTGGTGGTCACATACCCTTTTAAACCTTGCCAGTCTTGGAAGCTCTTTATCTCTCCAACCATTTTGAATGTCAGCCTTGCTGGGTAAAGTATTCTTGGCTGCATGTTGTCAGTTAGTGCCGTAATATATCTTGCCAGCCCTTTCTGGCTTTCCAGGTTTCTGTGGACAGGTCTGATGTTATTTTAATTGGTCTTCCTCTGTATATGAGGAATCTCTTCCCCCTAGCTTCCCTCAGGACCTCTTGTCTAAAATTATAATTTGCAAATTTCACAGTGATGTGTCTCCCTGATTTTCTAGACTCGTTGATCTTGGCAGGTGTCCTTTTTGCCTCTAGGACATGAACACTTGTTCCATTCCCCAGATTGGAGAAGTTTTCATTCAGAATTTGGTCAGCTATATCTTCTAGTCTTCTGTCTTTCTCTACTCCCTCTGGGATTCCAATAATTCTGACATTGGAACGTTTCATGGCATCATTTATTTCCCTAAGTCTCTTCTCATGATTCCTGAGCAGTTTGCTCCAGCTCTCCTCCTCACCTTTCTTCTCAACCATTTTATACTCTAGATCACTAATTCTATCCTCTCTCTCTGTAACTCTAGCTGTTAGACTATTTAGATTGGATTGGATCTCACTGATGGCATTTTTTAAGTCAGCTATACTGGTTCTTATTTCTGCTCTTAGAGATTCTATGTTGTCATTAATGTTTTTCTCCATCCTAGCCATTGCCTGAATAATTGTCACCCTGAATTCCCTTTCTGACGTATTGTTTATGTTCTTGTCTAGTAGTTATGAGGAAGAGGTGCAGTCTCTGTGTTTTTCCTCTGTTGGGTGTTCCTTCTCCTAGTCATTTTGATGAGAAGTGGATGAGAGGATGTATAGCTGGATATATCACCCACGATCCAGGCAGGGTGCACCAGAAGGTTTTGGACCAATTGGATTCACCACCAAAAGGAAAGAATAAGGATAAAAAAAAGATAGAGAAAAAGAAGAAATTCCAGCCAGAATGCGCCCCCAAAATAAGATTTATAAGGTATGTAAACCAACATGAACTAACATATAGACCGAAAAAAGTAAATGACAAGAAATAAAAAAAGAACCTAGTCAGGATGAACCCCAGGAATAAGATTTATATAATACCAGAACAAAAGCAAATACGTAGAAACACTTATAGAAGGATAAGATCGGAGGTGGTTATAACTCCTCGTGGGCAAGGAAGGTTATTTCAGGTCTTCCTGGGATTATTCTTGTATTAAGCCTCTAGTTGTGATGTTAAGTAGTTTAAAAAAACAAAAACAAACAAACAAAAACCCCAAGAAATGTGAAAACGAGTGAATAAAATAAAATAGAAAGAAAATAATCTATGAAATGTACAGGTTTGAGGGTATTATCAGGTGCTTAATATATTGATTTCCCCTGATGTTAGGGATTTAAAGTCTTATGGGGACCCTGTGGTTATAGTCCTTTTCATTTTTTGACTTGTTTTCTGGGGGAGGGACCTGCCGGGTTGTTTTCCAGTCAATCTTGCTTGGGTTGAATTACCCTGCCCCTGAATCTAGGGGCTGAGCTCTGTGGAAACTCATTTCTCAGTCTTTCGCTCTCTGAAGGTTTTTGGCCTTTTCTAGCTTTTTCACCTTTTTGGAGAGTCCATGGAAGGAATCTGCCTGTATGTACCTAGACCTCCACATCACAGAGAAGCCTCAGTCTGCTCCCATCTGGGTGGTCCAGAATACATACTTCCCTCTGCAACGTTCTTCTCACAGTACAGCCTGTCACAGGTGGTGCACACCCCCTGACACAGTTTGGGGATTCTGCGAGTGCTCTCCTGCTCTCTGGGCTCCAGGCCCATGCAGGGTGTGGTCAGATTCCTGCCCGAGATTAGACTGCCTGCCCGCATTCTCTCCAGGGTCAGTTGGGAATACCCAGACCCTGCCACAGACCATGAATGTCTATTCAGTCAGGGTTGCACTTGGTCCAGAGAATGGGGCATATAGCAAAAAGCTGCTGGCTCTTGGACCACAGCAGACTCTCTAAGGCGCTTGCAGGAGCGTCTGTGCCTCGCCCACAAAATGGTGCAGGGAGCAGAAAGCTACAGAATCAGGAACCATGGACTGGATGCCCCCACCAGTCTGTCTTTGAGGCGAGTGGTGTCCTTCCTGGGAACGTGGGCCCAAGCTGGTGCCCGCGATCATCCCTTCCACTAGTTGGTCCTCAGAACCTTTTGCTCTTTTTAAGTGTTTTTAACAGGACTCTAAGTTAATGCTGGTCCCCAACCACCAGGCACTTTCCTTTGGATGATTAGTGTCCTCAGATCGCTTCTGGTGGCTCCCTCCCCCTTTTGTTTATCCTCCGATATTGGTTCAAGTGTTCCCACTTTGCTTTACCTCTCCACTGCTGTCTTCTGCTCCTGTAGAGATCCAGAATTGAAAAATCTTGTTCCTCCGGCAGATTTCATGGGTGTTCAGCATGTTCTGGTAGATATCCAGCTCACTTTTTGGGGATAGGTTACAACAGGATCTTCTACGTCTGTGCCATCTTGCCCCACTCCTTAAGGTATTGTTGAAATCAGTTTGCTAATATTTGTTGAGGATTTTTGCATATATGGTGATCACGGATATCAGCTTGTAATTTTTTTTTTCAATTTTTTTGTGTGTCGTGTTTTTGTCTGGTTTTGGTATCAGGGTAATGCTGGCCCCATTTAGAAGTTTTAAAGTGTTTCTTCTCAGGTATTTATATATGTATGTATGTATGTATTTATTGCAGAGTTTAAGAAGGAGAGGATTTAAGTCTTTGAATATTTGCTAGTATTCACTATTGAAGCTGTCTGGTCCTGGATTGGTTTGTTAGGAAGTTTCTAATTACTGATTCAATCTCCTTACTAGTAATTAGTCTATTCAGCTTTTTTTTTTTTTTTTTTTTAAGGATTTTGTGTATTTATTTGACAGAGAGAGACACAGCAAGAGAGGGAACACAAGCAGGGGGAGTGGGAGAGGGAGAAGTAGGCTTCCCGCTGAGCTGAGCAGGGCTCAATCCCAGAACCCTAGGATCATGACCTGAGCTAAAGGCAGATGCTTAACTATTGAGACAGCCTGGCACCCCTAGTCTATTCAGCTTTTATAATTTGTCAGCATTTAGTTTTGGAAGATTTTTTGTTTGTTTGTTGCTAGGAATTTATGTTATTTCTTCTAGATTGTCCAGTATGTTGGTCTTTAATTGTTCATTGTTTCTTATGATACTTTGTATTTCTATGATGTTAGTTGTAACCTTTCATTTCTGCTTTTATTTTTTTAATTTAAATTCAGTTAGCCAACATATAGTACATCTTTAATTTCAGATGTTGAGTTCAGTTATTCATCAGTTTCATGTAACACCCAATGCTCATCACATCACATTATTTCATTTATATGAACGCTTTTTCTTTTTTTTTCTTGGTGATTCTAGCTAAAAGTTTGTCAGTTTTGTTTATCTTTTCAGAGAACTAGGTCTCAGTTTTTTTAATCTTTCTTGTTGTCTTTTTAGTCTATTTCATTTATTTCCTTTCCAATAGTTATTATTTCCTTCCTTCTACTAACTTTGGGCTTTGTATTTTTTTTTGTAGTTCCTTTAGGTGTACAGCTAGTTCATTTATTTGAGAATTTTCTTATTTCTTGAGATCTGCCTGTGTTGTTATAAACTTCTCTCCTAGAATCACTAAGATTTAATTTTTCCATTGATTTCTTTGACCCAGTATTTGTTCAGCAACATGTTGTTTTATCTTCACTTTTTTTCAGGTTTTTTATTATAATTAATTTCTAGTTTCATACCATTTTGGTCAGAAAAGATGCTTGATAAGATTTCAGTATTCTTAAGTTTATTAAGACTGGTTCTGTGGCCTAACATGTGATTTGTCCTGGAGAATATTTTATGTGCACTTGAAGAGAGTATGTATTCTGCTACGTTTGGATGGAATGTTTTGTACATATATATTAAGTCCATTTCGTCTTATGTTTTCTTTAGGGTTAATGGTTCCTTATTGATTTTCTCTTTGGATGATTTGTCCATTGATAAAAATGGGGTATTAAAGTCCCCGACTGCCACTGTATTGCTGATAGTTTCTCCTTTGGGTCTGTTAATATTTGCTTTATATATTTTGGTTTTCCTATGTTAGTGTGTATATATTTATAAATGTTATAACTTCTTTTTGTACTGATCCCTTTATAATTATATAATGCCTTTCTTTGTTTTTATTATACTCTTTATTTTAAAGTCTCTTTTGTTAGGTAGGAGTATAATAATTACTTCAACTTTTTAAAAAAAATTTCCATTTGCATAGAGTACAATTTTTCCATACCATCCCATTCAGTCTGTGTCCTTACATTTTTTTTTAATGATTTTTATTTGTATGACAGAAACACAAGCCGAACAAATGGAAGAGGGAGAAGCAGGCTTTCCGCTGAACAGGGAGCCAGATATAGGGCTTGATCCCAGGACCCTGGGATCATTACCTGAGCTGAAGGCTGAGACTTAATGACTGAGCCACCCAGGTGCCCCGTGTCCTTACATTTGAAGTGTCTTCTAGTTAGCATATAGATGAGTCTTGGTTTTTTTTTTCTTTTTTATAATGGATTACTAATCAGAAATTTAAAAGGAAAACATTACTGACATATGCAACACCATGGATGAATACCATAACCATTATGCAAAGTGAAGGAAGATCAAAGAACGCATAGTATATATTTCCATTTATAGGAAATTCTAGAAAAAGCAAAACTATAATGACAGGAAGTAGATTCAGTGGTTGTCAGCGCATCACCTCCCCATTTCTGCTATACGTATTTTTTATCTCAAGGCTTTTAAAAAAAAATTTATTATTATTTTTTAAAATTTTATTTTATTTTTTTTTAGTGTTCCAAAGTTCATTGTTTATGCATCACACACAGTGCTCCATGTAATACGTGCCCTCCTTAATACCCACCACCAGGTTCACCTAACCCCCCACGCCCCATCCCTCCAAAACCCTAGGTTTGTTTCTCAGAGTCTACAGTCTGTCATGCTTCGTCTCTTCCTCCAGTTTCCCCCAATTCACTTTTCCTTTCCTTCTCCTAATGTCCTCCATGTTTTTCCTTATGCTCCACACGAAAGTGAAACCATATGATAATTGACTCTCTCTCTCCTTGACTTATTTCACTCTGCATGATCTCTTCCAGTTCCATCCATGTTGATACAAAAGTTGGGTATTCATCCTTTCTGATGGAGGCATAATATTCCATTGTATATATGGACCATATCTTTTTTATCCATTCATCTGTTGAAGGGCATCTTGGCTCTCTTTACAGTTTGGTGATTGTGGCCATTGCTGCTATGAACATTGGAGTACATGTGGCCCTTCTTTTCACTGTATCTGTGTCTTTGGGGTAAACACCCAGGAGTGCAATTGCAGGGTCATAGGGTAGCTCTATTTTTCATTTCTTGAGGAATCTCCACACTGTTTTCCAAAGTGGCCGCACCAACTTGCATTTCCACCAACAGTGGAAGAGGGTTCCCCTTTCTCCACATCCTCTCCAGCACTTGTTTACTGTCTTGTTGATTTTGGCCATTCTAACTGTGTAAGGTGGTATCTCAGTGTGGTTTTGATTTGAATCTCCCTGATGGCTAATGATGATGAACATGTTTTCATGTGTCTGTTAGCCATTTGTATGTCTTCTTTGGAGAAGTGTCTGTTCGTGTCTTCTGCCCATTTTTTTTGACATGGTTATTGGTTTTGTGATGGTTGAGTTTGAGGAGTTCCTTATAGATCTTAGATATCAGACCTTTGTCTGTAGTGTCATTTGCGAATATCTTTTCCCTTTCTTTGGGTTACCTGATTGTTTTGTTGACTGTTTCCTTTGCTGTGCAGAAGCTTTTTATCTTAATGAAGTCCCAGAAGTTCATTATTGCTTTTGTTTCCTTTGCCTTTGGAGACATGTCCTGAAAGAAGTTGCTGTGGCCCTTGTGGAAGAGGTTCCTGCCTCTGTTCTTCTCTAGGAGTTTAATAGATTCCTGCCTCACATTGAGGTCTTTTATCCATTTCTAGTTTATCTTTCTATATAGTGTAAGAGAATGGGCAAGTTTCATGCTTCCATATATAGCTGTCCAATTTTCCCAGCACCATTTATTGAAGAGACTGTCTTTTGTCCATTGGGTATTTTTTCCTGCTTTGTCAAAGATTATTTGAGCATAGAGTTGTGGGTCCATATCTGGGCTTTCTGTTCTGTTCCAGTGGTCTGTGTGTCTGTTTTTGTGCCAGTACCATGCTGTCATGGTGATTACCACTTTGTAGTAAAGCTTGAAATCAGGCAACATGATGTCCCCAGCTTTTTTTTTAAATGAAACATTAAGTCACTCTCTGTCTTTTGATTGGAGAATCTTTCCATTCACATTTAAAGTGATTATTGATAGCTCTGTACTTATTTACCATTTTAGTCATTGTTTTTTGGCTGTTCTTGTGATTCCTCTTTCCCTTTCTTCTCTTGCTCTGTTTTCTTGTTTTTGATGATTTTTAATAGTATTATCTTTATATTCCTTTTTCATTGTCTTTTGTGTATCTGGTATAGGTTTTGCTTTTTGGTTATCATGAGGTTCATATATAACATCCTATATTTATAACAGTCTATTTAAAGTTAATAGCAACTTACATTTGAGTGCATTTTAAAACTATATTTTTTTCTCCCCCCACCACATTTTGTTATTGATGTCTCATTTCACATCTTCGTATTTTGTATATCTGTTAACTAATTAGCGTATACTTAGTTTTACTACTTGTATCTCTAACCTTTATAGTAACTTTATAAGTGATCCACTACCTTTGCTATATATTTACCTTTATCATTGAGACTTTTACTTTCATATATTTTCTTATTATGAATTAGTGCATTTTCTTTTTAGCTTAAAGAGGGCCCTTAGATGTTTCTGGTAAAGCTAGTTTAGTGATGATGGACTCCTTTAGCTTTTGCTTGTCTCCAAACCTGTTTATCTCTCCTTCAATCTAAATGATAACCTTTCTGGGTAGAGTATTCTGTTGTCTTTTGCTTTTAGCATTTTTAAAAAAGATTTTATTTATTTATTTGAGAGAGAAAGAGCACGAACAGGGGGAGTGGCAGAGGGAGGGAAAAGCAGTGCTCAATCCCAGGACCTGGTGTCATGACCTGAGCTAAAGGCAGCTGCCTAACCAACTGAGCCACCCAGGTGCCCTATACCATTAGCATTTTAAGTGTATCTTTCCACATCCTCCTGGCCTGCAGAAGTTTTGCTGAAAAATGTACTGATAGTTTTATCAAAGGTTCCTTCCTTTTTAACAAATTGTTTTTCTTTTGCTGCTTTTAAGCTTCTTTAACTTTTCATATTTTAATTATAACTTGTGGTGTGGATTTATTTGGGTTCATCTTACTCAGAATTTTCTGGCCTTCCTGGATCTGGTTGTCTATTTCCTTCCTCAGGTTAGGGAAGTTTTCAGCTATTATTTATTCATATAAGTTTTGTGCCCCATTCTCTGCCTTTTCTCTTTTGGAATCTTCACTTTTTTTTTTTCTTTTTTCTCTTTACTGTCGTGTTTGGGTGAGTTCCACTGCTCTGTCTTGTATGTCATTCATCTCTTCCTCTGCTTCATCTAGTCTACTGTTGAGCCCCTCTTGTGTGTTTTTTGTTCAGTTACTTTATTCTTTAGCTCTGTGATTTCTGTTTGGTACTTTCTTATATTTTCCCTTTCTGTTTAAGTCCTCACTGTGTTCATCCAGTATTCTCCCTATTTTGGTGAGAATCTTTTTTTTTTTTTTTTTTTAAAGATTTTATTTATTTGACAGAGAGAAACACAGCGAGAGAGGGAACACAAGCAGAGGGAATGGCAGCGGGAGAAGCAGGCTTCCTGCTGAGCAGGGAGCCCGATGCGGGGCCCGATGTGGGGCCCGATCCCAGGACTCCGGGACCACGACCCGGGCCGAAGGCAGACGCTTAACGACTGAGCCACCCAGGCGCCCCTTTTGGTGAGAATCTTTATGACCAGTCCTTTGAATTATTCATCAGGTAGATTACTTATTTCCATTTTATTGTGATTTTTTTCTGAGGTTTTATCTTGTTCCTTTGTTTAGAATATATACTTCTGTTTCCTCATTTTGCTTAACTCTGTTTGTTTTTCTGTGTATTAGGCTAAAGAGCTACCTCTGTCAGTCTTGAAGGAGTGATTTTGTGTAGGTGATGAACCTTATCGTTCAACTGCCCTAGTTCTTAGTTGTCTCTCAATCTTTATGATTATCCAAGCAGCTCAGTTTGTTGTTGCTAGGTCCCTGTTGTTGAGGATATGACAAGTTCTGTCAGTGATCTAAGGTGAGGAATTTCATTTAGTACCTAGTTTCAAGCTAATTGGAAGCCAGGTCTTCAGGCAGCAGCTTTTAAAGTATGCAACTCTATATAGTCCTGTGGAGCTGCAGTCATAAACCCTGTTGTCCTCCAGATGAGATCTGCTGGTGTCTCATGGGTAACAGTTTCAGAGGGCTCCAGAAGGTTGTATAAGCTCCTTTCTGGGGGGTACTATTGAGCTATCATGAGGCCAGGGAGCACAAGGATAGTGTTCTCTGCTTTTGCTCCTTGGGAGCTACTCTACAGTCTTTAGATATGTGGCAAATCTGAAGCCTGTCCCTCTGGTGAAGCTGTAGGACAAGTAACTAGGCCTTTTTCACAGGAAGACTGGGGGTGTTCTTCAGTCTATTGTCTGTACAGTGTCCTGTGGGTAGTAACCTACTAGGAAATTTCACATTGTCACAGTCCTGTGCATCCTAGGAACTCAAGCCCCCATGGCTGCCTGGGCCAGGTCATCAAGGGACATCACTTCTGTGATCTGCACATGCCTGTCAGCAATAGCAGTGTAGCTGGAGAGCAAAGGTGGCAAGGCACACCTGCTGGCTTTAGCAAGGTAGCAAGAACATGCCTTAATTGTGTGTGTCTGCTGGATTTAGTGATGATGCTGCAGAGTGCAGGAAGTACTGCTAACTTTAGCAGGGGAACAGGAGAATAGCTTGGCCATGCTTGCCCTCAGCCTTCAGTGAGGCAGCAGTAAGTACCTACTTTGCAGGGCACCCATCAGGTGCAGCTAGACAGCAAGGGAATGCTGTGACCTCTTGTACTCTCTTGCCCCAATAAGGCAGTGCAGTTGTGGTGCAATGGCACAGGCCACTGGCTTTACCAAGGGAGCAGGAAAATGTCATGACTACTTGCCTCTGCCAGCCTTAGCAAGGGAGTAGAAGAGTACCAGGTACATATGTTCCAGTATGCCCTGGCAGGATAGAGGGAGAATACAAAAATGATGCTCCTTGGTGCCTCCATCTTCAGAGAATGTCTCAACTGTTCCCTGCCCTTTCAGCAGATGCTTTAAGATTAGCAGATTCATCTTTTTCACATATAGTCTAGGTGCTTTTCCAACTGCTGCTTTTGCACTGGGTCTTGGGTTGGGTGAGATTATTCAAAAGTCCTTTGAAAGGACTCAATTCCCTACAGACCATTGGGTATCTTGGTCAGTCCTATTGGTTTTCTAAGGCAATTGGAAACTCATTTCTCTGGTGCAGGTCGCAAGGGTTGGGGTGCCTTATATGGGGCACAAACTCTTCTGTTCTCTGGGAGGATATACAGACTTGTAATAACCTTCCTTATTTTGGTCACCATGCCAGGGTTTTGATTTTTTTCTAGATGGTGTCTCTGGCTCTCCTGCCCACCCTGTCCTTTCACTCTTTGTTGTGGAGGACTAATTCAGCTAGTTTTTAGTTCTTTTTCACAAGGAATTGTTCCATATATAGCTGTACATTTGATGTGTGTATGGGAGGTGGTGAGTACAGGGTCTTCCTACACTGTCATCTTGGAATGCCCTACCTTCAGCCTACTCTTTTCTACTCTTTTTCTTTAGTCATGCTCATAAAGGATTAATTGATGTTACTGTTTTTTTTTTTTTCCCCAGATAAGTCACATTGAATGTATGTATTTTTCTACTTAAATCCTTTTCATTAATTTCATCTTTTAATTATTCTTCCTATATCTTTTATTTTATTATATCTCTTTTTAGTTGTATTAGGTTTGTTCCAAGTTCCTACACTTTTAGTATTCCTTCTTGTGATAAAGGCATTTAAATTTATAAATGTACCTTGAGTTCAGCTTTTGCACTTCTACATAGATTTTATGTTAATGTGTTAGTGTTGCTTTCTAGTTAACTTGTCATTTTAGTTTTTACTTATTTTACATTTCAATTATCTTAAATATTTTTGCAGATATTTATTTCCAAATAAATATTTTTTGATAAGTTTTCAAAATTTACTTTTGTTGCATTGAATAGATGGTATTCTGAAACTCACTATTCTTTTTATATAAATTGTATTGATTTTTTTGTTGATGTTTCCTAGACATGAAAAAAAGGTAGCTTCATGTGCTGGCATACTGCTGAAATGTAGGTCTGTCCTGGATATTAGCTCAGTAATTTATCACTATTAAGTATGTCAGAAGATTGTAAAAATAATATTTTATTCCAGTTTTTTTTTTCAATTGTCTTCAGGTGGAAGCAATACATCTTATTGTATTATGATTTTTACTAATTATAATATTACTTACTATTATTGTTACTGTCACCATTACCACCATCATTATAACCATTTAATTTTTATCATCATCTCTCTCCTCCAGAAGTTTTAATTTTCTGGAAGCACATGATCTAAGTGTTCGTTTTTTTTCCCCCCCTGGCTTAAAATCCCTTTGGATATGTTGTTATTTTTGTTATTGTCCATTATGTGTTTATGTATAACAGAGCTCTAATGGCTGCAGTTCCTATACCGGAGGCAATCCTGAGAGTGAGGTAAGAGCTTTGGTCTCTGCCATTGTCAGAAACTACATCATTACCTGCAAGTGGTCAGTCCATTGTCAAAGTTAAAGAAAGAACTCTCTTAAGATGCTGTACAACGAAGAGCCTGAAAGATTTTGAACTTTTGCCCATTAGTCTAAAAGCAAAATTGATGTATTCTTGGAAGACTACAACCTGAAGAAATACCACAATGAACAGTTAGGGAGAAACTCATATTAAAAAAAATTTTACACTTTATATACATATGTAATATTGTTTTACTTCTAAGACTTCAGCACAGAAATACACTCTTCTTTCAGTTTTGTCTTTTCTACTATTTCTTACTGATGATGTCAGAATATCTTGTCTCCATTGGTTATTCCATATTGAAGAAAAGTATTGTATGCTTCTCACTTTCACTTCAAAATCATTACCTGAATATATTTCTCTGTTGATATTTCCTTGAAATTTTTCTTCAGATTACTCATTAGTATTCCTAATTTATACCCATTGTAGAGTGCTTACAGAATTAAGTACCGTAAGAAATTGGTGCAGCTTTTCCTTACAAACACATTGTATTCTCTGCAAAAGAAGCATCTTGGAAGGGTATGATCCACTGACAATGAACAATGTATTGTTCTTTTTTTTAATTATTATTGCAGTTTTGCTTACAAGATACTTTGGGTTATGTTCCATAATGACTAAAATTCCTGACACTTACTAGCTCTGTAACTTAGGCAAGTTACTTAACTACTTTGGGCTTTATTTCCTAATCTGTAAACTAGGGATAATAACTGTACCTATGTCATAAGATATATATGAAAGTTAAATGAATTAAATATATCTGAATATTTAGTAGAGCACCTCGCAGTCAGTAATTGCTGTTACCTAAGTGTTGGTATTAGAGATTAAGTAATAAATAGCTTGTGAAGAAGTAATCTCATTCTTTTTTTTTTTTTCCACAAGAGAAATTGCTTATCTTAAAAGTGTGCCTAAAACTTGGAAACCTGAAAATCTTCTTGACCCCACCCTGCCAACTAACTTAAGGTTGAGTGCCTGCCAGGCCAATAAAAATGGGCTCTTCTGAATTTTAGCTTTGAGCTCCTTCATCCCCATACAGTACCTCTCTTTTTTTTTTCCCTACCTTTTTGGAACGATTACATGGCAAACATTGTAAATGGTCACTTTGTAACACCAGCAGATTGCAACTGACCGACAAAACCAGGACCTCACTATTTTGATCTGCTTTACTTTGGTATTTTTCAGAATATTTGCTGCCACTCGTTAGTATACTATAAAACCAACTTAGTGGATCACAATCATCATTTAAAAAATTAAATTAATAAGTAAAATAAAGATGATAATATACACAATTAAGTATAATTTTATTAAATTTTAATTTCAGGGTATGTGTGTATTTTTTTTTCTATGTTATAGAGGGAAAAACTTTCTGGGTATATGTGGCTTATGATCAAGAAATTGAAAAGCACTGCATTTCTGGTTTAACTTAAAAAATAAATAAATTCACTTCACTTATTCATGAATAAAGGAAGAAATGTGAGAAGAGAATTACTCAGGCCTTAATTCTGGCTTTAGGGAAACTAGTTTCCAGGATTTTGAAAGGTGGGAGACAGAAGAGGTACTCAGGTTAGTGACCATGATTTCGACCTCATTGATAATGCTTAAAGAAATAGAGCCTGAAGCTTATAAATATTTACTTAAATGGAGGTACTAAAAACATATTTTATAAAGTCTTTATAAATAGCAATGCAATATCAGTGGTTGTTGTGTAGTAATAATTGTTTAATTCAGATCTAAAAAAGCCCCCTTTGACAAATTGACAAATGACACTAGCCATTCATTTAGGAACTTCTTGAGCTAACTGTTCCTGTGATGCACTGTGCATTCCAATGCCCGTTGATATCATATTATTTACAATGACAACATTAGCATAATGTATGCTTATTTTGGCAAAATATTGAGACTCTAATATAATTATATAGTATATATGGAGAATGGAGGGAGACTTTTCCCAGTCAATCCATAGCCCACCTGAAAACATGATGACTCATGGGAAAGACTTGCTTAATAAAGAAAAAGTGATGGATAACTTAAAAAGTATCATGTCAACTTGAAGGGAAAAGTGTCATGCCAACTTAAAGAGAAAAGTATCATGCCAATGTCAAGTTTATAAAAGAGGAAAAGAGATGATCTGTTAATAGGAATATATGTAATATAGACTTAAATAAAGCCAGGTATAAAAATATAAGAATGATAATATATCTAGAATAAGTTTAATCTTCAATATGCAAAAATAGAAGAATGCTATGTCAGTTGCTTAACTGGAAAAGATACTGTCATAGGGTGCTTTTTATCTACTTATGCACTCCATTTTATTTGTTATACTAGTTTTAGTTTATAAATTATGAAACTGATATAAAAATGTCAACATGCCCAACTCAACAAAAACTATAAATTATAGATATTATTTCCAAATTCAGATTTGTTAACTCCAATTCCAATTCTTTTCTATTCTACCATAAAAAATTTTTAAAAAATATTGATCAGAGAAAAGAAATTGAGAATAACCCCACCTTTCAGAATAAATCTATAAATGTGTTAATGAGGCAAATAATAGCAACAGAGAGAAAAATTTCTTCTTTTTACCACAGATAATGTGGTAATACCGAAGAATGTTGCATCAAATAGTGGCTTTCATTGTCCCTACATCTCTAGGCCAAAGAGATTTGAACACTAACTTTAAAATTTTTATTTCTGATTCATAACTGGAAACTAATGTGTAGAAGGTGAACAATGAAATGGGTGACTAAAAGAAAATAGGGAATGTGCCAGTGAAGGTCGGATTCGAAAAAGGGAAACCATAAACCTTGAAGGCTGATAATGATGTGAGCCTCATAATGATGTGAGCCTGAAAATAAATGGTCAGGTCACAGCATGAGAGGCTCAAATATTATAAAGAATGTGAACTAATGTTATATCCAAAGGAGAGAATCTAGATCCTCTTTGGCCAGCAGAATTAACTGGCTAAAAACGAATTTATGACAAAAATTTTTTTTAATTCAATTAGCCAACTTATAGTACATCATTAATTTCAAGTGTAGTGTTTAATAATTTGTCAGGTTTGTATAACACCCAGTGCTCATCACATAACACGACCTCCTTAATGCCCATCATCCAGTTAACCTCTCCAGCCCCCCTCCAGCAACCCTCAGTTTGTGTCCTATATTTAAGAATCATGGTTTTTCTCCCTCTCTGATGACTTCCCATTCAGTTTTCCCTCCCTTCCCCTACAGTCCCTTGCCCTGTTTCTTATATTCCACATAGGAGTGAAACCATATGATGATTGTCTTTCTTTGTTTGGCATATTTTGCCCAGCATAATACCTGCCAGTTCCATCCATGTCAGTGTAAATGGTAAGTATTCATCCTTTCTGAAGGCTGTGTTTTATATATACATATACATATACATATACATGTATATGTATGTATGTATACACATACCACATCTTTATCCATTCATCTGTTGATGGACCCATCTCAGCCGTTTCCACAGTGTGGCTATTGCGGGCATTGCTGCTATGATCATTGGGGTACAGGTGCTCCTTTGGATCCCTACATTTGTATCTTTGGGGTAAATACCTAGTAGTGTAGTTGCTGGATCATAGGGTAGCTCTATTTTTAACTTCTTGAGGAACTTCCATACTGTTTTCCAGAGTGGCTCTACCAGCTTGCATTCCCACCAACACTGTAAGAGAGTTCCCCTTTCTCAGCATCCTCGCCAACATTTGTTGTTTCCTGTCTTGTTAATTTTAACTGTTCTGACCAGTGAGAGGTGGTATCTCATTGTGTGTGTTTTTTTTTAATCATTATGTTCAGTTAGCCAACATATAGTAGTACATCATTAGTTTTTGATGTAGTGTCCAGCAATTCATTAGTTGTGTATAATGCCCTGTGCTCATCACCACATGTCCTCCTTAATACCCATCACTTGGCTACCCCATCCCCCCACCCACCTTCCTTCTGTAACCCTGAGTTTGTTTCCTGGAGTCCAGAGTCTCTCATGGTTCGTCTCCCTCTCTGATTTCTTTCCATTCAGTTTTCCCTCCCTTCCCCTATGGTATTCCATGCTATTCTTTATGGTTTTGATTTGTATTTCCCTGATGCCAAGTGATAATGGAGCATTTTTTCATGTGTATGACAAACAAAGCAAATAAGGAAGTTGGAATGTATGTGAGAGAGACAAAGTTTAAAGGTCTACCATGTTCCTCAAAGGTGGATAAATTTGGAGGAGGAATAAAAATAATATTTACTCAGCGCTATAGTGTATCAGACATACTCTGTGCATTATCTTGAGTTTCTTTTTAGCCATGTCACATGGGAATTATTTATTCTTTTTTTTGTGTGAAAAAAGGCCAAGCATCTAAGAGTTTAGATAAACTAGAAGATCTCTTAAGGCCACTAAGTGGCAGAATCCGGATTGAAACTAGTTTCACTCTTTACTATCCTACTTGCTTCTCATTTCCACCAAGTTACTTGACATTTCCAATAACTAGGATAATTAAATGACAGTAGGACTTTTACAGTAGTTAATGGAAATTGTTTTTATGTTGATCAAATGCATTTTGTCCAGTGTCACCAGCAAGATGCTTGCCTATAAGCTCAGGCATAAAGTCAGCTATTTATTGCAAACAAGCAAAGACTGGTCTCTTGCGTGCAATTTGAATTACAATGAAGGTAACAGATTTCTGCAGCCTGGGACTTACCATTTCTGGTCATTTGTCAACATAGTAATGAGATTATTAGCAAATTGCTTTTTTTTTTTTTTTCTTTCACCAACTTGATCCTTTTGACTTCTTCCATTTGCTTGAATTTTAGGGAAAATAATTCAATACATGCTAATGAATTCTCAATTTACATAAATCATTTCCCTATGTGATTTATAATCCTGATTTAAATATATCTCCAAACACCCACATACAAAGACAGTCTATATGTGTGGGCATAATTCTAATAATCATATAATTTATAAGCTTAAAAAAGGGAAAAGATTAGGTGACCTCAAGCCACTCAGAAATGAGCCTTTTTCTTACTTTTCACCTCTTCATCAGTCTGTCAATTAGCGAAATTAAGTATATTCCTGTCTTGCAATACTTTCACAATGCATTACTGTGCGTTTTATGTTTTATGTGTGTTTTATGAGTAATTAAATTCCCTCACCAAATTAGTTTGATTTTTTACACTAAGAAAAGCATAAATAAATATGAATTCACTGATTTACTTATTTATACCTTCTACAATGTATTTTATGTCAGCTTAATAAATTCCAAGCACTATTTTAGGGGCTAGAAATAAGACTGAATAAGAACAAAAGAAGTCTTACAAAAATTTACAATCTATGAAAAGAGATGAGATAGGATAAGCAAATAATTCAGCAAATAAAATAATTTTGGCTGTGTTAAGGCAAAAAATCATGCCATGATAGACTTGGAATAGATGGGTTTTGTTGTTGTTGTTGTTGTTGTTTTAATGGTGTGATTAGAAAAGTTCTTTAAAGATTTATTCATTTTATTTTATAGAGCAAGCGAGAGAGGGGAAGGGGCTGAGGAAGAGACTCTCAAGCAGATTCTCTGATGAGTGCAGAGCCCGCTTCAGGGCTGGACATAGGGCTGGGTGTGGGACATGATCTTACAACTCTAGATCACAACCTGAGCCAAACCAAGAGTTGGCTGTTATCCAGTTGAGTCACCCAGACACTTTTAGAGAAGTTGTCTTTAAAGCAGTGACACTTATCCTGAGACGTTTAAAACCAGAAAGAGTTAGCCCTTTATAGAATGAGCAAGGAACATTCTGGCACAGGGAAGTTAAGTACAAAGGAAATGAGGAAGGCTCAGCTCATCTCAGGAACACCAACGGCAGTGCTACTGAATGTGTTCAGTTAACAAACTGTAGACAAAGATCAGATCATTTCAGACTTTATAAACCATAGTAAGGAGTTTGGACATTATTTTAGATATGATGGGAAGCCAAAGGAGGTAATGGAAGACATAAACTGCTTAGTTTAAGCTCCATGAAAAGCAAGAATCTTTGTCCGTTTTGTTTACTGGTATTTCCCAAGCCTCTCAAACATCGTCTGGTATGGAATATGGGCTCAATTAATATTGTATTAAACCAAAAAAAAAAAAGGATCTTTCTGCCAGATTTAGGTGGAAGAAAAGTTAAGTCTTAATGTTTTTATTCTCTAAATTTTATTTATACTGCAGTAATATTTGGTCAGTTTAGAAAAGAATTACCTGTTATGAAATATATTTCATTTAAATTCATTGAACTGATGAATTATATAAGTGCCTCCAATTAATGAAGCTGAGGGTAGGTAATTGTGTGAAGTAGTAGTGATTGCATTTCCTATGGCACTGGGTTCTCTGAAGTCAGTGATTCTTTGTCCTCATTCTCTCATGGGCTACAGCTAATAAACATTATTTTTAGTTTTTTTTTTTTTCCAGCAGATAAAATTTGTATTTTCTTGCCAGTTGTTGCAAGCCACTACAATAACCATTGTGATGTTGGGCATAATGAGTGGATTCATTGAAATACATTCACATAACCATAGGTTGGCTATAACAAAGTTATTGTTCATTGACCAAGAGCATGCTCTTAATCCCTGTATTACGAGTAGTACTTGTTAAAGTTTTTAATATTATGCCTTGTGCTTTCTTTCTTTTTTTTTAAAAGATTTTATTTATTTATTTATTTGACAGAGAGAGAGAGAGATCACAAGTAGGCAAAGAGGCAGACCGGGGGGTGGGGGGGAAGCAGACTCCCCACTGAGCGGAGAGCCCGATGTGGGGCTTGATCCCAGGACCCTGAGATCATGACCTGAGCCAAAGGCAGAGGCTTTAAACCACTGAGCCACCCAGGCGCCCCTGCCTTGTGCTTTCTTTACATGTCTGCAATGGAAGATGCATTTCTCAGGCAGCCTCTGCTGATTACATAAATGAGTACTTTATGCAATATGGATTAGAAAGAGAACTCTTTATATCTTCACTAATGGTAGGATAAGAATGGAATAACAACTTGTCTCAATTTGTTAAATAACCAAAGCAATGAGGCAGTATCAGAGAGTATAGATAAAACATTTTGAGTGTGGCAGTCCTAGAACTCGGTTATGGGTAATTCATTGTGTTACCCTTAAAGATTTCCTTTACCTGTTAGATCTCAATTTCTCCATCTATAAAGTAAGAGACCTGACCTTACTTAAAATTAAGGTCCTGTTATAATTTGGATTATTTAGTTTCAAGTGTCAGAAAACCAGTCAAACTTGATTTAATTAGTAACGGAATTTGCTTGAAGGATAGCAGTTTCTCTTGAGGAACTAAATGTAGGAAGTGAATTGAACCTCAGTAAACCTGAAAAAACGAGATGAAAATTCACCTGTAGCTCTTCTTTTTTCCTCACATAGGCATTTTTTTTTTCATATTCACTTCTCTACATTTCTTCTGTGCTTCTCTTCACCATCTCTGATTCTAGTTTTATATGATCTTCCAGTTGAAGTGTCTATAAAGATACCTAGAGTCATTGTATTCTAATTACCAGCTCAGTGGAGTCAGATGTCTGGCATTGATCCAGTCAACTGTGACTTGGTTAGTCATCCAGTGTTCTGGGGGAATGTGAGCTGATACAAATAGAAGAGAACAAACCAATTGAGTAACAGGTTCACCACAGATCTTATGGCCTTGTGAGAGTATGTATAAACTATTTTTCTTCTTTCCTATCTACTTTTCTTATATTAATTTATACTTTGTGTCAAGGAAAAATTCCGAAATAACCAGTTTTCTTAGGCAACAAAGTAGCAAGGATTAGGACTAAAAAACATGTAGACAGTCTTGTGAGTAAGAATTCTCAGTGGAAATTATTTTTCCCTTCCCACTGAGTGTATGGGTCAAGAAAAGCATGCTTTCTTGGAAAAGGAATATATTCTTTGGATTCTTAGGTTTTTATTTTTTTCTTCTGGAGTTTTCCTTAGTGTTCCCACTTTGACAAATTCTGGGATGTATCTCTTGTTCCTCATGCTCAGGCACTTCAGAAAGCATAAAAGAAGCTCCTAGGCTGAGAGCTAATTGTCTTTCACTTACCTCCAAGAGTTACTAATTTCACTAAATTTGGGAGCTTACTTATCTAGTTGTTTCAGCTTGGAAGTTGGTTCAGGGTCTTCCATCTGTCATCCTACTAGAAAAAGAATTTTAGGCTATGGATTTAACCTGAAACTGGAAACCATTTAATGTAATTTTTAAAAAGAATTTCATGCTCTCATAGTGGCTTCATAGGAAGTACGTGGCAATGTCATTTATTCTTTCATTTGTTCTTGTAGATACTATGAGCTTCACACTGGTTTGGGGTATGAGATAAAAAGATCACTTAGTCTTTTTTTTTTTTTTTTTTAAGATTTTATTTATTTGACAGAGAGAAACACAGTGAGAGAGGGAACACAAGCAGAGGGAATGGTAGCGGGAGAAGCAGGCTCCCTGCTGAGGAGGGAGCCCGATGTGGGGCTCGATCCCAGGACTCTGGGATCACGACCTGAGCCGAAGGCAGACGATCAACGACTGAGCCACCCAGGCGCCCCAAAAAGATCACTTAGTCTTTTAAGGGCTTTCAAATAAGGTCAATTTCCTAATATATGGAAAAGTCTGCTTTGTTGGTTCTCTCCAGAGAGAAGCTTAATTATACTGTAGTGTTGGTTGTTTCTTTGATTATCGGAAAATAAAGAAGGAAGCATTCAGATGTGATAAGTATGCTATTTCTGCAGGTTTGGCACCTCTGTTTGCATCTACAGCTCCTCCTGCTTGTCTGTTTTAGGGATGTCATTTTGGCTTCTGAAAACATAACTAATGATATCTCTACATGCAATTTTCAGCCTCTAAACTGGCTAATGTTCAAACACTTTGTCAAATCTCTTAGTAATATTTGGATTAAAGTCATGAAAATGAAAAAGAAGGCAATGGTGAGAGAAATTTGCAGGCTGTAAAATCAGAACTAGCAAATGCTAATCAGCTGTATAAGTTAATTGGATTTTGAAAAGAACTAAAATGAGAATGTCGAAAGTAGATTAAGTTCAGACTTAATCAGGCTAATATTAATTCTGATCAATTTACCTAATAATTTAGCCCCTTTCTTCCTTGAAAAATGGCATCCCTGCTTATAGCTGGAAGATCTTCAGAATGGTAACATATGGTGCAGGCATCTGTAAGTTGCAATAGTAATTGGAGCTGCCATTCTATGTTTTGGGCAGGACCGCTATTTCTGGAGCCATGACATAATGGTAAACACAGTGCAAAGGCTGAACTTGACACACAGTAACCTGAAACACAGGACCAACTCTGAATAACTGAAAACTAAGAATGTTTGAGTAGGATGCCCTTTTAAAATCTTTTATCAGGTTTCCCAACCCTTATTCTCACAATGACTTCCCTGGAGCCATTCAACTCTGCAGGCCCATCTCTCAGCCCAAGTCCATGCACATCCAACTCCAGACACAGGTTCTTTAGAGCTTCTCCCACCCTAACTAAAATCAAATCTTTATCTCCTGCATTCTATGATCTTGAAATTTTACAGTGTGCTAAGTAACTGGATAACTGAAAAGCTTCAGTGTTTTTTAAATAATGAGGCTCCTTTCCATTAAAACTCTTGCATTATTTTTATTATTATTTTTACTCTGAACATCAAATCAAAGAATATCATAAAAGAGTTGTATGGCTCAAAGAAGCTACTAGATTTACTCACCATGAACACTATGACTGAGTAATCATCCATATATATTGACCAACTACAATCTGTACATAAAGTTATAGCATTTCTCTTGATTGGTTACTAAGTCTACTTAATTATGTTCATTTAACTTTATACACAAGTGTATAATGCATAAAAATTATTAAATGTAAAGCCATAAAAATTATTAAAATGTAAGAATTTTGTCCCTTAAGAAAGCTCTTCAGTGAAATAGAAAATGTACTTGTATGTGATATTCAGCCCTAAATGGTACTACATATTTAGAGATCACCATTTATCCGTGGGAGAGGATTTGGATTTGAATAGGAGATAGAGACTAAAGCCCTAGAGTGGTATCAAAAAAAAATTTTATTTTCCTGTCTTCATAGTTGGGCACAAGTCTTCATACCTGAGTCTGACAGTAATACATGTGCAGGGTTAATACCCAGCATCATTCCTAAGTAATCATTCCAAGGTTTCTTTCTGACAAAGATTGCTTATCTGTTAAATTTGGAAAGGTTCTAGTGAATAATTTCATCTGAAAATCTGAATGCAAAAGGATATTGCAATCTGTTGAGATTTCTGGTATCCCATAATTTTTGGGTTTGTCATTCTGCAAGATCAAATTAGAACAAGACCCATGAAATAATCTCATAAAAGTTGTATGTGGCTGCTTCTCCCATGGAATATTAAGCCCAGGCCTTCATTAGTATAATTCTTTTTGATTTAAATAATGAGGTGGCTTGCCTTTGGACTGAGTGGTAGGTAGAGAGGAATCCTGCATTGAAAAAATTCTATAATTATTTACTGTTTTAAATTTTTCTTAATTTTAGCCTACTTCAGAGTTATTCAGTCACTAACCAATATATTAAGCTCTGAGTTAGTGCCAGTGTGTGAAAGAAATAATCTAAAACTAGTAATATACTATATAGAATAGTCAATAATTTAGAGTTAAATGGCTTACTTCTCATTGTAAATGTTAGAGGAAGTTAGAGATGAAAAATACTGAAAGCTAGAAAAAGGATTCAAGAGGTAGAATTGTAATTGGCCACAATTTAGGTGTTCTGAAAGGAAGAAAAGATACTTCAGCTAAGAGAGCTGTTTTTCAACAGAAGAGAATGGGATATGATTACAACTAGAGAACGTACCAAAACCTGAGGTTGCAAAGCTCCATTATGTTTTGAGGTCTCTCATCAGAGGTATTATTTCCTGGTGGTCAAGAGCACAGGTCAAATTTACATACAAGTTATAGCTATTCCAATTTATAGTTGTGTGAACTGAGGATTTACTTGATTTCCTGGTCCCAAAGCACCCAGTCTAGAAATTGAAGAAAATAATAGTATTTATCACATAGAAAGCTAAAAAGAAATAGATTATCCAACAAAAACAAAACAACAAAAATAAAAGCAAATAAACAGAAAATTTGCACTTTGCCTGTTTTTTAGTGGGCCTGTTATTCTACTACTTTTGTTCCAAAAGTTTACTGATGATCTTAATTATAGATGGAGAAGATGTACCTGTATTGTATCTATTCTGACATCACAAATTCTACCTTTAAAAATATATCCCCATGGATTATGCCTACATCACTCTTTATAATGCTTAGAATGACAAATACACATACTGAAATATACCATTCTTACCCTTATATGTCTTATCAACTTACTGTTGATCAAGTATTTTCAATTCCTACCACTTTTCGTTCTATCTTTTACATGGTTAGTCAGTTGAACCATAACTGTGCCTCTGTTAGGGGACATGTTTAGTAGCTTTACATGAGAAGTATAATTGCATCTATATTTTAGCCATTTTTAATGCATTTGTGTGATTTTTGAAAACCAAAACATTCCCCAATGTAGATGTTACTTAGCAATATGTTCCTCATATTGTCTGAACAGATTCCTGCCTCATACTCACAGTTTTCCATATTTTTTTTTTAGTAACTTCCTCAGTTGCTCAGGTCAGTTAACACCTGGAATCATCCTTAAGTATTCTACTTTTTTTTATATCCTATATCTGATATTCCAAAAAACATCTAATAATCTAGTTGATTGTGTTTTCAATATAGCTACATATCTGTTCATTTCCCTTTATCTCCACTGCAACCACTGTGGTTTTAGCCATCTTAATATCTCATCTGGATTATTACAATAGCCTCATACCATGTTGCCCTGTTCCCATCCTGGACTTCCTATAGTCTTTTCCAACAGCTACAAAAGGATTTATTTAAACACAAGATTAAATAGACATTCTTTTTAAACTTTGCTAATGGTCCCTCTTTTTATTCAATAAAAACAGAAGTACCTTAAGGCCCTCCTTGTTCTTGTCCTCCATTACTACTTTGATTTCTCTTGTGGATGGTTCACTCCATTCCCTCAACAGGCTTCCATACTGTCCTTCAAACATGGTAATCATGTTCACACCTAATAGAAAGTCCTCAAGTATTTTCCTTCACCTGGGCTGCTCTTTCCATAGATTTTTACATCTCATATCTTCACCTTCTTCAAGCTAAATTCGTCTTTAAATGAGGTCTACCTTTATTACCCCTTGTCACTTTGTTCTGCAGACTGTGTCCATGTCTCTTATGTAATTCAGCATCACTGATACAAAACTATCTGTACTTTTACTTTTTCTCATTAAACATATTTTATAGGAATATGTATGTACATACACATATAACATATATGTATAAATATGTGTGCATATACACACATTCATAATTTTATAGTCTTTTCCCCCCATACATTAGAACATTTCAAATAGTTCCTGGCACATAATTAGTGTTCAAAAATATTTTGTGAGTAAGTGAAAGAATGAATTGCAATTATGATTATATGGTGATTGTTGCCAAGTATAAAATGCTCTAGGATTATCAATAGGAAAACCTTGCTAAGTCTGTCATAGCAGGAGAGGCATACTAAAGAAAATAGTATTTGAGCAGAAGTCTGAAAGAGGAGTAGGAATTAGCTACACATGGCAGCCTACTATATAAAAACAATGAAGACTGAAAGGCATGTTTCTTGGTCCTAAGGCAGAAAGAAGCATAACCTGTTTGAGGAATTTAAGGAAAGGCAAAATTGTGGGTGCTAATAGAGCGGAGAGTAAATGCTGATGTTACTGAAAATTTAACTGTGTACTTCCTGAAGGATTCTCCTATTCTGAGCAGGTGCTTTTATTTGGCATTTTCAATTAAAAGAAACTAGGAAACAACCAACCATTGTGTTATGGGGACTTTCAGTTAGTTTTTGTTACTTAAAGTGCTTATATCCTGGTTTCTGAACTTGGGTTGCTTGCAGGGGGCAGGTGGAGCATGAATAGCTTCTCTGAGACTATTGAGTGATTTCTATGAAACAAGAGAATGGTCTGGACAAATGTAGGGTTTCTGGGAATAGAAAGAAATGAGTAGATGATATATATTTGCAAGTAGAAACTGTAGCGTGCAGAGACTGATTGGATTGAACCAGTTGGTCTCACTTAAGGAATGTTGAGTGTTAGAGATTCCACTTCAATTATGTTTTCCTCATCCTCACTAGGAGATTCATCTGTTGTTCTGTCCTCCTAGGAAATTATGAGACATTCTATAAAATAGAATTTAAGAATGTAGACTTTGGGTGATTCCATCCATGAGGGGTTTGTAGATGAGCCTTGGGTCTCCCACCCAAGGAGATGGATGAGGATAGTCTTCCTCTTATGAGGTTGGGCATTGACCTGATCAAAGTGCCAGCTGTTTAACAGAAAAGACCAGTGGCATTTTCTAACCAAGTTTGTGGTGAACACTGTACAGTTCCCCACCACTTTTTTACGATTTTTAATGAGAAACTGGCAGGATTTTCTCTTCATATCTAAGAAATTGAAACAATCCTCAGTATTTTAGTTGCAAAATTGTCATTTATCCCAGGCCTGGATGATGTCACATTTGAACTATCTCCTGTAAGTGACACTGGTATCACAAATGAATCAATCACATTCTGAAATCACCTCAGAGAAATCATAGCAGAACAGTATATAAGACGCTGGACCACAGGAAAGTGAAGTAATATCAGAAAATAGCTTTATTATAGCCAAGGACCCAAGATATGCCAGATATCTTAAAATGGCGCACGTGAGTATTCCAGTGATGGCAGTAAGATTACAAAAAATGATATTGTAAGGACTCAAAACCTTGAGGGGCCAGATGCTCCAGTGCCTAAAAGCAAAGGTGAAAAAAAATACAAGAGAAAGTTCAGATAGTGAATCTTCTTTTAGTGACTGAACTTAATTTTGGTAACAGTTACATATACATGTGTAGGTCTTTGTTTACATTTTATAAGAAAGCCTGAACTTGAACTCTTAGAGAAACATCAAATGGCTATATATCCACCACCCAGTTCCTTTATGTTAAAAAAAAAAAAGACAAAGCATTTATAACCAAAAAAGGAAAAAAAAAAAAAAAAAGGACGCAGACTTTGTGAAAGATCCTAATACTGAATTTGCGACTCAGACGATCTTGATGAAGTTATTTCTCCTATCTAAGCCTCCATTTCCTTCTTGGTGAAATGAAGATAACTCCTTCATAGGATTGTTCTTATTATTAGATGATGTATATGAATTATGTAACTTCATGCTTGCCACTTAGTAAATGCAGAAGATACAGGAACTATTACTGTTACTAAGAATTTATATAGCTTCCTTAACATAAAAGTCATACATTTCTGGAGGCATGAAGGCCATCATATTTATTTAAGCAAAGCACGATATCTAAACATTGCTATGCTATAAAAGGCTTAAATTTGTGTGGAGTCAAACCTAAATGTAAATGAAGACTAATGATCCTGAGTAGAGTTAGGCAGGAAGTTTAACTTATTCAACACTGCTGTCCATTCTCTTCTTAGTTCACTATTCTTTCTGACTTCAGAGAGCTTTACATCAGTGAACAGTAACTTCATTTATGGCCATTTCTTTTTTTTTTTTTTTTATAGATTTTTATTTGACAGAGAGAAACACAGTGAGAAAGGGAACATGAACAGGGGGAATGGTAGCGGGAGAAGCAGGCTCCCTGCTGAGCAGAGAGCCCGATGCGGGGCTCGATCCCAGGACCCTGGGATCATGACCTGAGCCGAAGGCAGACGCTTAATGACTGAGCCACCCAGGTGCCCCTATGGCCATTTCTTATACATGGCCCATCAAGTGTGTTGAATACAGATCTGTCTTCAGAATATTCATGCCAAGTTATTAATAGCTGACTGTTCATTTGCAATTTGTTGGGGAGATGACTTAAGTAAATATATTTTAAGTCAGGTACTTGTCTTTTATTGGTTACTTTGATATGTAAAAAAGATAAAAAAAATGATCTTTTTCTAATATGTCTCAAGTATAAGGTAGAGGTAGCAACCACTTTCCTACTCCTAAGGATCTCTTATGTTAGCTGCTTTCTCATTTTAACATAAATTCAGATGTGAGTATTGGAAAGGTTTCCAAAAGGTCCAGTCCCTTGCTTTCAGAAACTTAGGATAAATTTTCTTCATTCTTGATTTTAAATAACTTGAGTCTCAACAATATTAAGTAACCTACACATAGTAAGACAGGTAGTAAGAGACTGGGTGACTTGTATCTTCTGTTTTCTGTTTATAGTACCACATAGAGCTCCATACTTGATACTGAGGCTGAACAAACCCAAAAATGGGACCTACTGTAGCATTAGGAAAATGTATTGGTGGTACCCATAGCCAATCTAATAAGGAAAGTTATTAAGCAGAGGGACTTGCCCATCAATGTGAATCTCTTTGAATAAAAAGCCTGACATGGATTTCTCACAGGCACCAATGCAGTCTCAAAAGACATTTGGCTCTTTTTTTTCCTCTTTAATGTCTGATTATAAAACTTTGAAATACTAAGCTTCAGCATAAAAACCCTGACATAACCTTAACTACTGTAAAACTAGCAGGCAAAAACTATAATAATTTCAGCTTTATAATATAATCTAGAATTGAATTACTCTCATTTCATGGCAAAATCAATATTGCTAATGGATTAAAAACATGGCTGATAAAAGTATTGTTGAATTCATTTTTGGGGAATCACATGAAAAAAATGATTTTTTTTGTAGTCTGTGGCATTTGAAAGTTGGCATTAATCTGAAAAGAAACCTCATGCACTTAAGTAAGTAAATGCTTGAAGGTCAAAATAAATGAGGCTAAAAGTAGGTCTGATTAAGTGGTTGTGAATGTTTTCTGGCATACTCCATTCTATTACTAAAATACCAGTGGGAGTTTGGGGCCCAGCTGTGAAAGGCCTCATCTACAAACGGCAAGAGATTTTCCATGAAGTTGAAATTCTGTCATTTCTATAAGCATATTCTAGGAATCTGTCAGTAGGACAATGAATTGAATTAGAATCCTAAGAAAGTGATTAGTCTGCACCACTGTGCAGATTTGCAAATTTGGGCAAATCTTCTCTCTGGGTTTACTGTATCTGTACAAATAAGGGGACAGTCTGCAAGAATGTGACTGTTTTATGCCTCTGCAATTCTATAATATCCAGTAAAGTTACCATATTCACCTCATTTAGAACGTTCTGAATTTGAAATGTTAACAGCTTACTGAGGCCAGCTTTAATGCTGGATGTGGGCTTTTTGCCCCCCAAAACAAAAGTTCTCCCTTTTTTCCTATCAAAAAGCATAAACACTTGAAGATTAAAATAGAATTTTTTTTTTAAATTTTATTTATTTATTTGAGAGAGAGAGAGAGTGCCAGAGAGAAAGCATGAGCGGAGGGGAACAGCAAAGGCAGAGGGAGAAGCAGACTCCCCACTAAATAGATCCTGATCCAGGGCTCAATCCCAGGACCCTGGGTTCATGACCTAAGGTGAAGGCAGAGGCTTAACTGACTGAGCCACCCAGGTGCCCCTAAAATTGAATTTCTAATTAGAGACTCCTTATATCTGCAGTTAACTAGGGACTAGTGTTGCATGTTTTCTTTAGACAACCAGTTCTGGTTATATCATACCACAATCTATCTTTTGAAAGCATGGTTCAAACATTCTGTTTGATATATCTACTTTTTAATAATTTTATTTTGATCAAAAAAATAAAATCTCAGGCTTTCAATCAGCCATCCATAGCATCTTAGTTAGTGGTAGAAAGCCTTGCATTTGGATTAAGAATCTTCGATTCAGTTTCTAGTTCTGTCTTCTGTGCCACATTGCATCTATGTAAATGTTTTCTATATCTCAAAACTTGTATAAAACGTCACCTGTGAGAATGTGATAATTTTGCCAATAATGTATAACTTGAGTATAATCATGATGCAAAGTCCTACTCACATGCACACATATACGGTCATGCACATACCCAAGCCTGTGCTCTTAAAAAATGATGATCTATTAAAGAGAAGAGAAATGCTGAGAACTGTTCCAAATTAAAAGAGATGATAAAAAAAATGTGAAAACTAAATGAGATGTCTGGTTCTTGATTGGTTTCTGGACAGAAAAATAATCCTATTAAAGACAAAACTGGAATAATATTTGAAAGGTGAAAATGGACTATGTATTAGATAGTAGTATTATATTAATGCTAAATTTTCTAAATGTAATGCTTGTGCTCTGTTCCTGTAGGAATATGTCCTATTTTTAGTAGATACTTGCTTAGGTACATAGGATGAAGGGGTGCAATGAGTGCAACTTACTCTCAAAAGTACAGTAAAATAATAAGAATTATAAAAAGAACAAGGATATACCAAAATATTAACAATTGGTGAGCTTGAGTGAAATTTTTTTGGAAGATCATTATATTTTTTTCAGAAGTACTTGTAAATAAGAGATTTTTTTTCAAAATAAAATGTTTTAAATATACAGTTGTTTAACCACTTTTTAAATCTCTCTTATTAGAACATGAGTATTTTTTTTAAAGATTTTATTTATTTTATTTGTCATAGAGAGAGAGAGAGAGAGCACAAATAGGCAGAGAGGCAAGCAGAGGCAGAGGGAGAAGCAGGTTCCTCGCCAAGCAAGGAGCCCAATGCGGGACTCGATCCCAGGACCCTGGGATCATGCATGAACTGAGCCGAAGGCAGCCGTTTAACCAACTGAGCCACCCAGGCATCCCAAGTATTTCTTTTTTTAAAAAGCCATGGTGTTTTTGATGATGTGGAGAAAAAGGAACCCTCTTGCACTGTTGGTGGGAATGTAAACTAGTGCAGCCATTGTGAAAAACAATCTGAAGCTTCCTCAAAAAGTTAAAACTGGAACTGCTGTACAATCCAGCAGTCATACTGCAGGGTTTTTACCTCAAAATACAAAAACACTAATTCAGAGGGATACATGCATCCCCTATGTTTATGGTAGCATTATTTATAATAGCTAGTACATGGAAGCAGCCCAAGTATCCATCAACTGATGAACAGATAAAGATGTGGCGTGTGTGTCATACACACACACACACACACACACACACTGGAATATTATTCAGCCATAAAAAGAATGAAATCTTTCTATTTGCAGCATGGATGGAGCTAGAGAGTGTAATCCTATGTGAAATAAATCAGAGAAAGGAAAATACCATATGATTTGCTCATATGTGAAATTTAAGAAACAAAACAGATGAGTAGAGGGCAACAAAGAGGGACAGAGGCAAACCAAGAAACAGACTCTTAACTATAGAGAACAAATTGATGGTTACCAGAGAGGAGGTGGGTGGAGGGATGGGTGAAATAGGTGATGGGGATGAAGGAGGTTACTTATGAGCACTGGGGGTGTATGGAAGTGTTGAATCACTATATTGTGCACCTGAAACTAATATAACATTGTACATTAACTCATTGGACTTAAAATAAAAACCTAAAAAAATAGAAGCCATGGACTTTTTAATTTATTTCACCTCTGCATTTAAACTTATATAACGTATATTTGTGTTTATTTATAAGCTCACTGGTAGAATGCAAGGGCTTTAAGGACAAAGTCAGTACTTCACTCATTTTTATGTCTTTTTTAGTATCTGATAGAGTATTTAAATATGACATGTATTCAACTCAGGAATAATTGGTCAAATTATTTAATTCAAATATAGTGAATTATGCTATATGTTAGATATAGGCCTAATTTGGGAGATAACATTAATATGTCATGCATAAACCTTCCAAAGAGCCCCATGGCACTTTAAAAGTTTTTCAGACATCTTACACCTATATATATATTTTTTTATTTCTAACAGTTGTGCCATTATTATACTTCTCTTCCCCTTGCTCACTATACCTCAGCTACATGTATCATATATCTGTTTATGAACAAATGGATTTTTGCACATGCTATTATCCCAGATGTTTAAGTAGCTTGAGAAAGAGCCAGTACAGGACACCCACATGTACATGGGAGTCAGAACAAGTGTGGCTGTTGACCAGAGAAACTATTCTTCAGAAGCCAGTACCAAAATTTCTCCTCCAAAAAAAGTAGGAAAGAGTATGCACAAAATCAAGTACATAGTGTTTTCAGGAACTTAAACTTGTCAAACATGGCAGAAACATATACAGTAAGCATGGAAACATAAGAGCTGACATAGCTGAGATAAACACATATCTGTTCATGAAGAATACTATAATACCATGCCAAAGGATTTTTATTTTAAATGTTATGAAGATAGAAGGAATTTAAGCAGGGGAGTTACTCAATAAGAACTGACTTTTAAGACAAACATTCTGAGGGTGGCAGGGAGGTGGGGGGGGTAGGGATAGGGTTATGGACATTGGGGAGGGTATGTGCTATGGTAAGTGCTGTGAAATGTATAAGCCTGATGATTCACAGACATGTACCCTGGGGCAAATAATACATTATATGTTAATAATAAATTAAAAGATAAAAATAAAAAAAGACAAATATTCTGAATGGCAGTATGAAAGAATAAAAATCAAATATTAAGCAATAAAAATCAAGACAGATCATTTAGAAGGCTGAATTCTTAATCCAGTTGAAAAATTAAGTGTGGTAGCCAGTAGTCATGGGAATGCTGGCGAATGGAGGTAGGAATGGAACTGAAAGATTTCAGAGAAATGAACTTGACAGAATTTATTTATTTATTGTAAAAAGGAGTAGGACAAAGCAATGTGTACATGATTCCTGATATTTCTAATTTGGGGAAATAAGTTCAATGCAGTGCTATTTATTGAGAGAAATAAGAAAATTTCTTTCTATGAAAATAGCTGGCAATTTTAATCAACCCACTTGCTGAGAACAACTAGAAAATCTAGTATCTGAAGGCATCACGTGGTCATCAAGGAAACTGAGATTTGCAAAATCAAGACCTGAAGAAGGAAAGAGAAAAGAGTCTAGTTGTTGATGTTGATTTGTTCTTGATCTATTAGAAAGCCATGGTTGAAATATGAAGAAGATGAGGGGAAAAAAATCTAGACCTGAGAACCACAGAAATGAAGCTGAATTCTCAGTGGACTTACAGATCTTGGGGAATAAAAAAGGAGTTCAGGACCTACAAAGGAAGTTCTCTGATGAAAACCTCAGGCATTCATTCACCCAGCAGCTGAAACAGCTGTTGCCTAGGAGTACATATGAACTGAAAATAAACCTCACTAGGACTGAATCCCAGTTTTGATTTGTTTCAGCCCTAATTACATAAAGGAGATCTGTCTCTAACCTGAGAGACCAACAACAAAAATATATCCTCCTCTAAGTCATCTTGAGCCTTAAATAATCTCTATAGTTTTTCTGTAATATTCAGTTATTATTTAATAATAACCAAGATGAAGATTGGATAAGAACTGAACAAAAGGAAAAAGAAAAGGAGACTCACCAGGTATCTGGCATGAACTTTTAAAACAGCTGAATGAAATATTAAATAAATGAAAGAAATAATGCAAAAATATTGCAAAGAGCTGGATACAATAAAAATAAATTGAGGCGCGCCTGGGCGGCTCAGTCTGTTAAGCGTCTGCCTTTGGCTGGGGTCATGGTCCCAGGGTTTCAGGATCAGGCCTTGCAGCAGGCACCTTGCTTAGTGCCTCCTTCTCCCTCTCCTCCCCACCTGTGCCCTTTCTCTTGCTATCTCTGTCTATCTCTCTCTCAAATAAATAACGTCTTTAAAAAATAAATAAATAAATTGAAAAATTCTAGTACTAAAAAAAGTAAAATAAATTAACTCAATATATGAATTTCATAGCAGATTAAAAACAGTTGAGAATTAGTGGATCGAATGACATGACAGAAGAAAGTATGCTAGCTAAAGAGTGACAATAAAAAATAATGGAAAATGCAGAAGAGAATGTAAGAAAATAGGGAGAAAATAAAAGGTCTTTATGTAAATATATATGTAGAATCCCAGAGTAATAGGAGAATGAGGAGATAGATAATAAAAGTGAAAGAGAATTTTCCAAAACAGAAAACACATCAAGCCACAGATCCAAGATGTGCAATATATTCAAGAGAAATATAAAGAAAACTATAAAATTTTAAAAGCAAAGTAAGGACAAATACTTAATACAAATAAATCTTTAAAAGAACAATTTTCAACACAAATACAGAAACCAAAAGAATTTTTTAATTCTTAAAAATTGTGAAATAAAGATTACAGGAAGAGCTTTTTAGAAATCATTGAACACTACATTAAAAAACTAATGAAGTACTGTAAGTTGGCTAATTGAATTTAAATTTAAAAAGAGCTTTTTAGATAAGCAATAACTATGAAATTTTAGTGAGTCTGTCTCTCACTCATACACACACACACCCCAACTAAAATGTACTTCAAGCAGAGAGAAGATTACTTATGATAATAAAAGTAGAGAGGGAAGGTAGAATCAAGAGTGGATAAAGGAGTATGTGTTTGGGTACATCTGATATAACATTTATAGTATAATTAGTTATTTTTTAGCATGGGGTCCTAAACATATAGAGAATTAAGATGCATGGTGATAATGGTACATAAGACAGAAAGAGAATAAACAACTTAAGTATTCTTAGAACTCATATTTTTGAAAAGTGGGTAAAGGACCAATTCATATTAACCTTTTTTTCCCCTCCAGTTAATTTTTTCAGTGTTCAAGATTCATTGTTCACGCACCACACCCAGTGCTCCATGCAATATGTGCCCTCCTCATTACCCACCACCAGGTTCAGCCAACCCCCCACCCCCTCTCCTCCAGAACCCTCAGTTTGTTGCTCAGAGTCTGCAGTCTCTCATGGTGCATCTCCCCCCTCCGGTTTCCACCTATTCACCCTTCTTTTCCTTCTCCCAGTGTCCTCTGTGTTTTTCCTTATGCTCCACACGTAAGTGAAACCATATGATAACTGACTCTCTCTGCTTGACTTACTTCATCTCTTCCAGTCCCGTCCATGTTGATACAAACGTTGGGTATTCATCCTTTCTGATGGAGCCATAATATTCCATTGTATATACTAACCTTGAATAAAGAATATGTTTTGTTATAGCTAAGGTAAATACTAAAAGAAAAATGAGAATGTGTAAATAATAAAATAATTGAGGGAGAAAATGAAATAATACATTAATGGTTAATTCACCCAAGACAAATTAAGAAAGACATTTGTGAATATAGAACATGAGGCAAATAAAAAAATGTTAGTAAGATAGATTTATTTTATTTTATTATTATTTAAAGATTTTATTTATTTATTTGACAGATCACAAGTAGGCAGAGAGGCAGGCAGAGAGAGGGGGAAGCAGGCTCCCAGCTGAGCAGAGAGCCTGATGCGGGGCTTCATCCCAGGACCCTGAGATCATGACCTGAGCCGAAGGCAGAGGCTTAACCCACTGAGCCACCCAGGCGCCCCAAGATAGTAGATGTAAACCTGAATGTATCAGCGATTATATTAAAGGCAATGTAACTGATTTAAACTAGAAAGATGATCCATTAAAACAGAGCCACCTTAAGTCATTAGATAGCTAGATAGATACGTAGAAAAATCATAGAGAAATGTATCAAAACAACTAAAGTGATTGATCTGTGTTACTGCTTTTTATCCTAATGTAAAACCCTGTGATGATTAGATTAAGATGGTACAGTCATTTTACAAATACAACAAATGCAATTCAATAAATATGTAGATATTTAGTGGCTACTAGTGTTGCCATAACGCTGATATAACTTATGCCAACACTGAATAAATATACCAGGTGTCTGTTCAGAGTTTGTGAAGTCAGTTAACCCAATTGTGTGTCACAGATCTGTCATCCTTTTTATTGCTCAAATTCTAATTATTATGGTTACATATCTTCTCAGGACTCTTAATTCCCAAATTGTTCAGAGCTTCCATCCCCCATATCTAACTCTCTGCTGCTCTCCTTGATCTCTGGACCTTTATTCCACAACACAAATTTCTGTATATATTTAAATGGTTTATTGATGTTCTTGTTTTATTTTATCATTTTGTTTTAACTGCAGTAATTTTAATAGAATACTGCCCATTCTTCCACTACCCCTGG
>CM053610.1:81063508-81117121 GCA_028646535.1 Procyon lotor | reverse complement strand
ACCAGCAAAAACATCACAGACTCATAACAGATTTATGGCTAGGCCTAGTTGCATTGTGCCAATTATGTTTACATGAGCAGTCATGTACAAGCGATTTTCAGGACCCATTGCTCAAGCTCTTTCTCAAGCATTACTCAGCCTGTCCACCTGCAGGGCTCTTAACCCTTTGTGGGTGTCCAGGGGACGCAAGTCCGAGCCCGGTTTGGTCAACTCACTCCAGCTAGTCCGTGGCTGCCCACGCTATATCACTGACTATGACTACTCATTTCTTTTTTTTTAAGATTTGTATTTATTTATTTATTTGACACACAGAGAGAGAGAGAGAGAGAGAGATCACAAGTAGGCAGAGAGGCAGGAGGAAGCAGGCTCTCCACTGAGCAGAGAGCCTGATTCGGGGCTTGATCCCAGGAATGAGATCGTGACCTGAGCCGAAGGCAGAGACTTTAACCCACTGAGCCACCCAGGCGCCCCTACTCCTCATTTCATCACTACCATCTATCAGCCTTCTGATCTCTCCCATATATTTGTTGAATATATTGACATTAAACTCAGGAACTTTAAAAAATATCCCATCCTACAATAGTTTCAATATTTTTGAATGTAACCTATTCGATTCTTTCAGTTGTTTGACATACACAGTTTTTATGACCTTCATTCTATAAACATATAATATCCTGGATCTTGTTATTACTGGGAATCACTGTGCTTCTGTAATACCTAGTTACTATATCGCATTCTGATGATAGCTTTTTAAGACCAAGTTCTCTTGTTCTTTGCTTCCCACAGTAATACATTTTCTGACTGTATCCTATTTTCAGATACTCTTACTCCCTTTATTCTGCCTTATTAATGCTTCTATTTATAGTGCCTAACTCCTTCCCTTTGCTTCAGTTTAGTGGACCCCTCCTTTCTTGATATCTTTGTTTATTCAGTATAATAAGCCTGAAAACTGAATAAGTTTATTCAGTCTTCTTTTTCCATAGTTTTAAACATATATTTATCAACAACCTCAACCCCTTTGCCCACTTGGAATTCCATTACTATCCCTGCACTAAACTGCACACTTGGATCAATATAAATATTTGACTTATTCCATTCTTTACTTGGGTAGCTAAAAAAAATAAGCCTATCATACCCTCCTCCCCAATTCCCAACTTCTCTCAGGGAGCTTTTGCCTTTTTTTTTTTTTTTCGTACCACCGAGAAAGTAATTTGATAAGAACTTTCTAAACTACCTACCTCTTATGTAAACTTAACTGTAGCTCTATCTTTATCTACATTTCTTCTTTATGTAATATAACAGTTACTTCATTGTATCCTAATTTATAACCTTACACTGTTCTCTAGATTCCGTAACATTGTGCCTTTTTAAGGATAAAATGGCATTATCCTTTTATTTATCCTGTTTCTCAACTTTTTCCACTTAGGTTTTCTTAGCCTCTGTACTTCATACATAAATACATTCAAACCATCATCAAATAAACAAAAAAGCATTGATTTTACATCTAATGGAACATTATTGTTATTTTATTGTATTTACAGAAAAACTATTCTTCTAAAAACTGCCTATACTTAATAAGTTTCTTGAAATCCCACTCACTGTTTTGGTAGGATACGGCTTGTTTTCATATCATTATACTGCTGAAACCGTATCAAAATCATCATTAAAGACCATGTTGTAGCTAAGTTAGAATATGTATTTATAGTCCTTATTTCTGAAGCATCTGGCAATTGTCACAGTTTAGGTTCCTTAAGAAGAGGCCTCTGATATGTAAATTAACATGCAGAAGTTCTTTGGGATCAACACCTATTAAGAAAAGGAAGCAGGATTGGGCAGAAAGAAAAGTTGAAATATGATACAGTCTCATTGGAGGCCTAAGCCAACCCTATGGGCAGTTCTGAGGTTGAAATGACTTGGGAATTTTCCTGAGTTAGAACATAAAGAGTGGAGCTTTACAGTGAGCAGTTGTATGTGGACATTGAGAAGGAGATGTGGACCTGGGTGAGACAGTTCTCTTCAACTTGAGAAATCCTAGGTTTTAAAAGCTCAAGGCTGCCTGCCCACAGCACTGCCAGCTATTAGATAAATACATTCTTCACTTCTGAAGGGGATCTCAGTAGTGCATCATAGTATCCAACACAGCAATGTTTACCAATCCGGCTTCTTAATAAATCTCTCTTACCATATGGTTTACAATTACACCTACAAGACTTGTCAAGAAGAGTTAATTGTTAAAAATTGTGTTGAATAATTCTCCTCAACTCACTGACTCCTCAACTGCCTTCTGGTGGTTCTAGGAGAGATGCACAGAGGATAATGCCAAACAAAAAGGCCCTTTTTACTAATTGTGTGTCTGACTGCATTCCAAAGGCTTTGTTCTGGTCATGTTTCCTAATCATAAATTCCTAAACTTTTATCACTTAAAATAGAACTTATCGTGTTAACTGTAATAATATACATCTCTGGCCCATTGTATTTCCCTGAGCTACAAGGATATATATCTAATTATTTACTGGACACTTCCATGACTAGCATTTCAACTTAAACATATCTAAAATGAACTCATTATTTTTCATCTTAAAAAATGTTTCTTTATATTCTTTTTAAAAATAAAATTTGATATTAAATTGTTCATTCATAGAGAAAAATATGTAAATAATGATTGCACAGAGAAATTATAAGAAATTAAACACACCCATGAAGTCACCTAGGTCAAGAAATAAAACACTGAGGACAATAGAAATATTTTTTATGTCCACTTTTTCTCCAGAGGTAACTATTATGATTTTAGGCTTTTTCTGTTCTTTCCCTGTTGTGTGTTCATTTTCTCCAGTTTTATTGAGAGTTAATTGCATATAATGTATATAGTGTACAATGTGCTGATATGATACACATATGTATTGAAATGATTACCCACAATTAGGTTAGTTTACATATCCATCACCTCACATAATTACCATTTGGTTTTTTTTTTTTTTTTTAATTTTTTTTATGAGAACATTTAACATCTACTTTCTTAGCCACTTTCAAGTATTTGATACAGTATTGCTAACTATAGTCACCATGCTATACATTAGATGTCCAGCATTTATTCATCTTACAATTGGAAATTTGTATCCTTTGACCAGCATTTCCCCAGTTCTCCCATTTCTCAATCCCTGGCAACCACCATTCTACTCTCTGTTTTCATGAGTTTGACATTTTTAGAATCCTCACGTAAGTGAGATCATACAGGATTTGTCTTTCTCTGTCTGACTTATTTCACTTAGCATGTTTTCAAGTTCCGTCCATATAATTGAAAATGACAATTTTCTTCTCTTTATGGCTAAGTAATATTCCACATCACACACACACATTCACACACACACACCACATTTTCTTTATCCATTTACCCATCTATGAGACATTTATGTTTCTTCTTTAACTTGATGTATTCCACCAAAAATTAAACCTTATAAACAAAAATGAACATATAATCTCCTTATGTCTGATGATTCTTTCATCTGTACTTAATGTAAATGAATGAACATTAGCTCTTGTTTTAGAGCTTGTTATTTGAGTAGAAGAATATTTAATTCCTGGCTAGAGAGTTTGCTTAACATATATAACAATTGTGGGTATTAAGCCAAGCCCAAAGCATTCTTAGAGAATCGTATTAAAAATACTTTTCTTCTAGCTTTACTTCTTCAAGCTAAAACAGCTATTCCTGGAAATTGGGATCATTAGTCATACCCCCATTCCTCTTTTAAAAATTATTTCTTATCATTCAGAAATTAACATAAAAAGACATCAATTCATCATTTTTTCAGCACTTTTGAGACGCCTACTACACAAAAGGGACAGGATAAGACATCATGTCTGTGAAGCAAACGTAACTGTTTATGGAAAATCCACAGAGTAGCAGTAGTAGAGAAGTAGAATATATTCTCAAAAAACTGATTTGATTGATTTGATTAAGTTCAAGAGTTTAATGGACCTAGATATGTGATGACAGTATCAGGATTACCTGGGAACATTAAAAATTCCAGTGGTGGTCACTAATCAGTTATTTGATTAGTGGTCACTAATCAGTTATTTGATCAGTTATTTGATTATTTGATCAGTTATATTCATTAGTTATAAATAACTGATTTGATTAGTCGTCACTAATCAGTCAATTCAACACTTGTTGAATAGTGTGTTTTGCATTTTGTGCAGTAATTTTTTTACTATAAGAGATTAGTAGTCAAGAAAAAGATAAGTGTACATGCTTGCATCTCAATAATGAAGACGTTTTGAAGTATTACACTGATGTACATATGATTGATTAGAATACTTCAAAGTACTTCTTGTTTGTAGAAGTGAAAATAAAATATTAGGAAAACTTCCCCATTGCAATGGAAAAATTTGTCATTAGAATTAATGTTAAATGATTTTTCATGCCCGTCCTCTCCATTTTAGGCTTTGGTAGAATTTTAATAATGCAGACACTAACATGCATTATATTGATAAGATTCTATCAGTAGGTTGTATAGGTGGTGAATTTATGCCCATTAATTTGAAATGTGAGTTTGGGGGAAAAAAATCTAATTGGATAGATTGTCCAACTTGTAAGATTTATTTCATTTTGAATTGATTACTTCCATCAAAAGGCATAGATTTACTTGGTATGATTAAACAACCAGGCTATTTGCTGTTATTTGGTAACTAGTATATTTTCAGGGCATGGTGTGATAGATGAATTGATCTACCTAATACAATTACACCTGCTCATTGGGCTTATAAAAGAATGCTAAGAAATTCCAATAAGTAATTTCAATCTGTTCTAATAAATGGAAACTAAATCCGAAAAGCTGTTGGATCTGATGGAGGAAAAGAAAGGAACAAACAGTTTTGTTTTGCGAATTTGTCCTTTATAATTCTTACATTTATCCAGTGAAAATAGCAAAGCACACATCAGTCTGGCATAAAAGAAAGTAGATGTGGATTTTTCTCCCACATTGCAGAATATTATTATTCAAGTAGTGCATAGTTTTCAGATGTTGAGCAATTGTTGTTCTCCATCCTTTCAGCATAGTGGGAAAAAACAAAAGCAAGGCTGTTTTAAAGCAGGAAAGATTACACTGTGCAGTAAGGAGAGACTTCATGAATTTCAGTGGTATGTCACCATCATGTAGCCCAGTGTGTCCTCTAATGGTAATATAGCCTGGAGTTATTTGTCTAGGTCATTGTTGGAGTTAACACAACTGCCAAGAGTGAAGGAGCAAGTGAGTAATGAGGTAAACTTATGTGTTATATCCTGGTATGTAGTAACATGAAGAAGTAGGAGACCTGTCTGTCTGTCTGTCTATCATCTATGTTAGTTTGCAATGCTTTCACTTACAAAATACAAGACAAAACAAATTAAAACAAAAACAACTAAGTTACTTGACTAATAGGTGTGTTTTGTTTTGTTTTCACTCAGCAAGAAGTCTGCAAGGAGGCACTCCACATTCAGGGCTGCTACTAAAACTTTGTAATGTTTTCGGGAGCAAGGTTATTTTAATAGTTTTGCTACACTATCTTTAGTGCATAAACCTTTATCCTTATGCTTACCACTTTTATTACTTAGGATAGGTTGGAAGATTTTGTAGTATTTACATACAGCTCTACCCCAGGGGCTTAATACAATCAAGTGTATTTTGCTAAAGCAGAGTCCAGGTTGCATCCAAGTGAATCTCTGTGGCTGCTCTCCTCAATGCAATAACAAAACATTCCAAGCCACTTTGGTTTGTAGGTTCAGCCATCTCAGCACAGTATTTCCATAGCCCCCAATGCAAAGGAAAAGAGAGGAAGACTGGGATTTTTGACTGCCTCAAACTGGAAGTGACACATGTCATTTCCATCCATAGTCAGTCATATGGGGCAATGAGTGTAGTTTCGCATGTACCCATTACACAGGGAGATTTAGATCTTAGGAGTGATAACAATGTATAACTCATTACTGTATGGTTATAAGATAGTAGACATATAAGGTAACAGTAACTTCAGGCTGTATGTATGCTTTCTAAAGATTAAAAAAAATAGAAAGGGGTGGGGGAAGATGAATTGAGAAAGGAAGGGACAAAAAATGATTTTATCTAGTTATACTTAGTTTTTATTTGGAGCAGCACATTACTAAGACAGGCTTTTCTTAACAGAAAAGGTGGGTTGTGCTATTTTGCACAAATAATTTTGTAAGAATATTTTACCTCAGAGAACATTATATAGAGTCTTGTCCAGATGGTAGTGAATGGGCTATTTGAATTGCAAACACTAAGGCTGAATTTTTGTTTATTATCTAGCTTTGGGAAGAAGTAGTCCCTATTGCCCCATCACACTAAGGTACTATGTGTTGTTTTTGGCAGTATCAGGCTTTTATATAATGATTCACAAAGATTAGAAGTGAGTCTTCTTCCCATGTACCGCTACAGGCCAAAGTTACAAAATCTACATAGATGTCAGTAATGAGATGTTGGAGGCTATGGAATCATAGTAGAGGCTATTACCTTTGAAACTGATCCAGAAAAATTGCCAGGAATGAAGCTTGAAAGGTAGAACCAGGACTAACAGAAACCTGAAGACCATGTGAAGAATTGATTTTGAAATGTGCCTAAGAACTTCTGTTAACTTTCAGGGTTAGAACACTGGCTTTATTTCTGGAACCTACAGAATTACCAGCCTCTTAGTAGAAAGGTGTGTTTCTGGCTAACCCATGAATGTGCCAGCAGATGCCTCCACAATATCACATGTTATGTTTTGAGGAAAAGACAAAAACTTCTGGGGACTTACTGGAATTAGGACTTAACTCCCTTTCCACTCCATCTACGTTTTAAAATGTCAGTGCTGAGAAAAGGGCAATAGTCTCAGTAACTATTTTGACTCCAAGGCCTCAGAATGATAATAATAAAAAATAGTATTCAGTTTATATAATGGAGATCAACCATGCTTCTTATAGGGATATATGAAAAATTATGGATTTTCAATCAGATAACATACTATATTATGTTTAATATAAACATCTCCCCAGTTCTGCTTTGATTTTTCTCCATTTAACATTTACTCAAACTTTAAGCAGTTCTTAACTGATATCTATTGGCTAGCAGGATGGTTGAACATAAATATTCTGTAATCACACTTCCTAGTTCTGGCTACTGGTTTTGTTACTTTGTGATCTTGAATAAGTAAACGAAACTCTGATTTTTGAATTTCTTCTAATGGAAAATGATAAAAGTAATATCTATAGATCAGTGTTCTTGTGATGTTTAATACAAATGCATTTAAAGTTGATGATGACGATGATGAAGAAGAAGGAGGGGGAGGTAGGAAGAAGAAGAAGGAGGAAAGAGGAGGAAGAAGGATAATCATCATCATCATCATCATCATCATCATCATCTGGTGACTCCAGAAATACTTTATGAAGGGAATTTTCAGTACTAGGAACATTTTTGCTCTCAAGTTATTTCTTGTGACACTAGAAATGTTAAAAATAGACCAAAGAGTCCAAGGGGTAGATGTTTCTTCTGTTCTTTACAGTGGTAAGTCTGATATATATATACACCAATTCAAAAAGAGGTATTATTATAATCCATATATAAATTATTTCTAATGATAGTTAAGAAAATGTAGAATTCTTTGAATTGAATATGGTACTTAGTTTTGAATTTTTCCAAAGTGTCTCAGAGTTAAAGGGAACTAAGAAGACCCTCTACTCCCACTTCTTAAATGCTGCTTGGAGAATGGAAATACTAAAATAAAGTTTTGTTCTTCTTTACTTTCCAGTATTGAGTCTCCTGTAGTCTTCTATTCAGTTCTTCATATTCAAATATCAATCTATGATGTATCTAATAGACTGGTTCTAGAACATCAGTGATAAATGAATGGACACCTACTGGCCACCCGGACACATTAAAGATCTCATAGGGATATTATTTATAACCAGGAAAATAATATTTACTTTAAACATTGTATTTACTATGATATTTTATTCATTTTTACTCTTCCCATGTTTATTCCAGGGATTCTGCTAAGGTATCCGATATCCTTGAAATCTATTACAAATTAAAAATTATAAGAAGCTTTGAAATAATTGAAATAAAAATAGTTCCTCCTGGTTGAGTCCTGACTGTCAGGTAATGCATTATTATATATATGTAATTATATAAATATATATAATATAATAATATACTATAAATTATATAATATTATTTATATTAATAATTAAATTAAATGTAATAATATATAATATTTATAATATATAATGATATAACAATCATATAATATAATAATCAATATATTAATTATATGATAATTATATATAAATTATATATTATTTATGTATAAATAATATATAATTATATAAAAATTATGATTATATAAGTTATATATAATCATATAAATTAATATATTATATATTATTTATATATTAATTATATGATAATTATATATTATCAACATATAATAATTATTAATATATCATATATTATATATATTAATAATTATATGTTGATAATATATAATAATATATATTATTTTATATATATAATTATATATATATAATTATGCTAGATAGTATACATACTATCTAGTTTAAATCTCATATCTGCTCAGTGAGGGCAGTATCATCTCCACTTAGTAGAATAGTTGAGTGATTTGAGCCACATCTCTCACTCTTGCCTGTACTCCTGGCAGTTGTGCTATTTGAAATAATCTCCTTTTTTTAAAACCAGTACTTACTAGACATATAATGATGTTTTTGTTTCTTGATTGAATGAATGAATTAGTAAAAGGAACTAACAAATGAAATGATTAGTTTTGCTCTGAAGGTTTACCAAATTAAAAAAATATGTAAGATTTATACAATTAATAGTGTGTTAGATCTGGGCAATTATAGAAAAATCCATTTTAAACAAATAGACTATCTAGGCTACAGACTGAGAAAGAATACTAAAAATAATTAAAATAGTGGCTACTTTTTCTTTTAGTTGTGTTATTAAATAGTAACATGCCCCAAAACATTTCTTCCATAAACTAGACTAGTATATTTCAACACTTTCTACCCTATCCTCACTTTGATAAACAAAAAAATCAATGGCCTCCTTTACTGTTACTTTTAATTTCAAATTAGATTATTATCAACAAATGGAACTGGGAAAATTAGATATCTGTATAAAAAAAAGATTGCTGATTCTTACTTTGCCCCTTGTATAAAAAATTATCTCAAAATGGACTATAGCTGTAAATGTAACACTTAGAAGTATACATTTCTAGAAGAAAATTTGGAGAAAAACTCTATAAACTTAGACAGAGATTTCTTAGATATAGAACACATGAACACATGAACCCTAAAAGAATATATTGATAAATTGGGCTTAACCAATTTATTGGTTAATAATTAACACATATAAGTTAATTAATAATTAATTTAAGACATTTACTGTCTGAAAGATGCTGCTGAGAAAATGAAAATAGAACCCATTGACTGGGACAAATGATTTAAAAGTAAGAAGATAATTCATATCCTAAACATATAAAGAAGTCTCAGAATGTAATAATAATAAATAGCCCAATAAGAAAATGGACAAAAGATTTGAGTAAATACTTCGAACCTAATAAGATGTTTGGATAGTAAATGCTCATATGAAAAGGTGATCAACATTATTAGTTACTAGGGAAATAAAGTTCAAAAACTAAAAGCACAAAGATACAACATACTTATTAGAATGACTGAAGTTTTAAATATTCACCATAACCACATACTGCTGAGAAGGCAGTGCTCTTGTATACTTCTAGAGGGGAATGTAAAGTGGTACAACTATTTGACAAACAATTTGTCAGCATCATAAAAAATTAAATATACATCTATATGATCCAGACTTTCCACACCTTTATAGTTGCCTAAGAGAAAACATATGTCCTGACAAAAAGCTTACACATGTAGAGCAGCATTATTTGTAATAGCTAAACTGTAGAACAACTCAAATTCCCCATCAACAGATAAATGGATAAACAAATTGTAATATATCCATACAATGGAAAACTACTCAGCAGTATAAAAGGAATGAATTATTAATATATAAAACAACACATAAATTTCAAAATAATTATGCTGAGAGAAATAAGCCAGATAATATAAGAAGTCATACTGTATGACCTCATCTATTAAAAAGTCTGAAAAATCCAAACTAATATGTATTGATGGAAAGCATACTAGTGATTGGGGTTGAGGGGAGGAAAAGCAACCAAGAGAGATTATAATGAGGCACCAGTAAACTTTAGGAACTAATGAATATGTTCATTATTTTGTTGTGGTGATAGTTTTATAAATACCTGTATATGTCAAAACTTAAATATATGAAATTTTACACTTTAAATATGTGCAATTTTACCTTGATGCTATTTTTAAAGGCATATCAAACTCTTAAAAAAGATAATTGTGTTCACTGATATTAGAATTATACTAAAATAATGCTTAATAAAATAGCCATTATAACTAATATAAATAGAATATGTTTTTTCAAACTGTGCCTTTCTACTTTGCTGGAGATTCTGATCCACCTCTGGTCCTTGAGAATTTTAATCTGAGGACTAAGCCTATTTCTATCCCACTTAGCTTGCAGATTTCAAAGCACAAACGTGTACTATTTTTTTTCTCTTTAAAAGTAACTCCTTGGTTTTATAAAGGTCTTTATAAAAGACCTTTTATATCTCCATTTGATAGTTGAAGGAATTGAGGATTAGAATACTTAATTACTACTTAGTTCTGGACATGGTATTTCTTGATTAAATTATTCCACTTGAATTTCTCCCTCACCCCATAGAGAATTACTCTATGGATTTCTCTGCAAACAAAATGGAAAATCCCCATAATCTTCACATATTATTTTAAATTGGGGTTTTGTGATATGTTGTGAATTCAGGAAAACACATTTGAAATGGGTCAGAGAGCCACACACAAACAGTATAAAATTGTGTACTATACAAATATATCAAGTATTTTTTTTTTACCTCCTCAAAACTAAGATCTTATATCTAGCATCCTCAGCTATTTCATGTAGATCCAATAGATAACAACACCTGTTTCTTCAGTTTTTTGATTTTTAGCCATTCTGACAGGTGTGGGGTGATACCTCATTGTAGTTTTCATTTGCAATTCCCTGATAATGAGTGATGTTGAGTATCTTATCTTGTGTCTTTTGGCCATCTGTATGTCTTGTTCCCATTTTTTTAAATTGGATTATTCATCTTTTAGATTTTGAATTTGATAATTTCTTTATCTATTTTGGATACTAACCCTTTATCAGATACATCATTTACAAATAAGTTCTCCCATCCCATAGGTTGCTTTTTAATTTTTTGATTGTTTCCTTTGCAGTGCAGAAGCTTTTTATTTTTGATGTAATCCCAATAGTTTATTTTTCCTTTTGTTTCCCTTGCCTCAGGAGACATATCTAGAAAGAAGTTGCTAGGGCCGATGTCAAAGATTTATCGCCTATGTTTTCTCCTCTAGGACTTTCATGGTTGCAGGTCTCACATTTTGGTCTTTAATCCATTTTGAATTTATATTTTGTGTATGGTGTAAGAAACTGGTCCAGTTTCATTTTTTGCATGTTGCTGTGCTGTTTTCCTAACACCATTTGTTGAAGATTCTATCATTTTCCTATTGGATATTCTTCCTTCTTTGTCAAAGATTAATTGATTATGTAATTGTGAGTTCATTTCTAGGTTTTGTATTCTGTTCCATTGATCTGTGTATCTGTTTTCACACCAGTACCATACTGTTTTGATTACTACAGCTTTGTAATGTAACTTGAAGTCTGGAAATGTGATGCCTCCAGCTTTGGCTCTTTGGGGTCTTTTGTGGTTCTATACAAAATTTAGAATTGTTTGCTATAGCTCTGTGAAAAATGCTGTTGGTATTTTGATAGGGATTGCATTAAATCTGTAGATTGCTTTGGGTAGTTAACAATATTAAATATTGATATCATTATAATTTATAATTATAAAATAACACGATAATTATAACAAATATATAGTTATTAGATATAATTATTATAATTATAATATAAATTTTATATAAATTTTATAAATTTTATATAAATTATATAAATTTATATAAACATTAATATAAATGTTAAAATATTTAACAATATTTGTTCTTCCAATCCATGAGCATGGTTTGTCCTTCCATTTTTTGTGTGTCATCTTCATTTTCTTTCATCAGAGTTTTGTATTTTTCAGAGTATAGGTCTTTCATCTCTTTGGTTCAGTTTATTCCTAGGTATCTTACTTTTTGGTACAATTGAAAATGGGATTGATTGCTTAATTTCTCTCTCTGCTGCTTCATCCTTGATGTATAGAAATGCAACAAATTTCTGTACGTTGATTTTGTATCTTATGACTTAATTTGTTTATCAGTTCTAGCAGTTTTTTGGTATACTGTTTCAGGTTTTCTACATAAAGTGTCATGTCATCTGTAAATAGTGAAAATCTTACTTCTTCCTTGCTGATTTGGATGCCTTTTATTTCTTTTTGTTGTCTGATTGCTGTGGCTAAGACTTCCAGCACTATGTTTAATGAAAGTAGTGAGAACGGACATCCCTCTCTTTTTCATGACCATAGAAGAAAAGCTCTCACTGTTTTCACATTGAGGATGGTATAAGCTGTGGGTTTTTCTTATATGGCCTTTATAATGTTGAGGTATGATTCCTCTAAACCTACTTTGTTGAAGGTTTTTATCATGAATTAATGTTGTATTTTATCAAATGCTTTTTCTGCATCTATTGAAATAATCATATGGTTTTTATCCTTTAATTTATTAATGTGATGTATCACATCGAATATTTGCAAATACTAAACCACCCTTACAAACCAGGAATAAATCTTACTTGACCTTGGTGAATTATTTTTTTGTTGTATTGTTGTATTCAGTTTGCTAGAATTTTATTGAGAATATTTGGGATCTATGTTCCTCAGGGATATTGGCCTGTAGTTCTCTCTTTCAGTATTGCCTTTATCTGGTTTTGGTATCAAAGTACTGCTGGAGTGAATATGAAAGTTTTCCTTCCTTTTTTATTTTTTGGAATAGTTTGAGAAGAATAGGTATTAACTCTTGTTAAATGGTTGGTTGAATTCGCCTCTGAAGCCATCTGGGCAAAACCAATATTTTTTACCAGAGCAGCATAGTTATTTTGTAGATTATCTCTTAATTTTGGCTTGTCTAATATTTTCTCATGGATAGATTCAGATTATGCACATTTGGCTGTGAAACACATGAAGCTAAGTTTTTCTCATTGCTTCATACCAGGAGGCACACATTTTGATTGTTACAGCTGGAAATGTTAATGTTGATTGCTTAGTTGAAAAAGTATTTGCCGTTTTTCTCCACAGTAAAGTTAGTATTTTGCTCTTTGTGATTAATATGTAAGTTGTGATGAGAGATTTTGAGAGTATATAAATATCTTGTTAAGTCCTTAAACTTCCATCCACCATTTCAGTGTCCATGGATGACTCTTCCTTGATATTATTATGATGTTTTTCAAGTGATAATTTTATCTTTTTTTCCCCCAAATACTTTTATTTTTTCAGTGTTACAAGTTTATTGTTAATGCACCACACCCAGCGCTCCATGCAATATGTGCCCTCCTCAATACCCACCATCAGGTTCAGCCAACCCTCCACCGCCCCTCCCCTCCAGAACCCTCAGTTTGTTGCTCAGAGTCTGCAGTCTCTCTTGGTTCATCTCCCCCTCCAATTTTCCCCCATTCACCCTTCCATTCCTTCTCACAGTGTCCTCCATGTTTTACCTTATGCTCCACACGTGAGACCATAAGATAATTGACTTTCTGCTTGACTTGTTTCACTCTGAATAATCTCTTCTAGTCCCATCCATGTTGATACAAAAGTTGGGTATTCATCCTTTCTGATGGAGGCATAATATTCCATTTTATATATGGACCATATCTTCTTTATCCATTCATTTGTTGAAGGGCATATTGGTTCTTTCCACAGTTTGGCGATTGTGGCCATTGCTGCTATTAACATTGGGGTACATGTGGCCCTTCTTGGTAATGCATCTGCTTCTTTGGGGTGAATACCCAATAGTGTGATGGCAGGGTCATAGGGTAGCTCTATTTTTAATTTCTTGAGGAATCTCCACACTGTTTTCCAAAGTGGCTGCACTAGCTTGCAATCCCAGCAACAGTGTAAGAGGGTTCCCCTTTCTCCACATCCTCTCCAACATTTGTTGTTTACTGTCTTGTTGATTTTGGCCATTCTAACTGGTGTAAGGTGGTATCTCAGTGTGGTTTGATTTGAATCTCCCTGATGGCTAAAGGAAAAACTGACAGCCTTCCTTTTGAGATCAGGAACACAACAAGGATGCCCACTCTCACTACTCTTATTCAACATAGTACTAGAATTCCTAGCAACAGCAATCAGACCACAAAAAGAAATAAAAGTATTCAAATTGGCAATGAAGAAAAACTTTCTCTTTGCAGATGACATGATACTTTATATGGAAAATGCAAAAGACTCCACCCCCAAACTACTAGAACTCATACAGCAATTCAGTAATGTTTCAGGATACAAAATCAATGCACAGAAATCAGTTGCTTTCCTATACACTAACAATCAAAATATGGAAAGGGAAATTAAAGAATCGATCCCAATTACTGTAGCACCAAGAACCGTAAGATACCTGGGAATAAACCTAACCAAAGAGGTAAAGGATCTATACTCGAGGAACTATAGAACGCTCATAAAAGAAATTGAAGCAGACACAAAAAGGTGGAAAAGCATTCCATGCTCATGGATTGGAAGACTAAACATTGTTAAAATGTCTTTACTTCCCAGAGCAATCAATACTTTCAATGCCATCCCGATCAAAATTCCACTGGCTTTTTTCAAAGGGCTGGAACAAACAATCCTAAAATTTGTGTGGAACCAGAAAAGACCCCAAATTGCTCAGGAAATGTTGGGAAAAAGAAAAACAAAGCTGGGGGCATCATATTGCCTGATTTCAAGCTTTACTACAAAGCAGTGATCAGCAAGACAGCATGGTACTGGCACAAAAACAGACACATAGACCAGTGGAACAGAACAGATAGCCCAGATATGGACCCGCAACTCTATGGTCAAATAATCTTTGACAAAGCAGAAAAAAATATCCAGTGGAAAAAAGACAGTCTCTTCAATAAATGGTGCTGGGAAAATTGGACAGCTATATGTAGAATGAAACTTGACCATTCTCTTACACCATGCACAAAGATAAACTCAAAATGGATAAAAGACTTCAATGTGAGGCAGGAATCTATTAAAACTCTAGAGGAGAACATAGGCAGAAACCTCTTCAACATCAGCCACAGCAACTTCTTTTAGGACGTCTCCAAAGGCAAAGGAAACAAAAGCGAAAATGAACTTTTGGGACTTCATCAAGATAAAGCTTCTGCACTGCAAAGGAAATAAAACAAACAGGCATCCCATGGAATGGGAGAAGATATTCGCTAATGACACTACAGAGAAAGGTCTGATATCTAAGATCTACAAAGAACTCCTCAAACTTAACAGTCACAAAACAGATAATCACGTCAAAAAATGGGCGGAAGACATGAACAGACACTTCTCCAGAGAAGATATACAAATGGCTAACAGACACATGAAAAAATGTTCATCATCTCAAGTGCTAGTTTTCTAATTTAATAATTTGTTCTACATTTATTCTTGATTTTTACGATAAAGAACAGCTTTCTTCTCTCTCTCTTTATATACACACAGAAACATAAACACAGCACATACATATTCTTAGATATGTATTTGTATATATGTTGATGTATAGTCTTAGATATATATTGATACATAGATAGATATATAGATATACTTAAATGACACTGATAAATATCACATATATGATACATATTTGGCCAGTGGGAGTCCCTTCAAACTGACTCCTTATATCCTTTATTTTTTTTTAAATCTTTTTTTTAATTTATTTATTTGACAGAGAGAGAGATCACAAGTAGGCAGAGAGGCAGGCAGAGAGAGAGGGGCAAGCAGGCTCCCCAGCGAGCAGAGAGCCCGATGCAGGGCTCCATCCCAGGACCCTGAGATCATGACCTGTGCCGAAGGCAGAGGCTTTAACCCACTGAGCCATCCAGGCACCCCTGACTCCTTATATCCTTTAATATGTACCCATAATTTTTGCAGCAGTAGGGTCCATTTTGGTCTCATCACCATGCCACATTACCACATTATTCAAATCTCTATCTACTGTGTGTTTGTCTATCTTTCAACATCTATAAGATATTTAAATCTGCCTCAACTGACTTGCAGTTTATCATAATGATACATAGAAATCAGAAGAAAAGACGGATGGTACTTGACACCATGCCAAAAAATATTCCTATAATTTAACAGTAATAGCCTTGAAAACCATTGTATATAAACTAGGTTCATGAAATAAAAGTATCTTTTTTTCTTTAGATAGCTTCATATGATACTGAAATTTTCGAGAAACTGTCACTAAAACTCTGCTTGTTTTTGAGGTCCTACCAGTTCATCTCTTGTCCCCGGAACAGAAATATCATGACTCCCACCTGTATATCCAGCCCCCTTCCAGGCAATAGCATCCATCCACGGTGTAGAAAAATTAAAAATTAATTTTACCCCTCACACTAATATATATTTCACTAATACCCCAGTGTCAGGATCTGCGTTTCTGAAGTTTCCATGAAGTTAATCCCTTACTCTTTACTCTACACTGTGCCATCTCATTGAAACCAACATATGTATTTAAGATTGATCTTTTACTGAGGAAGTAGAGCAATGTGATAATTGTCTTCCGGTATGACATCTGAACCCTGAAGTTGTTAAATTGAGTGGTATTTCAGTAGAGGAGGTTGTGACAGGCAAAACAAAATCAGTTTTGACAATATAAAATTTGAGGTATTGCTCTGACAGCCATGGCTCAGCAACTAACTGGCAGGAGTTCTATTCACTAGTTATAGTCCATTGGAAAATATTCATCCTGATATTTTTTAAAGTGTGAATTGAAGAAAGAACAAAAAAAGAGAAATTTAGTCAAATTTCCTATTATGCAAGATTACTTAAAATCCCAGGGCCCAGAGAACACATGCATAATTAAACATATAACACAATAAAATTTATGAAAATTAAAATTTAAAAAAGCTTATACCATAAACATACTTTTGTATTGCTATCTCCAAACTATACAGTATTTTAGCTATGCTGTCTGTACTTGATGTGCAGATGGGATGAGCTTTCCTATTAGTATAATTTTTTGGTTCAGGATGAAAAAAATGTCTTAGGAAAACAGAACTCATGATCTTTTCAGGCTGTCCTGCAGAATTTGGTTTTTCCTTCCTTGATTCCTAATATATATTGGAATATATATTGATACTGATTGATTGATACTGATACTGCGTCCCTGTACTAAAACTGACCTCGCCCAGGCAGCTGTATGTAGAGTTCCTTGTGGTCATGAAATGGACCTTTCTTCAAAAACAAAAAAAGGGGCTGATGTATTAATTACTAATATTTTTCAACTATAATAATCTTCCTTAATTAAATGAATTCTTTATTTGGTTAAATGTTCATTTATTAACTCTTATATTTACTAAGCCTTAAGTTGATATATTCATAGAACACTATATGCAATGATAGGGGTCATAACACATTGATGGATAATGCACGACAGTAGTTTTGGAAAATAGATAGTTACTAAATTTCAAGATTAAAAGAATGACCATATATACCATTTTTTCCCTGATAACTAATATATGTATCCCTATGGCAGGACATGACTGTGATTGACAGCTATATTTGCAATCCCCTTTGTGGAAAACAAAAGATGACTGCATTTTACTAAGTAGAATAAGGGCAGGGCTTGACTTGAAAGAAGTTCTACTGATTACCCAGTCTAGGAAGTAGCCTTTTTTCAGGGACAATCCATGTTGGACAGTGTCCTCCCAATCAGAAGCTTTCTCTGGGGGTGTCTAGATTGGGGTGAGAGAACATGCAGATCCAGGTATGTAGTAGTGTAAGGTAAATAGCAGAGATAGAGATCAGCTGGGCCTGCAGTGGAGGAAATCTGAGTAGGTATACAATATATCCTGAGTGCTTCAAGGATACTGAGTTCCCTGGTTTCCCAGACCTGCACAACATCCTGAGTCATATTTCATTTCTCTAAGATTTTGGAGGCTGTTAAGATGCTTTTTGGTAACTCATGTGTTATGAAAATAAGTTACTTAATGTAAGTTCCCATTAACTGAGGTGAAATAATCCTAAAAAAAATCTTGCCCCAAAAGAGTGTTTAATCATTAGTCTTGTAATAAGAGGTTTCTAGATGTCCTAAGATTTTACCAATTATTTTATATTATTGTTTTACCATATGTAAGTGGCAAAAGTATTTATTAAATATTTGTAAGAAATAAAAGGCAACATTTCAATGAAACTCATTTATGACACAGTTTTAAAAAACATATTTTTACATTTAGTGTATGCTTCTGTAATATTCACTGTATTCTCACTCAAAAATATCTACTGACCTTTAGTATGTGATTATGATTCTTTTAAAAAATAAATACCTATATATTTATCTTAAGCAATGTATTACAGTTTTGACAATTTTGAAAAGTTGTATAAATTGAATTATATTCTACTTTTCTATAATTTGAAAAATTTTCACTATTATATTCCTGAGATTCATTAGTTATGTTCCATGTAGCTTTATTTCCTGAATTTTCAGTGCTGTGTGGAATTCCATTTTATAGATACTAATTATAATGTAAGTACCATTACACTACTTTTATTACAAAACTCCATTTATTCCTTTATCCTTTGCTGCATCCTTAAGAATTGTTCCATGAACACCAAAAATGGTTTTGGGGTAGCCATATCGCCATGCTAACTTACACTTACTATTCCTAAAAATCTGTAGCAATTTGTATCTGCTAAGATATATCTGCTCTAGTCTTTATAGTAATTGGATTCAATAGATAAGTAAATTTTTGTTAAAATATATATTATTGGAATTGCATCTTATCCCAGCTTGTCAGGGACTTTTGGAATCCTTATTCTATTATCTAACATATTTATCCTTTGACACATTTATATATGGTCATCTAAATCATTGATGTGGACAGGACAGGGTGGAGGTCGCAGCTCTGAGACAAATGTTCAGATACATCACTCAGATTGATAGTGCTCTGTTAACCAGTACCATTTGAATTGTTATTGGACTGGATTTTATTCTACATTACCACCTTTCCAGCCAGTCCCTGTTACAGACTAGACTATCACAAGGGACTGTGACAACTACCTCACTGGAATTCACTGTATATTGAATCTGTGTCACAGTAGAAGGTTAAGTCTCTTAGAGAAGAAATGGAGATTGGTTAAAAAAGCCTTGTTCTTTGTGATCCCTGCTAGATTAAGTGTCAATTGTGCCATTTCTATCAGGCAGTATTCATCACTGACAGATGCTTTGGGGCAGATGGGCACATATTTTGGAACTTAGAATTCTTCTCTTACTTGAAGTTTATTAAGCATACTGATGATTATTCTGCTCATTTGCAAGAGTTCAACCAAGTTCATAGACACTTCAACCCATTTTCCTGTGTATTAGTAATTGCCCATTAACCACAAAGAGAGTATTGGAGCCAGATAGTCCTGTCTAGATTAACTCAGTGGTTTTGGTCTTCAAACAGATTACTTACTCCTAGATCTACCAGGATATGTGTGGGGGAACTTGACCTGTGGTTTCAAACATGTCCATCTACACTTAGATCAAGGTATCTCAGGTATTTTTTTTTTTTTATAATCTGGGTTTCTTTTGAACTTTTTTTAAAATATTTATTTATTTGACAGAGAGAGAGAGAGAGAGATCATAAGTAGGCAGAGAGGCAGGCAGAGAGAGGGGGGGAAGCAGGCTCCCCGCCGAGCAGAGAGCCCGATGCGGGGCTCAATCCCAGGACCCTGAGATCATGACCTGAGCTGAAGGCAGAGGCTTTAACCCACTGAGCCACTCAGGCGCCTCTGAACTTTTTTTTTAAGCTTCTGTTACAGAAATATTTCTAAATACTACCCATCCAGTCTCCTGTCCTTTTCTTCCCACCCCATTTTTAATATGAAGTTATCTTTCTATTCATAGATTCTTAACCAGATTGCTAGCCTTCTGGGAGGATACTCAAAAATACCTAAAGTTTTTAGCTTGTCTTTGCCTTTTTTTTTTCCTTAAGATTTTATTTATTTGATAGAAAGAAAGAAATCACAAGTAGGCAGAGAGAGAGGAGGATGCAGGCTCCCCGCCCAGCAGAGAGCCAGATATGGGTGGGGCTCGATCCCAGGACCCTGAGATCATGATCTGAGCCGAAGGCAGAGGCTTAATCCTCTGAGCCACCCAGGTGCCTCTGTCTTTGCCTGTTTTGAGTGGGATATTGTGTAATAGAAGTAGTGGTCAGAATAATGGAGTTAAAAAAGCAGAGAGCATGTGTGTGTGCATGTATATGTGAAATAAAAAAGTTCAGCTGGACAGAAATTGTACTGTGATATAAATAGATAAAATTAAGCAGTGGATTGTTACCTATATCAATCCAGTGAACACTGAAGAGTTTGAAAATGTTTTAAAAGTTGCTGAGGAAGCTAGAATTCCCCTGGAAGTTAAATTTCCACCTTCCTTATTTCTAGCTGGTTTCTTGTTACCCTGTTATTTTTTCCCTTAACCTTTCTTCCTTGTCTTTTAAAATTGCTATCTTTGATTTTTACTCTTAAGTTTCTGGCTGTGAAGGGACTTTTTGGTAAGCATAAAATCTCTTTTCATTTGGAAGGATAACACTAGTGATTACTGCAGAAAAAGAAGGGAGGCAAGATTCTCAAGATATGGTTGGTGTATAACAATCAACAGTAAGCTTAGAAATATAAACAATCATTTTATTATATTACATTTATTACATTTTTTTGCATTCATAAATCAGAAATCAGAGAGAGAATAGTAGAAATGGCTTGCTTCTGTTCCACAAAGTCTGGAACCTCATTTGAGAAAACTCAAAGGCTGGTGAGTACTAGCCTTTATTGTAATTATCTGGAGATATCTTTATTGTCTTGTCTGGTAGTTGATGCTAGACATCAGTTAAAGTCTTAGCTGAGTTCTTGGCCAGAATTCCTATACATGACCTCTCAGTGTTACCACACTGGGAATGAATATTTCTTCTGTGGACTCTGGGCTTCTCTATAGGATGGTGGCTGATTTTTAAGCAAAGGCAAAAATTTATAGCATACTTATAATCTAGCTGCAAGATGCATGTAGCCTCACGTCTTCTGTATTGTATATGTTGTGATAATCTGACAGACAGATGACCATGGATTCTTCCACAATCTACCCTCTGATTACAGTTTATACAATGGAATATTTTTCAGCCATAAAAAGGAATAAAGTATTCTTACATGCTACAACATGAACGAACCTTGGAAATAATCATGCTACATGTTATAAGCTAGTCAAAAAATGCCGCATATGGTATGATTTCATTTATACAAACCATACAGAATTCATAGAGACAGAAAGTAGATTAGTGGTTGTCAAGGCCTGAATGGAGATGGGTAAGGATAATTACTCCTAATGGGCATGGGGCCTTGTAGGGGGAGAGTAACCAAAATATTCAAGAATTAGATAATGGTCATCAATGAACAACATTTTAAATACACTAAAACCCACTGTGCCCTTTAAAATGGTCAATTTTATAATGTATGAATTATTTCTCAAATTTAAAAATCACTTACTAAATAAAAATAAAAACTAACAGCAGCAGGATAAAAGACTGATGCAATGAAAAACTAAGATCTGACACACCTTTCTCTATTATCAGAACTCCATTGACAGGTAAAACTTGAGGTACCATCAGGAGTAAAAACCAGCAAATGAGAAGTGATTCTTCTCCCAAGGTCCCCAACAGTAATGGTAGGCTCCAAACAGCGTACCTGTTTAATAACAAGAATAAGAGATTCAGGATTAATGTAAGTAACCCCAGAAGGTATCAAGAAGAAATGAGAGAAACTTCAAAAAAAAGTAGACTACATGATAACTAAGGAGGGAAGAGGTTGTAGCCTTTTGATTCAGATATTAAGAAAAGTGTTAGAAGGAAGAACTAGAAATATTTTGTTTTCAGGTTTTTATATAATATGAGAAGTAGTACAATATTAAGATAGTGGTAAGTCTAAAGTGCAGACCAGAAACCCCATAGAAATAAGGTTTTAACCAACTAGCCAATAATGAAGTTGGAAATATAAAAATATTTAATTCAAAAGTTGTCAGAAAAAAAAGCAACAAAGAATATATGGGACAAATAAGAATCTAGGAGCAAGATGTAAAATAAAAACCCAGCCATATCAAAGATTTCATTAAATGTAAATTACTTAAATACATTTAAAAAATACAGACTTAAGAATATAAAAAAGCAAGACCAAAATATACGGTATTCACCAAGGAACACACTTTAAATATAAAAATATAGCTTTGTTAATATTAAAATAATTGGAAAAATTTTACCTTAAATAAATGCAATAACCTAAGGAAAATATGAGTGACTATATTACTATGAGTCAAAGTAGACTTGACAATAAGGAAAGGTTACCAGGGATGACAAGAAATATTTCATAATGATAAAGGGGCAATTAATTAAAAATATATACCAATCTTAAATGTTTATGCACTTATCAACACAGCACAAAAACACTAATATAACAGAAGAAAATAAACCGGAAGTATAGTTTAAAATTTAAACACTACTCTGATAGTTACTGATCAAGTGGACAGGAAATCAGTATGTATCTAAAAGACTTGAAGAACACTATTGAACAATTTTACTTAATTGTCATTTAAAGATAATGACATAGGGCACATTCTTTTTCAGTTCACATGAAAACCCATCAAAAAAGACATAGTCTATGCCATAAAAATGTTTTAAGTTTAAAAATATTTTAAAAACATGTTCCTTTACTATAGTGGGATTAAACTAGAATTAATCATAGGAAAAAAATCTGTAAAATTCCTGATATTTAGAAATTAAACAACATATATCGACCTAATCTATGAGTCAAAGACAAATTCATAAGGAAAATAATAAAATAATTTGAAGTTAAAAAAAATAAACGAAAACATAAAATAGGAAAATATGTATGATGCAACTTAAGTGATGCTTAGAGGAAAATTTATATCCAGTGTTTATATTAGAAAAAAATAAAGATCTAAAATCAGTTATCTAAGATTTTAGCTTAAGAATGGAGAAAAAAAGGGCTCCTAGGTGGCTCAGTTGGTTAAGTGTCTGACTCTTGATTTAGGCTCAGGTTCATGATCTAAGGATACCGAGATCAAGCCTCATATCAGGCTCCACAGTGGGTGTAGAGCCTGCTTGTGATTTTCTCTCTCTCCCTCGGCCCCTACCCACCCCTTCTTTGTCTCTCTCAAAAAAAGTGTCAAGTTAAATCTCTCTCCTTTGTTGGCAGCACACACATTACTCTTTTACATTCTCTTTTTTTTATTTTATTTTTTCAGTGTTACAAGTTTCATTGTTCATGCGCCACACCCAGTGCTCCATGCAACATGTGCCTTCCTCAGTACCCACCACCAGGCTCGCCCAACCCCCCCCCTCCCCTTCAAAACCTTCAGTTTGTTGCTCAGAGTCCACAGTCTCTCATGGTTCATCTCCCCCTCTGATTTCCCCCCATTCACCCTTCCTTTCCTTCTTACAATGCCCTCTATGTCTTACCTTATGCTCCACACGTAAATGAGACCTATGATCATTGACTCTCTCTGTTTGACTTACCTCTCTCCGCATTCTCTTTTATTTCATACTTCCTTAATTGCCAAGAGCTAAGAGTCTTTTTGTTTTCCTTCATTTTCAAAACACCAACTTTGGAGCTACTTTCAATTAAAGGAATGGGTGGGAAAAATAGTTAAATTTTTTCTAGCCAAGTTTTTGCTGTAAACAAATACACATGTCACAAAATGTAATTATACAAGATAAGTGCTTGCAGGTAACCATTTCTTAAATGAGAAGGCATAAGAATATCTACTGCTTGACTTGGTATAGTTTTATAAAACAAAAAGTCTTAAAAATATGGTGAGAGAAAAGAGAAAGCAGAACACACTTGGGAAGCAAATAATTTTACATTAACAAATACACACATTTGGAAAGATAACATGAAAGGGAGTTGACAAGTATAGCCCAACTGAGAAGCACATATGACATCAGGAATAAAAAATGAATAAAGTAATGGTTAGTTCACTAACAGAGAATAAATACTTGATTTAAAGTAGTATGAAGAAACTTGCAAACCTTAAGAAACTAGCCAAAAATTTTCTCTAGACTGCAAAATAATCGCAAATAGTTAAGAAATCCTCATTAATTATTTACTAAAGCATCACAGTATAAATTTAGGATACTTTTCAGACCTTTAAACATTTTCAGGTCTCCTTGCAAGGCAAGTAAAGCACAAACCAGGACCATTCACTCCTTTAAAGAAGGGTCAAATATACCAAAACAATAAGTTCATATTTGCAAACACAGGCATGAAATTCAGAAACTGAAAGCAAATTTAGGTCAGTATGTGGGCATCAAGTCAAATACAATGGGTTAGAGTTGTTAAACTTTGTCTTTTTTCCTAAGATTTAACCTAATGATTGGCCATATTTCTGGGACAGAAAGAGCCTTGAAAAAATAGTGATGGATAGCAAGTTTTGTCTATGGTGCTTATGCATTAATTTTATTGATGCCCCTAGAATCCTTCCACAAATCTTCTAAAGTGCAATTCATGAAGACTTCGTCTTGTTAGCAAATACCTGTTAACTAATGAATAAGTTTTTAGCATCAGACCATTATTTGCTTATTTTATTATAAGATTTGGGGAATTAAAACTCTCAGACCATACCTTGCCCATGTTCCTTGTTCTCTGCCAATGAGACCAAATTAGACAATTGACAACAGAGTCTAATTTGATTAACTGCAGTTATGTGGTCATGGTGATGGGAGCATGAAAAACAGTAATGGGACCTGTCTGAGTCAGAGGGAGCCTAATCCCAGGAAATGCCGAAGGTCTGGCTTTTTACTGTCCTTTACCAGCTGACTTGGCTCCAAACTCTGTGGCTAGTAGGTCCAGGCGCTCTTAAGATTATTAATGACCTATTTCTTAGACTATGTCTTATACATTTAAAAGCTTACCACTGGGGCACCTGAGTGGCTCAGTGGGTTAAGCCTCTGCCTTCAGCTCAGATCATGATCTCAGGGTCCTGGGATTGAGCCCCGCATCGGTCTCTCTGCTTGGCAGGGAGCCTGCTTCCCCCTCTCTCTGCCTGCCTCTCTGCCTACTTGTGATCTCTCTCTCTCTCTCTCTCTGTCAAATAAATAAATAAAATATTTAAAAAAAAAAAAAGCTTACCACTTAACTAAGCTTCCTGAGGGCAGAAATATACCTTAACAATATCCACCATAAGCCTGAAATATATGTACATATTTGAATTATAATAGTTTAGATCTTCTAGATGGCCAGTTCATAAGTATATTAATGGTCACCATACGTGTATAATCCTACTAAGTATTTACATTAAATTACTGGAGAAATTGTGATTTACCTGCTTGGGCAATTACAACCATCATCTCCATTCATTAGATGAATCAAATAAAGCTCAGAGAGATAAGGTATTTTGCACAAAATCACATTGCTAAGATATGTTGAATTACTATAGATCTCTTTCTATCAACAAGATATGTTCAGATGACCCTATAAATAAAGTTTTGAACAATGAAGTTCTAAAGATCTATGAAAAGGGTTTCTAAATAAAATATAGCATATTCAATTAAATTTAAATTTCAGAAAACAAAATAGTCTTTTACTATACATATGTCCCAAATATTGCATGAGACATACTTGGGCTAAAAATTATCTTTGTTTATTAAATTTCAAACTACACTTGAATTCTATATTTTTATTTACAAAATCTGGCAGTTCTACCCATTCATGACCCATTCATGATGCCAGACATTTTGCCTGTGGATTTGTTGATATCATGAAAAACTCCATCAGAAGAATTTTGATAACAAATCAGTGCATATTAAAAAGTAAAATCTACTTGCTTAGGATCATGCTGAAATAGAAGATATATAAGACAAAGTCCTCTACTCTGAAAATGGTTAGTAATCAGGTCATGCAGACAAAAGTACCCCCAAGAAAGTAACAGTGAATAATAAGACAATGAGCTAGTAAGTACTAGACTGTGAGTTAAGGGAAGAATATCAAAACAGCATCAACTAGCCAGAGAATACGTAATCAAGGGAGTGAAGAGAATTAGTAGTAAGAAAATAAGCCTGCCTGGGAAAAGTATTACTCTAAATTGTATCTTATTCTTTCTATGTCTGAAGCATGGTAGGTGTCAATAAATTTTAGTACCTTTTGTTGAATGTGTGCAATGGAAACCCAAACTCTTTCCTAAGCAGAGGGAACAACAAAAATGTAGCCATAAAGAAAATAATAATGATAGTGACATGAAGACAACTTTGAATGAAGTAGAGCAGTTCTTCTCAAAATGTGGTTCCCAGATAGCAGTATCAACATCATGTAGGACTTTCTTAGAAATGCAGATTCTCCAGCTTCACTCAAAAAAATACTGAACCAGAGTAATTTATTATTTTAATAAGCCCTTGGTGATTCTGATGTGTAGTAATGTTTAATAATCACTGAAGTAGAGTTGGCAAATGCATCTTTATTTTTCTATCAACCAGGACAAGCAGCTTGGGTAGACTGTGTCTACACTACAAAAAGTTAATCTCCAATATCAGCTACAAACCTGACAGATATAAACACAGTATCCAAACAGTGAATTGTCTAAAGCCTCTAATATCTTCTTAAAATCATTCAAACTCCTAGCTAGGTAGGAGATCAATCTTTAAGATTGGTAGGTCAAAATTTTTCAACATACTCTACTACTAAGAAATCTGCTCCTAGAGGTGTTGACTTTCCACTTTCAAGAATCCGAAGTAATCATTTTATTTGTACAGCAGTTACTCACTTGATCTACTATTATTAAAATAGCATGATATTATTTTTTCTGGTAAATCCCATCCATTTAACTAAAATGTAATGCAGAAGGTCTTTAGAAAGTTTCTGGTAAATGTTATGATTTTCAAATAGAGCTTGAAAATAAAACAGCTCAAGGGGATATTTGACAGTTAATGTAAAGTTTTAGCCCTGGTAGTTGTGAATAATAATAGTAGGTAGTATTTATTGAATGCTTTTTGTAAATCAGATTCTCCTTGAAGACCCATATATGTGTAGTCTTTTTTTTTTTTTTTTTTTTGAGATCTTATTTATTTATTTGTCAGAGAGAGAGAGAGAGCACATGGAGGGTGAGCAGCAGGCAGAGGGAGAAGCAGGCTCTTAGCTCAGCAATGCAGGACTTGATCCCAGGACCCTGGGATCAGGACCTGAGCTGAAGGCAGACACTTAACCAACTGAGCCACCCAGGCATCCCTGTAAAGTCTTAATTAATCTTCACAAAAACCTTATGGGATATCATTCCCATTTTTATTTGAAAAACTGAGGCATCTAGAAGTTGCATAGTTTACTTAATTCGTGAAACTGCTAAGGGAGAGCAATGTTAACAGTTTATACAGTCAGCCTGTGGAGTCTAAGCTCTTTAACCATGACAGTGGCCTACTTGCTGTGTTTGAGCAAAACCTCATGATTAAGCAGCAGCAAATCTGTGGGATAGTTTGATAAATATTAACTAGCTTATAGAAAAAAATTTGTTTCTCAAAGGAAATACATCATTGTGATATAATGTAGGCAATGGAATATTGAAATTTGAGAAAATTTTGAATTCCCCATCAAAATTAGTATTAAAAATAAATGTTTAATGTAAGAAAGCAACATTTGGGATAGTGTGATTACAGTAACTACCCTTTTAAAATTTTGAAGCATTCTATTCAAATTAATTTTCAGAATATCAAAATGTTATAAATTGGCATGATTTATGATGGCAATCTTTTGCTATCAGGTCATACATATACACACGTGTGTATGTGTATTTTTTTTTTTAAAGATTTTATTTATTTGACACAGAGAGATCACAAGTAGGCAGAGAGGCAGAGAGAGAGAGAGGGAAGCAGGCTCCCTGCTGAGCAGAGAGCCCGATGTAGGACTTGATCCCAGGACCCTGAGATCATGACCTGAGCCGAAGGCAGAGGCTTTAACCCACTGAGCCACCCTGGTGCCCAGTGTGTATTTTTTTTTTTTCTATCCCAGATGATATTAAATGTAAATGAGGCTATTTTTATTGTTCAGAGTTAGAATTATAAGTATTTGTTCCAGTGCCATAAGATATTGTAGAAATTGGCAAATAGGCATAATTGTCCAATTACAAGCAATATCTTGCTCATAGTTTTTTATATATATTAGAAATAACATTGGAGAAATGGATTGGGGTCATATCAAATAGTGCTGTTGTGGCTATTAAAATTTTGAATTTTATTTGACATGTAATGACATTTAGAGTTTTTATTTTTAATCAGGAGTTATATAATAAGGGATGACTTTCAGGAAGTACAATGTGTGAGATGGATGGAAAAGGAAAAAATGGTCAGAGAAATGGATTGTGAAGTTACTAAAATTGTCCAGGTGAAAGATAATGGGGGTTTATTTTTTCTTAAGATTTTTATTTATTTATTTGAGAGAGAGCAATAGAGCCAGTGAGAGAGAGCTTGAGCAGGGGGAGGGGCAGAGGAAGAAGCAAGGTCCCCATTGAGCAGGGAGCCTGATGCAGGACTTGATCCCAGGACCGCAGGATCCAAGGATCAGTCCCTGAGCCAAAGGCAGCTGCTTAACTGACTGAGCCACCCAGGCACCCCAATAATGGAGGTTTAAATTAGAGTATTTCAAAAGGAATGTAAAAGAGGAGTCAGAAACAATGGGTATTTCAGTCTTAGAATCAATAGCAGGTGAGAATGAGAGAGAGGGAGAAGCTGAGATGATTGTGAGTCTTTGAGTGATAGGTGGACACAGTGGTACCGTTAATAAGAAACACTGAAATGAGCTCTCCACACTACCCCCATCATGGCAGTCACTGCTGAGACAACTGTTTCCACTTCAGAAAATGACAGGATGAAATGAGGTTCCTCTGAGGTCCCTTCCAACTCTAAAATTCTGTATTATTATAAAAATAGATTTGAAATTACAAGTAACTGAGGCAAGTTACCAGAAATATAATGAATGCATAGACATAGGCATTGGCAATAGGTTGGAAAATGTCCCTCTGTCAAGTTCTAACATTTTTACATCACATTTATAAGCATGCACATACAGAAAATAATGCTAAATATGACATAATTGAATCAACTCTAGTTCTTATGTATTTTTTTTCCCCAGCAATTTGATGACCCCTAATTTGCTGACAATAGCTGTATCACTTTCATGTTACCAGCATGGATGGATAAATGTGTAAGTTTTAACATTTATATTTGAGTTACAACTTCCAGAATCTCAGCTGAGTCATCCTTAAGAAATGAGTAAAAACACTAAATTAGCAACCCCTGGCTCCTACTACATGACAATAAAAAACTAAAATTTCCCTGAAGAATAGCTTAAATGAACTCTTTCCTTTGCTCATCCGATGGGCAATGTGGTCTTTAAAATGTGTGACTCAAGTAATGAATATATTTTGGAGAAAAGAATCTGACTGAAAGTCAAGATGTACCAAAGGATTGTTCTTTCCTAATAATGTGGTGTCCTGCTGATTGACTTTCTAAACCCACTTGATAATTTGCATAATAGAGAAAGTGATAACTTTGGAGAACATACACATTTTCTTCAGCAGTATAAAATGAAATCCCGGGTTATGAGGCCAGGCTTTACAAAGGGTCATCACTTACTACTTTGTTTCCGTGACTGTAATTTTCTCCCTTTCAAACAACTCTAGTACTCCTGCTAGAGCAAGTTTTCTTTCACTAGCTCACTCTGTGGCCCAAGATTTCCAAGCTCTGTTTTCATATAGACAACTATCAGACTCCTAGTTGGCCTTCAGTGTCCTCCACTATCTAATTGTACTCAAATTATGTAAATTTATCTTCCTTTGATTTTGGTCCACTCTTCAGTATAACTCCTCCCCCCCCATAATAGGCCACTCTCTACTGCTTGTACATCTTTCTTTTATGTTCCTCCCTCTCTAGAATTACTCCTTCTCTACTTCTCCAATCTACACCCTCCAGTTTTAAAAGCACTGTTTTACCATTTTGCTTCTTTCATTCCAACTAGATTTTTTCTCCACAATAATAGGAAATATGTATCTTCTCTATTTAATAATTTTAGTTAGTACTTGCCAACTGATGGAGAATTATGATGAGTTTATTGGTTTTCTGAAAAACTACTACCTGTGGTCATGGTAACAGACCATGGTAACAGTAGCCAAAGTATATGAATGCATATATGTATTTGATAGGTCATTTTAAATAATAGTCATTAGTCTTTAGAGTATTTAAATAATAATCATAATTTATGCTTGGCAAACATTTAAGTACCTACTATGTTTTAAACATTGGATTATTGTAAATTGCAAATTTACATTGTAAATATAATGTTATAAAATAAACCACCAGAAAATCTCAGTGATATACAGTAAGCATTTATTTCTCTGTCACATGTCTGCATATCATTTCAGGTGCAACTGATCTAGGCTAGACTTAACTGGATTTAACACCTAGCTCTGATTGTTTTTTTTTAAAGATTTTATTTATTTATTTGACAGAGAGAGACACAGCGAAAAAGGGAACATAAGCAGGGGAAATGGGAGAGGGAGAAGCAGGCTTCCCACCAAGCAGGGAGCCTGACACGGGGCTCGATCTCAGGACCCTGGGCTTAGGACCTGGACTGAAGGCAGAGGCTTAACAGCTGAGCCACCCAGGCACCTCCTAGCTCTGATTCTATTCTAGACCTACTTCAAGTATCACTCATCATCCTTGGATTAGGGACAAGACAATGTAGTTCTTCTGATGGCAAAATGTAAGAGAAGAGCACAAGGTCAACCCTACATGTCCACATTTCAGAAGTCCACCTGTGTCTTCTCCTGTAACATTATGTTGGTCAAAGCAAGTGATATGACTGATCACCAAGTCTGGGGAGACCATGGCAAAGTGTGAGGGTGAGCATGTACTTAAATCTTACAATAGACTGGTAAATTGAGAACAATAACTTCATCTGTCACAACAGAGCAGACATAAAAAGCTGGCTGATCGTCAGTCCTGCTGTCCTGCAGTTTATAGTCTCTTTAGGGAAACAAAGTTAAAAGGTGATTAAAATGCAGTAATATGAATGAAACATGTGAGATCATGTTGAGAGAGATCCACACTGGTCCACACTGGTCTAAGATGGTATATAAAACCACTGTTTGTCGGATAGGTATAGATTAGGTACTGGCTGATATCAAGGTTACATGGCAGTTGGACTTAGGCTAGGCATTCATGGGAAGTAAGGAGGTGATAAGTAGCCATAATTAGAAAGAAGGATATTTAGAGTGAAAAAAGTTCTCTCAGATACTATTTTTGTTTTTAACCACTTTTCTATATATCAGTGAAATAGGAAAATGAGAAGGCACTTGAATCTCACCCACCAGTTGTGGGTACAGCAAGAACCTTCAGCAAAATCAGTTTGTGAGATAGAAAAGTAGAGTAAGTCCCTGGAAGTAAACTACTTGCTGTCAGAAATTTTTTAATATTTGTTTTCTCTTCCCAGTAACTCTATGCATAGCTATCACATGACATTAAATTGCTACATGGTGATCCTACAAATCCACCCAAACATAGAAGTTCTGATATGGTCGGTGCCAGAGTAGAGTTATCAGGAAAATGAAATGACCACACCATACTGAGTAAAACTTTGAGAATTATAAATGTATTTATAAATGAAAAAATAACCTTCCATTTCTCTTTAAATGCTTTTCTTTGTGTGTGTTTTCATTCTGTTGACAAGTACTCAGTTATTGGGTCTGGGAGTTTCTTGGAGGAGGGAGAGGTCCAAGAAAAGGCTCAATTCAGTTTGACAGCATTAGAAAGAAGGGATCTTGTCAATCACTTTCTTGTCATAAAGTGAAGAATGAGGGAGGATTAAAGGGACAAGATTAAGAGTGAATCTAAAAAAAAAAAATTGCTCAATAGGTCACTCTGTTCTCCACTACCTTTTAGTTTAATTTACAAGTTATGAGTCATTTGACTCATTAATTATTCACCCCATTCACCAGGATCAGAATGTGAGTTTAAGGTCCCAAACTATATTAAGACACATTCTTTGTGATTAATATAATCATGGGCTGCATGATGAAAGGGCACAGAATCATGTTCTCAGCGTATCTCAGTGTATCGTGCTAAGTATTAAAGTAGGGAATGACAATGATTCTGGTACCTGGAGTTAAAAAAGAGTAATTCTTCTCTGGAGCTCCATAAGCCAAGATACAGTATAACTTTCTCTTCCTTAGTCCACCCTAAATCTAACACAAATTTCTCTACCCCATCACAGCTACACATCCCAAGTTTCTGTTTCAAAATAAGCTTGGCAGAAAATGTATATGAAGTACATTTATACCTCAGAGCATGGCTATTTAAGGCAAGTTTTTGTTAAGTGCAAGAGAATGGGGTGGATTGGCAGTGGTTGGAAATTGGAAACACACACATATGGAGAAGAACATGGCACTGGGAGCTAGACAACTCTAACGGTGTAGGAAGAATGACAGCAGAAGGAGTGATTTAAGAATCACAAGGGTTTGGTCACAGATAAGAGATCTACAAAAGGGAGTGGTTTGTTTAGACATCTAATCAGATCAGAGAATCCTGACCATTCAAGATGGAGATAAGCAGTTAGCATTCTGGCAATTTTAAGCAGTTCTTGAGGCAGCAACCATCAGAAACTGGATACTAAAGAGAAATTTGGGTGCTGTATAAAGACAGAACCTCAAGCATTTGAGGGGAAAAAAAGCTGTTATAACAACTAGAGCATGAGCTGAAGCTCAGGTTATAAGAACGAGGTAAAGCCTGGTATTCGGTACTTAGGTACTCACAAGTCAGAGGCAGCTGATGAGTAAAAGGTGGCAGTGTTCAATTCTTTAGAATTAGTTGAGGAGGACTTACCCACCTCACTACTGGCCTACACAGGGGCTTTAGGCTAAACTTTTAGATAAGCATCAAGAAATATTAGTTATGGGTAAAGGAAAAACAAGAAAATTTGAGAACATCCACTTTATTCTAAGACAGTAGTGTTGACTGTTTCATATTTGTTGAGTGGTAAACCAGTCTTAATGAAAATTTCCCTGTTCTCAATCCCTGAGACAATTCCTAATCCTATGCTAGTTCAAATGTGGCTTTTTTGCAAAGCCTATAGTCTTATAGTCCTCAGCCTCTGGTCCTAATATTAGCAAATAAATTAATACAATCTATACGAGACAATATTGGGGTCTACTATTAATAAATGAGGAATTGCAATAGTTGAACTTCACTTTTAAGATAACTCTACCTAAGAAAATTAAAAACAATCCCCCCCAAAACAGGGTGTTGGGTTTGCATATTTAGATAACCTTTTTTTTTTTTTCTTGTAAAAGAGAGGTTTATATCTAGAAAATTAAATTACTTCTCTGAGGTGAAAATGCCAGTCTCATTCATTTATCACATGCTTTAACTTTCACACAAATTTAAATATTAGGTTCCTATGTTATAATGTCTCATGGTGTTAATAGAGCTGCCTTGTGATTTGTGAGCTTGAGTCCTCCAGAGAGGATGTGAAGATGACAATGATGAAATAATGATAATGATGATGATCATACCAGTTACTGTTTGTTGAACACAGAAATTATACTGAGTAAATTCATCTATTATTATGTTTCATATTGATAATTTAGCTATTATTACTACATTTTATGGGTCAGGAAATGAGCTTAAAGAATCTAGGTGACATCCATGACATGTCACAGTAAGTAAATGGAAGTTGTTTTGAAAATTTAGGCCCAACCCTGAGATGTTGGACTTCTAGGGTCAGAGGAGTGAGATCCTAAGAAAGGTTTAAGAATGAGGACATTGTCTCTTCCATAAAGAATTTGAAGTTCTGTCATGTATACCTCTTCCTAATTTATTTCCCACATACAGATATTTGACATTTTATCCAAATATGTTGATAGCTTCAAAGGAACACCTGGACATAATCCAGGAGGAAAGTATAGCTTGGAATTGGCTGGGATGTACCAACTTGTGTCCATCACCAATGAAACCCAGAAACACTCTGTGGAGGCCACAAAAGTCAGAACTGCTAGTATCACTGAAGAAGTGGAAAATCAACCTGTAGCATGAGAAGGCAGTAGATGCTAATAGTCAGATAAGAGATTTAATCCACATGAAATCCAGCCTGCCATTAAATAAGCCATTGTGACAGGAAAAAAATAAATAAATAAAAGACTCAAACAGCTCTTAAAACAAGCCAATTGTTTGTAAGACTCTGAGAGGAAATTTATAATCCCTACAGTTTCTAATTATTGTGTAAGTGCCCACTTTGATTGTCCCCTGCAGATAGATTGAGGAAGTCAAGCTATTTTGACATTCTGCAGTTTACAGGCAATCATGCATTTTCATTGTCATTTCACAGAGGAGTCAACAGTATTATACTGATAGATCTGTTTGAAGTCAAATGATTAGTGGCAGCATCACTATATGCACATTTTTTATTCAGAATTACTTTGAAATCAATGGTGTATCATAACACACACACACACACACACACACATATACACATGCACACAGTGTTTATATTGAAGCAATAACCATGGTGATAGGATATTTAGAATTGAGGTCTTTGAGAGTTAATTGGAGTTAGATGAGGTCATGAGGGTGGAACCCTCATAATGAGATGAGTTCCCTTACTAAAAAAAAAGACACCTGGGAGCTTGCTCTGATCTCTCTCTTAGCCATCGAAAACACAAGACGATGACCCTCTGCAAGTCCAAAGACAACCCACAGCAGGAATCAAATTGGGATATACCTTGATCATGGATTTCCCAGCCTCCTGAACTGTGTGAAAATAAATTTCTGTTATTTAAGTCACCTAATCTATGATATTCTGTTATGGCAGCTTGAAGTGACCAAGACAAGGGCTCTTTCTTTTTGCTCACTGGTGACAGTGTGAAAGCTGAGGAGTTCCAGCCTGGAAAGAAGGATTCTAAAGCTGGCATTCCTGACCTGCATTTGCATCCTTTCCCTTAACCTTGGTCTCCCCCCTCTCTTTTCTTCCATCCGAGGAGGACTCTTTGAATAAGTTTTAACTTTTTACTGCACATTGTAGGATTCTGGAAAGGCTCTCCAAAATCTTTCCCCAAATCAGGAGAGGTTTTAGTTATGGAGTAGTGCAAGGAGCTTCTCAGAAGAGCTACTGCTTTTCTTCCTGCCAGTGTAGTTCACCTACTCTTCTGATAGATGCTACAGCCAAATATGTAGAAAATCAACCTGTAGCATGAGAAGGCAGTAGATGCTAATAGTCAGATAAGAGATTTAATCCACATGAAATCCAGCTAAAGTGGATTTAGTTTAGTTGAAAACGAACTAAAAGAGAAGTTTCCAAAATTACCCTAGATGATGGCTTCCATGCTCAGCTTTGCTTTTGCCAAACAGACCAGATATTAGAGTTCTTTTGACTGTCTATATGTCTTGGAATTAAAGACTATTTACATAAAAGTTCATTGTTCTTTCCTCCCAAATACTTTTATTTTTTCAATGTTACAAGATTAATTGTTCATGCACCACATCCAGTGCTCCATGCAATACATGCCCTCCTCAATACCCATCAAAAGGTCATTGTTCTTAATTGATTCTCCTGATTGCTGACTCTGGCCTTTTCACATTCTTTTTGGTCTTCCACTAAATACAAGGATAGGCATAAAGAACTAGAAATATTTTTTAAATGGTATAGATCAAAGTAGAGAGAAACACATGGGGTAGTGAATATTTTAAATACTGAAAACAAATGTTAGTGAAGGATGATATAGCAAAATACACGACCCAAGAACAAAAAATTAAGAATTGGCAAAGCACCAATTGTTTGAGTTTGGAGAAGCTGTAGGGTGAAAAAGTCCAAGGCTAACAGTAGCTTTTTTTCTTATCCACATACATGACGGTACCCTCCAGAGCGACATTACTACTCAGACATCTACCAGGACACAGGTAGTGCCACACAGGCACAGTTCAGTTATCCCCAAACCAGTTGTGTGTGGGCATGGGAGCAGGAGCTGTTTGTTTTATGTAACAAGTGCTCTTGCTCTTTCCCTCATTCAAGAAATAGTCTATGTTCATCTCTTCATAGTATCTTCCTCTTTATCTTGATCATCTTTCAAGATTTAGTGTATGTCTGAATCTTTCTAGGCTAACTCAGGCCTCATGAGACATCTATATGCTGAATACACAAGGTGTATGGAGATATATATCCATATCCATGGATATGTATGTACACACACACACTCACACACACACAGACACACACTATATATATCTTCTCTACCAACTTTTGTAAGGTTACACATACTGTAAACTATGCCTTCATCCCCCCATTAGAATGCACGAAGTCAGTATAAGTTTGTTCTTTAATTAAATGTATACTCATTTGCTACTTAATATGTAAAGCACAGTGCTAGACCTTGTGGGAAAGTTGAAGAATTATGGCCCAAGTTACTCAAGACTCACAATCTAAGAGAAAAGAAAGCCATTTCATAAATACTTCTAAGATAAGATAAACTGACTTTTTAAAAAATGTTTGTTTTATTGTGGTAAGAACACTTAACAGTAGACCTACCCTCTTAAACTTTTAAGTGTATAATACACTGCTGTTAACTATAGGCACAGTGTTGTACCACAGATTTCTAGAACTTACTCATCTTGTGTAACTGTAACTTTAAACCTTTTGATTAAGAACTTCCCATTTACTTCTGTCTCCAGTCCTGGTAACCAGCATTCCTCTCTCCACTGAGTTGACTGTTTTAGCTACCTCATAGAGATGAGATCATGCAGTATTTATTCTGTGACTGGTTTATTTCACTTAGCATAATGTCTTGCAAGTTTATCCCATGTTGATACATGGCAGAATTTCCTTCTTTTTTTAAGGGTAAATAATATTCAATTTGATATATATACCACTTTTGTTTTCTTTTAACATTCATCCATAGATGGACGTTTGTTTTCATATCCTGAGTATTGTGAACATAGCAATGAACATAGGAGTGCTGATATCTCTTTGAGGTCCTGATTTAAATTCTGTTGCATAAATATCCAGAATTGGAAATGCTGGATCATATTATAGTTCCATTTTTAATTTTTGAGGAGACTTCATACTGCTCTCCACAGCAGGCTCACCATTTTACATTTCTACCAGCAGTGTACAATGGTTCCAACTTCTGCATGTTCTTGCCAAACACTTGTAGTTTCTTCTTTTGATAATAGCTATCTTCATAAGTATGAAGTGATATCTTATTATGGTTTTTATTTGTATTTTCCTGATGATTAGTGGCACTGAGTATATTAGTTTTTTTTTAAAGATTTATTTATTCATTCATTCATTCATTCATTCATTCATTCATTCATTCATTTATTTATTTGACTGAGAGAGACACAGTGAGTGAGGGAACACAAACAGGGGGAGTGGAAGAGGGAGAAGCAGGCTTCCTGCTGAGGACGGAGCCTGAGGCAGGACTTTCCCAGCCCAGGACCCTGGTGTCATGACCTGAGCTGAAGGCAGACCCTTAATGACTGAGCTACACAGGCACCCTGAGTATATTACTTTCATATGTACTGCAGTTCTGGAGTTATAAAAGTACAGTGGAGAGAGAGCCAGAAAATAACTGTAGAGAAATGTGTGAAGGGTTCTTGAAGGAGGTGTGCTTTATTATAAACCAGTGAAGACAGAACTTTAGATGAAGAGAATAGATTGAACAAAAAAATACTTTGGTATGCCCCCTGTGCTTTCTTTACCACATTCCAAATGTACCTTCTGATTCTCTGAGAAATTTCTTTACTCTGATAAATTAGATCCTGATGACCTGTATTATAATTGTACTATCTATATTCATAATGTTATCTTCAAAGTATTTTTACAAGACATAAATTTTTTTAAATATCTGTAACAATCCTCCAGAAAAGATCCCATTAACTCTGTTTATAGATAAGCAACTGGATACCCAGGCAGATTAAATACAGAAGAAATTAATAGGCTTTCAAATTAAACCCATGTTTTAAAACTTTAAGACTAGTACATCTCTAACTTGATAGACTTTTTTTCTCATTTAGAAAATAAGCTGTCTTAGGGCACCTGGGTAGCTCAATTGGTTAAGTGTCTGCCTTTGGCCCAGGTCATGATCTCAGGGTCATGGGAGGGATCCCTGCTTCTGGCTCCATGTTCAGCAGGGAGCCTGCTTTTCCCTCTCCTTCTGCCTCTCCCTCTGCTCTCTCTCTCTCACTCTCATCAAATAAATAAAATCTTTAAAAAAGAGAAATATTAGAAAATAAGCAGTTTTTTTTTGTATCTGGGGTAAGAAGACAACATATCATGTCTCCTTTTAATTCTTAGAAAGTGAATAGTTTACTTAATTTTGAGTGTTAATAAAAATATAAACACCTATGAAAATTTTTAAAGATGTGTATAGAAAGTTATATTAAAATAAAAATAGTTTTTAATTAGTAGTGAATTTATCACATATATGAAAGAAGGTACCTGGATGAATCTAAGAGAAGTAACTTTAAAAAACTATTTCCAATGTTTTTCATTAATGACATTGTGATTATTATTGAGAACTCTGCTTGGATGGAATTGTCTCTTATTTTCAGATACATGTCCTAGAACTTCGTATATTTGTAAATGTTAAGAGAGATTCTAAAATATACTTCATTTTTCTCACTCATCTTTTTCCCTTCTTCCACCAGATACTCTTCAGAAAGGAATTTCTTATCCTCCTCTGTGATACCTTATAAAAAGCTAGAGGTATATACTTTTAATTAAAAATGTTTGAAGCAGAAAACAAATGATGAGCATGTTACAGTGAATGACAGGTGACAGAAAAGTTGACAGAGCTTTTTTTTCTTTTTCTCTGATGTCCCCCATAAAAGGCTTCATTTCCTATGACATTGACAGTATCTTTCCACTATTAAAAATATTAAGAGTATAATTAGTGGCTCTTGGCACAGGAAAAGAGTCATTTAAAAATTACCCTTATTTACTTTTTATAGAGTCTGTCCAACGGAATATTAATATTTAGTGAATATGGCAAAAGAGCTATAGATTTTTCTCATCCAAGAAAATGGTTAACCTCAGAAATAGTTTTCAAAAATCATTATCTCCAGAAATATAGTTGGTCCTGGATTTTCATCAGGCCCACTTATCTTTCCAGTGCCAGCCCTTTCTTTTAGGCTGTGGAGATCTAGAGTAGGATAGTACATTACCCATAGTATTTGTAAAGTGTTCATTAATCTCTGCAGGTGTTTCAGACCCTGAAAGGAACATGATGTCTACCTCATCTCCTCATCTTTTCATTCAGCTTTTGTACGTAGGACTTAAAGTATCTTCTGTGAGAAAAATATCAGCAATAGTCTATATTAATCTATCTTCTCAGTGTTTGTATAGTGAATTCAAAAGGTTAATACATTTGAAACTACATCATAAAGTATTAAATTCTATGATTTTGTACAAAAATAGTTGTAATTTTTCATCCAAATAAAATTTAAGCCTACTTGTTTTATTGACCCAAAGAGGGCTTCTAATGCTGTAGGTAGACACATAGGTGTTCTTACAAATGCATATACACAAGTACACCTATATTTTAGTTAAAAGATTTTTTTTTACCAAATTAAAACAAATACTATGGACAGTATAATTAATTTGTGCATAACAAATATGGTCCCTGACAGTTATCTCATGGGTTAACTATAAAATTCAGGAGGCCTAATTTCTTTTTTCATCACCAATAACATCATCATCTACCAGTATTGTAGATGCACTACTAACCTCTCTGTTACAGTTTTGTCATATGTAAATGGGAGTAACTCCATCTTGTGATTCAGTGGGTGGCTGGTTCAGCTGAAGCCTGAGTCACCTCGGCTGTGATTCTGTGGTGTCAAGTCAGGGTGAAGATTCTGATCTGAGTACAATTATGTACTCATTACCTCTTTTAGTTCTGTCCTAATTCTGTCTTTTCTCCATAATTTACCACTTTTCTTTTCTCATGAAAATGTGAGAATATGTGTTTTTTTCATCATAAAAAGAACCTTCTTCATATCCTTGAAGAAGCTTAACAAAAAGAATCTGCTCCAGACCATAACTAATCACTGAGATGCTTTCCAGTTCCAATTCTGATATTCTGCTTTTTACCACCTTCCTCAGCCAATGAAGTTGACCTACCTTCATGTATTTCCTGTTGCAGAGATGTTGTCAGATTGAAGTAAACATTTATAAAGGGCTTTGATCTTCTGAGAAGAAAAGGTTATTAGATGAAAAGCGCTTTCATCATTGGGTGTCTGGGCTTTTTCAAATGCCATAGACAATATAAGAATTTCAGAAGATTATTATAAAGATAGGAAGTCTGCCACCCTTTGGGATTTTTTTTTACAGTCTCAGCACTGGAATTTAATAACCATTCAGAAAGGAAGAGATTTTTAAATGTTTCAGTATCCCCAAACCATCTGTGTTAAGTCTTGATGGTAAGTCTCCCGATATCTTGGCATCTGTATGCAGGCATCAGGTGATGACTTTGAGAGACTTCATGAGGACAAATCACCAAGACATTTTTTTCTCTTTTTGGCATTGTGTCATTCCTCCTTAAATAGCCACTTAGTTCCTCTTTAGTGAGTTAAAGAAATAAATGGAAGCTCTTAAATGGGGCATATTTATTTTGGTAAATTATTAAATAACCACAACATAATGAAACCATTTGGTTGCTAACATGGATGATTATTCAGATAAAGAGCAAGTATCTGGAAAAGAAGGCACTGACTTCTCAAACTTGGCCTTGCTCCTGAATTGTTTACCTAACTTAATCATTTAATTAACACTCAGTTTTGAACATAGGAGATGTCATGTGAAGACAGTAATTAACACATACAGCTGATTTTTATTCCTCATTTATTCACACTTTATTTTACCACTACTTTTCTTTTTTTAATTTAATTTAATTTAATTTAATTTAATTTAATTTAATTTAATTTAATTTAATTTAATTTAATTTTTTCAGTGTTCCAAGATTCATTGTTCATGCACCACACCCAGTGCTCCATGCAATACGTACCCTCCTTAATACCCACCACCAGGCTCACCTAACCCTCCAACCCCCACCCATCCAAAACCCTCAGTTTGTTTCTCAGAGTCCACAGTCTCTCATGCTTCTTCTCTCCCTCCAGTTTCCCCCAATTCATTTTTCCTTTCTTATCCTAATGTTCTCCATGTTTTTCCTTATGTTCCACACGTAAGTGAAACCATATAATTGACTCTCTCTGCTTGACTTATTTCACTCTGCATAATCTCTTCCACTCCCGTCCATGTTGATATGAAAGTTGGATATTCATCCTTTCTGATGGAGGCATGATATTTCATTGTATATATGGATGATATCTTCTTTATCCATTCATTTGTTAAACGGCATCTTGACTCTTTCCACAGTTTGGTGATTGTGGCCATTGCTGCTGTAAATATTAGTGTACATGTGGCCTTTCTTTTCACTACATCTATATCTTTGGGGTAAATACCCAGGAGTGCAATTGTAGGGTCATAGGGTAGCTCTATTTTTAATTTCTTGAGGAATCTCCCCGCTGTTTTCCAAAGTGGCCACACCAAGTTGCATTCCCACCAACAGTGGAAGAGGGTTCCTGTTTCTCCACACCCTCTCCAACATTTGTTGTTTACTGTCTTGTTGATTTTGGCCATTCTAACTGGTATAAGGTGGTATCTCAGTGTGGTTTTGATTTGAATCTCCTTGATGGCTAATGATGATGAACATTCTTTCATGTGTCTGTTAGCCATTTGTATGTCTTCTTTGGAGAAGTGTCTGTTCATGTCTTCTGTCCATTTTTTGACATCATTATCTGGTTTTTGAATGTTGAGTTTGAGGAGTTCTTTATAGATCTTAGATATCAGACCTTTCTCTGTAGTGTCATTTGTGAATATCTACTCCCATTCCGTGGGTTGCCTGTTTATTTTGTTTGTTTGTTTGTTTTTTAAAGATTTTATTTATTTATTTGAGAGAGAGATCACAAGTAGGCAGAGAGGCAGGCAGAGAGAGAGAGGGAAGCAGAATCCCTACTGAGCTGAGAGGCTGATGAGGGCTCCATCCCAGGACCCTGAGATCATGATCTGAGCCGAAGGCAGAGGCTTTAACTCACTGAGCCACTTAGGCACACCAAGTTGCCTGTTTGTTTTGTTGTGCTTATTTCCTTTGCTGTGCAGAAGCTTTTTATCTTGAAGTCCCAAAAGTTCATTTTTGCTTTCATTTCCTTTGCCTTTGAAGACATGTCCTGAAAGAAGTTGCTGTGGCTGATGTTGAAGAGGTTACTGCCTATGTTCTTCTCTAGGTTTTGATAGATTCCTGCCTCATGTTGAGGTCTTTTATCCATTTCGAGTTTATCTTCGTGTATGGTGTAAAAGAATGGTCAAGTTTCATTCTTCTACATATAGCTGTTCAATTTTCCCAGCGCCGTTTATTGAAGAGACTTTTTTCCACTGGATATTTTTTCCTGTTTTGTCAAAGGTTATTTGACCATAGAGTTGCAGGTCCGTATCTGGGCTCTCTACTCTGTTCCACTCGTCTATGTGTCTGTTTTTGTGCCAGTACCATGCTGTCGTGGTGATCACAGCTTTTTTTTTTATTTTTTATTTTTTGGTGATCACAGCTTTGTAGTAAACCTTGAAATCAGGCAACATGATGCCCCCAGCTTTGCTTTCTTTTTTCAACATTTCAACATTTCATTACCAATTTGGGATCTTTTTTAGTTCCACAAACTTTAGGATTGTTCCAGTGCTTTGAAAAATGCTAGTGGAATTTTGTTCGGGATGGCATTGAAAGTATGGGTTGCTCTGGGCAGTATAGACATTTTAATAATGTTTATTCTTTCAAGCCATGGGCATGGAATGTTTTTCCACCTTTTTGTGTCTGCTTCAATTTCTTTCATGAGTGTTATGTAGTACCTTGAGTACAAATCCTTTACTTCTTTGGTTAGGTTTATTCCCAGGTATCTTATGGTTCTTGGTGCTACAGTAAATGGAATCGATTCTCTAATTTCACTTTCCGTATTTTGATTGTTAGTGTATAGAAAAGCAACTGATTTCTGTGCATTGATTTTGCATCCTGCCACAGTACTGAATTGCTGTATGAGTTATAGTAGTTTGGGGGTGGAGTCTTTTGTATTTTCCATATAAAGTATCATGTCATCTGTGAAGAGAGAGTTTGACTTCTTCTTTGCCAATTTGAATACCTTTTATTTCCTTTTGTTGTCTTGAGTGCTGTTGCTAGGATGTCTAGTACTATGTTGAACAAGAGTGGTGAGAGTGGGCATCCTTGTCGTGTTCCTGATCTCAGAGGAAGGGCTGTCAGCTTTTCCCCATTGAGAATGATATTTGCTGTGGGCCTCTCATAGATAGATTTTATGAAGTTGAGGAATGTTCCCTTTATCCCTATAATCTAAAGAATTTTAATCAGGAACTGATGCTGTATTTTGTCAAATGCTTTTTCTGCATCAGTTAAGAGAACCATGTGGTTCTTCTCTCTTTTATTGATTTGTTCTATCACATTGATTGATTTGCAAATGTTGAACCACTCTTGCATCTGAGAGATAAATCCCACCTGGTCATGGTGGATAATCTTTTTAATGTGCTCTTGGAACCTATTAGCTAGGATCTTGTTGAGAATCTTGGCATCCATATTCATGAGGCATATTGGCCTAAAATTTTCCTTTTTGATGAGATCTTTGCCTGGTTTGGGGATGAAGGTAATGTTGGCTTCATAGAAAGAGTGTGGAAGTTTTCCTTCTGTGTCTGTTTTTTGAAACAGCCTCAGGAGAATAGGTATTTTTCTTCTTTGAATGTTTGATAGAATTCCCCAGGGAATCCATCAGGTCCTGAGCTCTTATTTTTTGGGAGGTTTTTGATCATTGTTTCAATCTCGTTACTAGATATTGATCTATTTGGGTTGTCAGTTTCTTCCAGTTTCAGTCTTAGAAGTTTATGGGTTTCCAGGAATGCATCCATTTCTTCTAGGTTGCCTAACTTATTAGCATATAGCTGTTGATAATAATTTCTGATGATTGTTTCTATTTCCTTGGTGTTAGTCGTGATCATAATTCATTCATAATTTTATTAATTTGGATCCTCTCTCTTTTTTTTGGGATTATTTTGGCCAGTGGTTTACCAATCTTATTGATTCTTTCAAAAAACCAACTTCTAGTTTTGTTGTGTTCTACTATATCTCTAGTTTCTAACTCATTGATCTCAGCTCTCATCTTGATTATCTCCCTTCATGTGCATGGGGTTGGCCTAATTTGTTGTTGATTTTCCAGTTCTTTAAGGTGTAAAGAGAGCTGGTGTATTTGGGATTTTTCAGTTTTTTGAGTGAGACTTGGATGGCTATGTATTTCCCCCTTAGGACTGCCTTTGTCATGTCCCATAGGTTTTGGACCGATGTGTCTTCATTCTCATTGGTTTCCATTTATTGTTTTAAGTTCTTTAATTTCCTGGTTGATCCCAGCATCCTTGAGCAGGTTGGTCTTTAGCCTCCAAGTATTCGAATTCCTTCCAAACTTTTTCTTGTGATTGAGTTGTGTTTTCAAAGCATTGTTGTCTGAGAATATGCAGGGAATTATCTCAGCCTTTTGGTATTGGTTGAGTCCTGATTTGTGACCCAGTATGCAGTCTATTCTGGAGAAAGTTCCACGTGTGCTCGAGAAGAATGAGTATTCTATTATTTTAGGGTGGGATGTTCTGTATATAGCTATGAGGTCCATCTGGTCCAATGTGTCATTCAAAGCTCTTGTTTCTTTATTGAGTTTCTGCTTAGATGATCTGTCTGTTACAGAGAGTGGTGTGTTAAGATCCCCTACAATTAATGTATTCATATCACTATGATTATTTTGATTAACATTTGGCTTATGTAGTTGGCTGTTCCTATATTGGGGGCATAAATATTTACAATTGCTAGATCTTCTTCATGGATAGACTCTTTAAGAATGATGTAGTATCCTTCTGTACCTCTGACTATAATCTTTAACTTAAATCTGATATGAGAATTGCTATCCCAGCTTTCTTTTGAGGCCTGTTGGCATGAAAGATGTTTCTCCATCCTTTCACTTTCAGTCTGGATGTATCTTTTGGTTCCAAATGTGTCTCTTGTAGACAGCATATAGACAGATCCTGTCCTTTTATCCAGCCTGCAACCCTGTGCCATTTTATGGGAGCGTTTAGGCTGTTCACATTGAGAGTGATTATTGAAAGATAAGTTTTTATTAATATCATGTTGCCTGTGAAGTCCTTGTTTCTATAGATTGTAAGTTCCTATTATGTGTCACTCTTGGGTTCTTTCTTCTTTTATAGAACCCCCTTAATATTTCTTGTAGTGCAGATTGGTGGTCACATACCCTTTTAAACCTTGCCAGTCTTGGAAGCGCTTTATCTCCCCATCCATTTTTAATGTCAGCCTTGCTGGTTAAAGTATTCTTGGCTGCATGTTCTTCTCATTTAGTGCCCTAAATATGTCTTGCTAGCCCTTTCTGGCTTGCCAGGTTTCTGTGGACAGGTCTCACATTATTCTGATGGTCCTTCCTCTGTACGTAAGGAATCTCTTCCCCCTACCTGCCCTCAGGACCTCTTGTCTAAAAATTATAATTCATGAATCTCACAGTCAAGTGTCTGGATGTCTTTCTAAACTCTTTGATCTTGGGGGGTGTCCTTTCTGCCTCTAGGACATGAACATTTTTTCCATTCCCCAGATTCGGGAAATTTTCATTTAGAATTTGTTCAGCTGTATCTTCTAGTCTTCTGTCTTTCTCCACCCCCTCAGGAATTCTAATAATTCTGATGTTGGAATGTTTCATGGAATCCTTTATTTCCCTACTAATATTTTCATGGCTCTAAGCAGTTGTTCCAGTCCTCCTCCTGATCTTTCTTTTCAATCAGCTTGTCCTCTAGATTACTAATTCTATCTTCTGCCTCATTTATGCTAGCTGTTAGCGTATTTAGATTAGATTGGATCTCATTGATAGCATTTTTACCTTCTGCCATGTCTGCTCTCAGTTCCGCCCTTAGAGATTCTATATTGTCAGTAATGTTTTTCTCCAACCTAGTCATCGCCTGGATAATTGGTACCCTGAATTCCCTTTCGGACATACTGTTTATGTCCATATGTCCCTGGACATATGTTTATGTCCCTCTGAGGGAGAGGTCACAGTCTCTGAATTTTTCTTCTGTTGGGTGTTCCTCTTCCTAGTCATTCTGATGAGAAGTGGTTGACAGGATATAAAACTGAATATATCAACCAAGATCCAGCAAGGTGCATCTGTTCTGGAATACAGAAGTCCAAAATGGGTCTCACTGGGCTAACAGCAAGGTGATGACGGGGCTCCAGTCCTCTTTGTAAGCTCCAGAAGGAAATTTGCTTTTGTGCCTTTTCCAGCTCCTAGAGGAGGACTGTGTCCCCTGGACTGTGGCCTTCTTCCATCTTCAAAGGCAGCATGGCTGTAAGAGTCTCTCTTGCCATATGGTTTGGACACTATCACTACTATTCTTTTTTTTTTTTTCACTGAAGACAATTTATTATAATCTGTTGTCAGCACACAGATAGGTATTAGTAACTGTGTTTCCACAAAAGTGGGCAATGATACATAACAATTCTATGGGAACTGCATACATTTAATCATCATCATCTTTTAGATGTTTGATCTTCTTCTTGTGCCGCTCTGTTTCTTTCTGCGGATACTCAATTTCCTTTATATGATGGGTGATCTCTTCATGGTGTTTCTTCAAGGCTGTCAGTTGTTCTTTAGTGCATGCTCAGAAGTATCATTCCTCTTCAGCTTGCTCTCTCTTTCTGAAGGCTCCACCGTCCTCTAGAATCAAACCTGCACCAGAGTCTGGCAGTTTGGAGCTGAAGCCTCAGGCTTGCATGGCCCTGATGCCCCACAAGCCCAGCCTCATGCAGACAGCCAAAACCGTGATAGCCATTGTTGTTGGAGCTGGACCTTTCCAGTCGCGGGTTTTGGAGCCTCTCCACAGGCGCTAATCTACCACTGCTATTCTTATCATCCTTCTCCAAATTATTCTTGCACCTCTCTGTTTGCCTTTCTTCCCTCTAACCTCCATTCTGCTGCTAGAGTGAACAAGACAGTCTAAAAACTCCTTCATTTACTCCCAGTGCCTAAAACAGTGATTACCACAGTGGCTGTATCATTCTCTCTCTCCTAGGAATGCATGTGGTAAATGACTGATGTGTAGTGATAAAACATCAGAATTTCCATTTACGATTTATCACATCCTCTTGAAACATGTTCTGTTTATATGAATGTTTCTGTTTTCAGCATACTGTTATAGTAATATTTGGATATTGTTCATAAATAAGTATATTCATATTAAATTATAGTCTTAAAATAATGATATACAAAATAAGGTACCACTTGTACACTTATGAGAATGACTAAAATTAAAATGACTGGCCTTACCAAGTATTGGTAGGATGTTGAGAAACTGTTTCTTAAATGTTGCTAGAGGGAATGTAAAATGGAACAACCAAATTTAGAAACATCTTGGAAGTTTTTTAAAAAAGTAAATATACAATCTTTATATGATACAGCCATTCCTGTCTTAGGTATTTACTCAGGAGAAAAGGAAATGTATGTCCAAAGATCTCTACATCAATGTTTATAGCAGCTTTATCAGTAATAGTAAAAAACTAGAATAACTCAAGTTGGCATCCTCAGGTAAATGTATAAATGAATTGTGGTATGTAATCACTTAATTACATATTTCTCAGCAATAAAAAGTAATGAGCTGTTGATATCCACAACAACACAGATAAATCTCAAAATAATTATGTTGAATAAAAAGAAGCCAGACAAAAAATAGTACATATCGTATGATTCCATTTCTATAAAACTAGATAATGGAAATTCATAGTGAAAAGAAAGCAGATCAGTGATTGCTTGTAGATGGTAGTGGGAACAGGTGGGAAAGAAGGATAACTTTAGGGTATCAGGAAATTTTGTAGATATGATATTGTTCAATAATCTTCATCGTGGTTACTGTTCAGCAGGCATGTATGTATGTCACAACTTGTGAAATTAGACAGCTTAGATATGTACAGTTTATTGTATTTAATTATACTTCAGTAAAGCTATTTAAAAAGATTTCTTTTTAAAATTTAGATTCCATTTGCCAAAGCAAAAAATCTCAATATGGCCTACAGGGCCATTATGTGACCTTCACCTTCTTCCCTGGAAGCTATACAATACTCTAGTGACTTAATAGTAAACACTTGCTTCCCCACATTAGGTTGTTTCTTACCTTTTTTTTTTTTTTTAAGATTTTTTATTTATTTGACAGAGAGAAACACAGCGAGAGAGGGAACACAAGCAGAGGGAATGGTAGTGGGAGAAGCAGGCCTCCTGCTGAGCAGAGAGCCAGATGCGGGGCTTGATCCCAGGACCCTGGGATCTGACCTGGGCTGAAGGCAGACGCTTAACGACTGAGCCACCCAGGTGCCCCTGTTTCTTACCTTTTTGCCTTTGTTCATCCTCTTCTCTATGCCAAGAACACACTTCTATAATTGTTTGGCTGTCTAACTTCTATGTATCTGTAAAGATTCACCTTCATTATTGACTTCTCTAGAAATCTTCCCATGGCTACTTAAGATCAAGATAGGTGCCACTCCTTTGTGTTTCTCTAACACTGAGGACATACTCTTATTTTTATACCAATAATTATCAGCACATGTGTCTCTTCTCCTTGAGGACAGGTGCCCCATTTATTCAGCTGGATGTTCTCAGACAATATTTTTTTTCTCAGATAATATTTTAAAGTAGTTGTTCAATACAAATTTGTTGAAATAATATAAGAAAAAAGTACAGTAAACAATATACAGCTCCTCATTCTGCAAGTCATTGTAGTTTATGAGAATATGCTGGGTCAAGTGTTTCTTGAGGTTAAGTTGAAGGCATCATTTAGATATATCAAATATTCATATTGTTATGGTATTTGTAACTAACATCCATTTTCACAGTCACTGGGAAAATATGCTCTGCTTCTCAGTGTGGGTTGATTTATAGCACTCCGTTTCCTGGTTACGTCTGCTAATGCTTGGTATTTCTACCTATTATACAAGAAGCTTTATGTAAGGTTGCAGGCATAAGCAACAGGATATAGGGTGGATTTAATTTAAACCAAATCAACTTAAATCACAGTTTTAACCCACAATTTAGATCACTTGTAGCAGAAGGCTACAATCATCATTTCTCCACTATGCACCCATTTTTGATAAAATTTTTTTGATAAAACCTTAATGTATATGCTTCCAGATCCAGACAACCTTACATTTTCTTTAGAAGACGTTAAGTCTTTTTTACAGATATAAAGAATAAATTTTCAAAAGTTATTTTAATGTAATTAGCAAACCAAATTGTATCTGGTTATTTTGGTTTATTGGATCATATACTCTAATAGTCTAGTCTCATAATGAATGCCTACTATTTAACCCAAATAAAGTTATTTTGTTCCTTGTTTATCCGTGCTTTTGTTAAGTGTTTGCAGGATTTTTTTGCTCTTCTATAGTAATAGCAGTCTTTTTCTAGCATTCATTCTACCCCCCAATCTGTATTCTTTCCATATGTTACCCAATCTTCAGCTTGACTAAGGCAATCAATTCTGTCTGGACTGAGTTTTTTCATCTTCATTGCTGTATGTCTTAAAAGATTTTATTACATTTTCTTCTCAATGGACAAGGGTTTCTTTCCTCCTTCCTCCTAACTTTATTTATATTTTCAATTTCTACCCTTCCTGTCTCCCTACCTTCCCAGTAGCACCTGAGTTGTGTACCTAATTCTCACCCCACCATGCATACACATCCTAAGAGTTCTACCTCAGCTTTTAGAAAAGCATTTGTTTGTGTTTTGTTTATGGTGAAATAGACTTGACTTAGTTGCATCTCATCTTAATGAAGTAAGAACATACCATTTAAAATAGCATAATTTTAGCTATTTTTTTACATAAATACATATTAGCTGAATTATTGCTGTCAAGTCAGCATGAGCCAAATTCTGATGTGCATGTCCAAAATGTAAGTTTTTTTCTGTTTATTGGTGGATTGGACATGAAATATGTCTTCCTGTTTTTTTCCTACATAATGTTTCTTTCAGGGTATCTGTTAGCATATATTATTTCAAGAAGGATGGTATTGGCAAGAGAAATTCTTAAAACTCTTAAAAGGAAAGTTAGAAAGTTCAACAGCAAATATTCACTTGTATTCCTTATATGCAAGCAATAGTTCTGTTTTTAAGATATGTAATAAATTGCTTCACTGGACTGAATTCTTCACATTTCTCTTATCCATAGCTTTGTCATGATTTTCCAGTGCCTTTCACCTCCATGGGTCAAGTCTTCTTCACCACTACTTGTCTTTAGATTTGATCATGTGACTTACTTTGACCACTGTAGTATTAGCAAATATCATGCAACCCAGAAACTTGAGAAGTGTTTACTCTCTGGGCTTGTCATCTGCATGAGAAACATAAGCACTAGGTACCTCATTGGTCTATAGCTTCCAAATCCAGGTAACTTTTTACTCAGTGTTTCTAAAAATAATCATTTACCAGGATATATTGAACACCATAAAATTCATGAGACTGGTATATATCCAAATGACCATTTATTAATTTCACTGTGATTTCTATGTATAATTCACATATTCTCTCTCTTTTCTCACCTACATGGGAATTCAGTTATAGTTATAAGTTCCTTTTTGGATATAGAATGTGAAAACAAGTTAATTCAACTAAAGTAATTATAAATATTATATCCCAGTATTATTACAAATTATGTTTTATTTTTTTTATTTTTTTTAAGATTTTATTTATTTGACAGAGAGAAACACAGTGAGAGAGGGAACACAAGCAGAGGGAATGGTAGCGGGAGAAGCAGGCTTCTCGGAGCGGAGAGCCCGATGCGGGGGCTCAATCCCAGGACCCCGGGATCATGACCTGGGCCGAAGGCAGACGCTTAACTACTGAGCCACCCAGGCGCCCCTACAAATTATGTTTTAGTGTCACGTTCTCCATCTCCTGAGCAGAGCTTGGTAAAAATTTGAGTCTTGTTTTCTATCCACTTTCAAGTCCCTCTCTTTCTTTTTCTAACTTTATATATATATATGAAAGTATATATAAAAGTATTCTAACTATATATATAAGGTATATCTATACTTTGAAGTATAGATATATAAATAAGTATAGAGTATACACTATGTACACATATGTATAGTATGTATGTGTGTGCATATACATGTAAATATGTGCACATATTTATAAATGCATATATGTGCATGTATGTGTGGGTTTGTAATTAAGTAATATATGTACATACTTAAATATATAGTATATATAGGGTTTTAAAGAAAAGCTATTTCTTCTGTTGATTATCTCCATCTATATTTAAATTTCTATTTTTATTACTAATTTTAATTATTTCTATTTGCCTCCTCATGTGACAGATGAAAATTGACTACTTTAACTATTGTTGAATGTCCTTCCCTTCCCTAAATAATGAAACTGCTATTTTGTATTTCCTCAATTTGTTAGTTTTGTAATGTTATTATGTCATTATTCCTTTAGCTCTAGTTTTGCCAAGCAACCAACCTGTGTCTAGGTTACTTACTTCATAAGATGAGCAAACTAGCAATCATTTCCTTCTACTCTATTCTTCTTCTATCTCTGAACTCCCTTTATTGATATTTTTATTGCCAAGTCTTACAGCCTTTACAGTGTACTCAATAGTTTGTGTTTTGTGCTTTGTCTGTATGTTGATTCTAAAGATTAACAATCAGTGTTTTCTTTATGACCATACATGTAAGATTTACTATGCAATTAATATTATTATCATAATTCCTTTCTTATATATCCATTGCTTTTTTTTTGAAGTTCTAGATTGCCTTTTTTAATTTATATTGTTTGTATTTAATTTGAAGGGTTAAATTGAAAAAAAAGTACTTGTATAAATCATAGATCTTACCCTACACAAACTTTGGCAGTGATAGAAAGGCTATAGGTGAGTACCAGGCATGATCAAAATTATTTTCCCAGAAGAATCCTAAACTATCATATACAAGCTTTAAAAAAAATATCCATTTCTCCTGTATTTGGATAAGTTTTCATAGTAAAACATAAACCTTGAGCAACATAGACAGAAATATTGTTTGTAAAAGAACCATTTCCCTTAAAATACTCATTTTTATGCCCTATCAAATATTTAGCTGTGTTCCATAAATGTATAATTCCAGGTATACCTATAATAAGTACTTTCATCAAAGATGGTATATACTGTTAGAAAACTTTATAGGAAAGAGACTTCTAGGTTTCTTTCCACTAGAAATGCTATCTTCATTTGTAGAAGTATGCCTAGTCAATCTCATTAGCAGATTTAGAAGAAAATGTGGTTTGGTCATTCATTTTGCCTGGCCCAGTGAAGAAGAAATGAGTACTAAGACTATTGTTAACATTTTTCTTAAAACATTCTTAAGATTTTTCAATTTCTAAAGATAGTATCAAATCAGATCTTTAGACCAGTCTAATTTCCTTTACTTCCCACTATCTGTCCCCCTGTCCCTTTCAGTACCTCTATTGAAGAGCCTTCTTTCAACTTTTTAAGTAACTTCCCAGGAACGCTTGCAAGAAAGATCAATATTTTGGGTTCTCATCTTAAAAAATATCTGTATTATATCACATTTGATTGCTTTTTTAAAGCCTGGATCCAGATTTCTAGGCTTAAAATCATCTTTCCTGAGAATTTCAGAGGCTATGTTAAAGTATTCGTCAGCATGTAGTACAGCTAATAAGAAAAATGATATGTGCCTGGTTCTTGTACCTTAATGGGACAGCTGTATGTTGGCGAATGCTCAGGTGAGATATCAGGAGGCAGGCAGTAAACATGAGGTCATCACTCCATTCCTTATTGCTTCTTTGTATGCCATTACAAATGACTATCATCAACTATTTCTGCCAAGGCCTGTGCGACAATCTTGAACCGGGACTGAGGGTAAGGGAATGAGGAAAAAAAGACAAAGAGACAAAGTATGGGAGGGGGAGGAACACAACGGACGGTGTCCAGACTGCGTTCAGCTTTACTCAAGAGCGCACCTTCTTATATAGTGTGTGAAAAACAAGTCCAAAAAACGATTACACCTGGGAGTCACATGTTCTAGGAATTTGTTCTTAACACATCAAAACAAGCTCCCCTCATCACAGGCTCCAAGAAGTCTGGGTAAGACTACGAGTAGCACGTGCACATGCTTCAGAGGCATTGCTGCAGTTTAATGATCTAAAC
>CM053610.1:81036201-81063008 GCA_028646535.1 Procyon lotor | reverse complement strand
GAGATACCACCTTATACCAGTTAGAATGGCAAAATCGACAAGACAGTAAACAACAAATGTTGGAGAGGATGTGGAGAAAGGGGAACCCTCTTACACTGTTGCTGGGATTGCAAGCTAGTGCAGCCACTTTGGAAAACAGTGTGGAGATTCCTCAAGAAATTAAAAATAGAGCTACCCTATGACCCTGCCATCACACTATTGGGTATTCACCCCAAAGATATAGATGTAGTGAAAAAAAGGGCAACATGTACCCCAATGTTCATAGCAGCAATGGCCACAATGGCCAAACTGTGGAAAGAGCCAAGATGCCCTTCAACAGATGAATGGATAAAGAAGATATGGTACATATATACAATGGAATATTATGAGTCCATCAGAAAGGATGAATATCCAACTTTTGTATCAACATGAATGGGAATGGAAGAGATTATGCAGAATGAAATAAGTCAAGCAACGAGAGTCAGTTATCTTATGGTCTCACTTAGTTGTGGAGCATAAGGAAAAACATGGAGGGCGTCGTGAGAATGAAGGGAAGGGTGAATGGGGGGAAATTAGAGGGGGTGATGAAGCATGAGAGACTGTGGACTCTGAGCAACAAACTTAGGTTTTGGAGGGGTAGGGGTAGGGGATTGGGCTAGCCGGGTGGTGGGTTTTGATGAGGGTACCTATTGCATGGAGCACTGGGTGGGGTGCATGAGCAATTAATCTTGTAACACTGAAAAAATAAACATATTTGGGGGAAAAAAAAGAATGTCTTTCCTTTTCTGATCAACTCATGTATATTTTTTGAGACCCAGATTAATACTAAACTCTACTTGAATCTTTTTCTTTTTCTTTTTTTTTAAAGATTTTATTTATTTGACAGAGAGAAAGACAGCAAGAGAGGGAACACAAGCAGAGGGAATGGTAGTGGGAGAAGCAGGCTTCCCGCCGAGCAGGGAGCCCGATGCGGGGCTCGATCCCAGGACCCTGTGATCATGACCTGAGTCGAAGGCAGACGCTTAACGACTGAGCCACCCAGGCGCCCTTGAATCTTTTTCTTAAACATTTTAACACATTTTGACCTGTTCCTTTGGTAATCACTCATGTTAGGTATTTATTTATTAGAAGTAAAATTTCCTGAGCATTTAATTCTAGAAACTGTCATAGGTCTGAGGATGGAACATGGGAAAAGAAAAAGGGCTTTTTTCAGTTTCTGCACAGCAAGAGAAATAATCAACAAAATGAAAAGTCAGTCTATGAAATAAGAGAAAATATTTGTAAACCTTATAGCTGATAAAGAGTTAATATCTAAAGTATACAAGAAACTCATGTAACTCAACAAAAAAGTCACATTATTCAATTAAAAATATGCATAGACCCCTATAAACTTTTTTCTGGAGAAAATGACAACCAGTAGGTACATGAACACGTGCTCAACATCACTACTCCTCAGGGAAATGCAAACCAAAACCACAATGAACTATCACGTCACAATTGGTGGAATGGGTGTAAAAAGTGCTGTGGAGGATGTGGACAAAAGGGGACCCTTGTAAGATACTGGTGAGAATGTAAACTGACCCAAACACCATGAAAATATTATGGAGTTTCCTCAAAAATTATGATCCTGGGTATATATCTGGATATATATCTAAAGGAAACAAAATCACTATCTTGAAGAGATATGTGTACCCCATATTCATTGGAGTATATTCCCAATTTCCAAGGTGTGGAAACAACCAAGTGCCATCAGTGGATGAATAGATAATGAAAATGTGATATACACAGTGGAGTATTATTTGGCCTAATCAAAGAAGGAAATTTTGCCACTTTAAACAAATAGATGAAGTTTGAGGGAATAATTCTACATAAAATAAGCCAGACAGGGAAAGATAAACACTGCAGGGTTATTATGTGGAAACAAACAATAGTCTCCTTGGAATGGAGAGTAGAATGGTAGTTGCTAGGTGCTGGGGGTAGGGAGAGGTTAGTAAAGGGTACAAACTTTCAGTGATAAAATGAATAAGGTCTGAAGATCTAATGGTAATTATAATTGATTGTATTATGTAATTGAAATTTACTAAGAGAATATATCTGAAGTGTTCTTACTAAAGGTGTGTGAGGTGGTAGATGTGTTAATTAACTTGGTTGTGGGAATCATGTCACAATGTATACATATATCAGATTATCATAAATGTATACTTTAAGTGTATTGCAATTTAGTTGTCAATTATTCCTTAATAAAGTCTTTCTCTATATATAACTTATATTTACCTATATATTTAAATATATATAGTCAGTTTATATATATATATATGTATATGTATATGTATATATCTCCATCTAAAGGAAATTAATTCACGATCTCAAAGAGATACTACATGTCCTTGTTCATTGCAACCTAAGTGTTCATCAGTAGATGAATGGATAAAGGAAATGTGATATCGTGTTGTTAACAAAATGGTAAAATTTTCTACCATTTTCCCCTCAACGAACACTGATACAGATAGTTGCCCATGAACAAGAATGCCTTTGTGGAAGTCCAGGAACCTAGCAGAGAACTTAAAGCACACTAGTAGAGGAAAAAAAAATCCCAGATTGGCAACATTGAAGAAGGTAAGAAGACCAGTTTTACTTTACCTGGATCACCCCTCCTTCAAGGTGGCACAGCTCAGTTCCAAGAATAAGTTTCTTAGCCTGTAATTTCTCCCACAAGGGAAATTGAGAGTATGTGAATGAGCACGAGGTTTCTCTAGCAATGCAAATGCACATTGCCACTGTCAAAGACCCACTCCCTGCCTATCCAAAATACTGAGGTGTGCTGCATGAATTAGAGACAGGGGATGGCTGGGAGAGCCACAGTAAGGGCTCTCAGAAGGCAGCAGAGGGACCTAGATCCTATTAACCACTTTGCAGACTCCATCAGGATACACTTCAGTAGGCTTCTGGAGATGTATCCCTGTAGGTTCCTGCCGTGTGGCACATGGGCATCCCCAAAACTCCATCCACTTCACTGACACATATGCCCCAACCCCAAGGACATTACTCTGTGAGAGTGAGACTTTGTAGACAGCTGTTGGGCAAATGCAGAAAACTGCGAGATTGGGAGAAACCACACAGACTTGAACATTCAGCACCACCCTAGGGGAAGCAAATCGGAGTCTGTCAGAACCCAGCCTGTCATACCCAGTGTCCTAAAAAAAAAATTTATATACATAATGAGTTGTTTCTCCCAGAAGCCTTTCAATTTGTAAGATTTAATGATATATGGAAATGAGAACTCATTTCAGATTTTATTAAAGAGTCACATTTGTTTTGATAAGAATATTCTATATTTACTTGGCTCTTTTGTTCATATTTTTATATATTTTTTTTTCATTTATCCAACAGGATTTAGTATATGGAAAACTGATGGAATATTTGTTGGATTTACAGAGAAATGAAAGGTATGGACCTGCCCTGAGTTGGCTTCTATCTAGGGATAGTAGGTAAAGGGATATAAATGAAATGCAAAGAGAGTACTAAAGAAAGAACAATCTTTATGTTTGTGAAGAAAGAAAAGGGAGCAGGGAAAGGAATTAATATGAACCCTGCTTTCTCATGCTAAAAGATCTCCACACCAGGGAGCAAATAAACCAGGCATTTTAGTGACAGTATAAGTGAAATTACTTACTGATATTTCATATAGAGAAGTCCTAAAAATTAGGTAACAGTCCATTTAGAAATTTATGTGATCTCCTGCTGGTTTCACACACCTAGCATTTAGTTACTTAATTGATCCGAAATGGTCACCTTTCTAAACCAGAGGAGAGTTTTTTCCCCCACTTCTGTCCCCTGGAAGAAAACTCACTAATACTTCTGGCTGAGAAAAATTCTATCCCAGGAAAGAGGTATGTTATAATTATAATATCTTTCCTATCTAGTATCCAGTTAACTTAAAGTTTGTTCTTTGTTTTCTAGTTGCTGGGTCCTAGATTTTAAATAAAAGATAGCTTTGGTGACCTCAGTAGATTTGTGTGGTCCAGGATCAGATCTGATAAATAATATATGCCCAGAGTATCCATTATTAATTTTCACTACCAGCAGTAAACAGTGGAGCCTAGCCTCAGCTCTCCTGCCTCTTCCACTGAAGGCAGTTAGCTCATTCCATAAAGTGTTTTCTGAACTTCATCTGCTCATTTATATATATGTTCCGAGATGCTTTGATTGGGAACCTCATCACAAAATGTTTTTGCATTGGGCCCTAATGGAAGTTCTAGCATGCTATTTATTCCCCACCAGATAGTTTGTTAAGATCCATTGTATTGCAGCTTACTGGACAATGTTCAGAGAAATAGTACATCCTTCCATAAAATCGCAAAGCTTGCAGTCCAAAGTACAAACAAATCTTACTGTACTAAAATCCCACTCTTCAATCAACACTGCATTCCAGCCTGTCATATCTCTAGAACAGCTGCAGAGGGAATAACTCTTGTATAGAGGTTTAGGGTTTTCTTTTAAAGTAAGATGTGTGTACAAGTGACTTGCAGAAAGAGGGCAATAAAACTCTGCAGTCTTTTCCAATTTTCTCTCTCCATATTTAATGGTGCCTGGCATTTCTATAGATGACATTTAATATTTGAAAGGACATAATTTCTTTGGGTTCACAGAGGAGTTTCTGTTATTTTTCTGGCAGATAGAGAAAAATTCATATCTCTACACGTGATCTGCATTGAAATCTCTATGTGTGATGGATGTTTCTCAGTATTTACACCCTCTACATAGTACCTTAACTAGATCAACGTAAATCCTCTATTTGATATTTCTTTATAGGCCTGTAGTCACTCATATTAACTAACAAAAATTAACCAAAATTTCTAGGTTGGAAGTAATTAGAGAAAAATCTAGTTTGATGCTTTTCAAATTGTATTCTCTAGAGACCAGGCATTTGGTAAATCACCTCAGGGGCAGAGGGAGCTGTGTAAGGAAGGTTGTGAGTAGCCTTATTTGCTCAAGCAGACCAGCTCTGCTTGGAAATGTTTCATGTTTCAAATCTTTCAGTGAAATTTTGTTAAAAATAAGATTTCATTTATTTAAATAAAACAAGCAACAGTACAAGACTACTGAGTTCAAATTATTTATTTTACAAATGGGGAATTTTATGTAAGAGACCTGAGATGCCAGAAACTGAGCCTTTGAACTGCTAGTTCAAACTGCTAGTTTGAACCAAGTCCAAAAAATCAATGCAGGAAAAAACAAAACAATGAATCCTGTAGTGACCATAAAATAGAGGACTTCTGCTAGAAAACTTACGTGAAGTGAAGTACGAGTGAGTTCCATTTCTTTTTTCTTTTTTTTAAGATTATTTGAGAGAGAAAGAGTGGGGAGAGGAACAGAGGGAGAGGGACAAGCAGACTCTGCACTGAGCGTGGACGTTGAAGTGCGGCTCAATCCCACGACCCATGATATCATGACCTGAGCTGAAATCATGTCACTTAACCAATTGAGCTACCTAGGTGCCCCAAGTGAGCTCTGTTTCAATAGCTACAGTGCTGCAAGTTCCTGCAGCCCATCATTTGCTGCTTGCCTCATGTAAAGATAACCTTTTAGTCTTCATTTGATTAATGGCTAAGGGGAAAGAGATCTCAAAAGTTTATCAGTCTGGTAAAGACTTTTTTTAATCTTTAAAATAAAGCTTGATACTTTGTATTAATTTGTTGGGAGCATATAATGGACTTATAGGAAGAGCTCTTTGAAAACACTGTGATTTACATCTCTTTTTTTCCATTCATAAACTTGTTTAAAGCAGAGAATTCTATTATTTCTTCTTATGACTCCTATCAGGTACAGCACAGAATGGCGCATGCTGCTTTGTGTGTATGTGTGTATAAATATATGCATATATATGAATGTATAAACACATAATATGTATGCAAGAATAAGATGCTGAGTAGATAAATAAATCTACTTCTTGATCTTTTGCCCCTGAAGGAACTTATCAGCTTCAGTTTTTGGTTTTTTTTTAAAAGATTTTATTTATGTATTTGACAGAGAGAGAGAGAGAGATCATAAGTAGACAGAGAAGCAGGCAGAGAGAGAGGGGGAAGCAGGCTCCCCGCTGAGCAGAGAGCCCGATGTGGGGCTCGATCCCAGGACCCTGAGATCATGACCTGAGCCGAAGGCAGACGCTTTAACCCACTGAGCCACTCAGGTGCCCCTCAGCTTCAGTTTTTTATAAACATACTGAGTTACATGCAGGCAAATGATATAATGATGGAGTATTGAATTGTCTCAACTGCATGAGTTAATCAATCCATTAAATATCTGTTGAAAGGGCATAAGATATTCTTCCAAAAATCAGAGAGTATATGAAGAAGTCACGGGCCTAGATTTGCTCTCAAAGAATTTGTGATCTATAGGAAATTGTTGATAAATGGTAAATATTGATAGTGCTAAAATGCATAGCAGTGTCTCCCTAACTTTGCTGCACATTGGACTCACTTGAGAATCTTTAGAAAATATTGATGCCTAGTAATCATCCTCAGTTATGTGTACATGTATGGGGTACAACTTGAACACTACTGGCTCTTCATGTACAATAGGACACTCTTTCCTAAAGAATACCACATTCTCTGTTGCTATTAAGTTTTTGTCAAGGCTGGAAACACAAGACTTCTTCACCTTTGGTGCTCTAAACTTCATTCAGGCATTTGCAGGTATTAGCAATTCATAGCATTCAGTGGAATCATTTACTTTCCTTTCACTATTAGAAAGAACAAGTTAACCTAGTCACTTTAGCTAAGACTTAGAATCAGCTTATAGCAGGTTTTTTTTTTTTTTAATATACCCCTTTTGCCCATTAGAAACATCTGAAAAGCTTCTGAGACATTCTAATGTAATGGTGCTCAAACTTTATTACATATTAAAATCTTCTGAAATCAGAAGTTCTAACCCATACTGATTATATCAGAATGGGGCTGGGAGCCAGGTCTCAGTGCTTTTTAGAGATCCACGGATGATTCTTGTGTGTAGCAAAGTTTGAGAATGACCTTTCTAATGCCCGTGACCCATACCCAGAGGTCGTAATAAAGTTGTTCTGAGGCAGGGAATGGGCATGAAGTGTTTTACAGGTTCCACGGTGGATTCCAATAACCATCCAAGAGAGAAAACTACTGAGTTAGAGAAAGAAAATACTGAGTTAGAGAAGTTACTCAAATATGGTTGCCTATTGGAATCACCCACACAAAGATATAGATAGATACATAGATGGATAATAGATTTTTGTTTTTTAACACAGCAAAGTTTGAGAATCATTGATTCAGAGACTCTGTTACAGTATGACTCATAGGCCACTAACATGTTGATCTCTCTTGAAGAAATAGATTACAGAATCCTTCCAAATACTTACTAAATCAGACTGCAGAGTTTGGACACAGAAATATTCATTTTAGGGGCGCCTGGGTGGCTCAGTCGTTAAGCATCTGCCTTCGGCCCAGGTCAGATCCCAGCGTCCTGGGATCGGGCCCCGCATCGGGCTCCCTGCTCCGCGGGAAGCCTGCTTCTCCCGCTACCATTCCCTCTGCTTGTGTCCCCTCTCTCGCTATGTTTCTCGCTGTCAAATAAATTAAAAAAAAAAAAAAAAAAAAAATCTTTAAAAAAAAAAAAAAAGAAATATTCATTTTAACAAGTTCCAAATAAAGTTTAAGGTTACTGATTTAGAGCAGTAGTTCTGAACCCAAGGATGATTTTTTCCCCTTAGGATTCATTTGATAATGTCTGGAGAAATTTTCAGTTGTCACAACTATAGTACATGTTACTGATACATAGTAGGTTGAGTCTAGGAATGCTTCTGTACCTCCTAATATGCCAATTTGGGCCACAGCCCTTCACAATAATTATCCAGTCCAAAATGTCCAGAGTGTGGAGGTTGGGACACCTTGTTCTAGAGTAGTGGTTCTCAAAGCTTAGAGTACAACAAAATCACCCAGACTGGAAAACACAAATTGCTGGGCCCCACCCACAGAGTCTTTGACCTAGTAGGTGAGGACAGAGCCCAAGAATCTGCAGTTTCTAAAAAGTTCTGGTGATTTTGATAAAACTGTTGTAGAGGCTGCATTTTCAGTAGCATTGATCTAGAAGTTGCCTCTCATTTCTCAATGCTTCTGGCTCTGCTTTACTAGAAATAAAATTCAACAAGATATGGAAATATAAATATAGTGTGAAATACTATTGGGAACTTGGAAACAGTCAAAGACCGGTGTATCCTAAACTTGTAAATTTAGGCTTTTCAGAATCTGGTCCTTTCTCCATCTTTGTCAGTATTTGTATTCATCTATAGGGCAACAGTTTTGATTTCAAATATTTCACTAACCATTTATGTATGGTTCCATACATAATGGAATCATTATGTATGGTTCTGTTCCAAAGGTATGGAACATTTACATAACATTTATGTATTTGGTCTATAGGTGGTTCTTGGCATTTGTCTGGTAAGGAACCTTTTAATAATATAACTACCACACCTCAAATATCTGTGGCAAATTTGGGGAGAATTACTAACTTAGTTCAATACCTTGTTCACCAGAAAATTCTGTTTATAAAATACTTTTTAACAATGCACTTAACTAACAAAATAAACACAGGCCATCTCAGACCACCCCTGAGGCGATTCTCACTGATTTTTTTTTAGGACCATTCTTTCCCCAGATCATTGTAATCAGCAACAGCAGACATACAAAAAAATGTTAACATCTCTGAATAGAGATATAAAGTGTTTTCATCAGGCCCTCCATCTCTGCACTCTCCATTAGAGCCATCAATAACAAGAGAGACAAAAATTATAAATATGTAACCAGGCAACAAGGACAAAGCTAATGAATATTAGGCTGGAGATGGTAGCCTTTATAAATAAAATCCAAATAGCACCTTAGCCGAATATATTTTTCCAGTTTATTGCTGTTTTGACACAAATGAAACCAAGATATATTTCCTATACTTTGTTTACTTTTTCCTTTTTTTGCTTTAGTTTATGTCCTGCGTTATTACTTTGTGGAAAGAGACAGAGTGGATGTAAGAAGTGCATAAATTGGAACAAAACTGTTTTACTGTAAATACTTCTACTTACATATATTGTCTTATTTTAATATGTCTACTCAGCAGGTTTTCCAAAGTAATCCTTTGGGCCTCCCTTGTGTTTGGCCATGATGTCTACGGTTAAAGATTTTGAATTGTAAGGCTACCAGAAAAAAATCTGATTGAAAATGAGTATGTGGAGAAAAACACTAACTTTTTTTTTTTTAATTTTTATTAACATACAATGTATTATTTGCCCCAGGGTACATGTCTGTGAATCATCAGGCTTACACATTTCACAGCATTTAACAGCACATACCTTCCCCAATGTTCAGGTGGCCCCAGCCACCCTATCCCTACCCCCACCCCCGGCCACCCTTAGTTCGTTTCTTGAGTCTCCCTCCCCATGCCTTCCTGTTTCATTTCAAGTGTTTTGAAAATGTAGTAAATTCATTCTGTTTATGTAAAGGTACAATTTTACTTCATTTATAGACATTGTCCTTTTCTGGTTTGGCTTTTTGTGTGCTTGATATTCACCAACCACTTGAACTGTAAGAAAACTGGATTCTGTTAGGAAAATTTCTTTTCTTTTTTTTTTTTTTCAATTGGGGTCCTTTTAAGGGTTTCCAGTCCAATGATGCACATATTTAGTGCCAAAGAAAAGAAATATAGTAAAAAGTATTTAGTATGATTTTTGCTTTGGAATAACAGTTATAATCTATTAAACATACCTATTTTACTTTTTTTAGTTTAGCAGAAAGACCATGAGACTTTTACTATGAGAACCTCATAAAGTGCTAATCTATTTTCTATGTGTGGTCCACTAACCTCTGGTACACCAGAAAGGCTCTTCAGAGGTTCACTTTTCAAGATGAGTGGCAGGTCCTCTTGAATAAATAGTAGAACTCCAACTGAGGCCTATAAAAGTACCCAGTGGAAGCCACCAGGAAAACATTGGCCCCAACTCTGCAGAGATTGCATCAGGTAGGAGGGGAGAATTCATTCACCCTTTATCTCAGAAATAAGTTGATTCTTGGCAGAAAAAAAAAATGAAGTTGAGTGCATAATATGTGGTGTCACTTGTTGTATCCTGGTCTAGGGAGGCAAAGACACCAATTTCCTTGAAATTGAAATTTCTTGAAAAATAGAACTGTAAGAAAAGTTGCAAAAAACCTTCCCTTTAATAGACCACTAAGAGCTTGTAATACAGTTCCGATGAGAACCCATCTCCCTATTGGCTTTGGTGGCTCTGAGATTGAGGAGGTCCACAAGGTGAAATGAGGATGACTGACTAATTCAAAACTTCAGATTACAGCAAAGCTAGTCTAGGATACAGGGCACAAAGCTGAGGCATCAGATCATTGAGTAGAGATTAACCTCAGGAGACAGAGAGGAAGGTTTTTGCCAAAATCTTGGAAAATTGAAATTTTGGGTTTTTTTCTGACAAGACTTCAAAGATTAAATTAATTTCATTTTTCTCCCCTGTACTCTATGGTTGTACTCCCATCACAAACTCAGTTATTTGAGGCACATTGAAAACAGTAAGTTACACTTTACTCAATAAAAAATATACATCATAAGATATAGTTGTATTTCATAAAATGAAAAAAGCACTGGGAAAGGAATACAGGGAGGAAAAGGTAAACCAGACGATACATCGACTTAAAAGGAAAAAGTGAATTAAGGAGACAAAAAGAATAAGAATTTTACAGTATTCAGTTAGTTGCCTTCTGTTTAAAAATACTTTTACTGTGTGAAGCAAAAGACATCATGGTCTTTAGGCCTGGGAGGGTCAGAATATTTCATTACATCAGTCTCACACCAAGGCTTTTGGCAAGAATATTCCCTCAACATTTTACAAATTATTTCAACCACTAATATTATGTGATTATGATGCAGCTTGAAAGTGCAACACTTAAGTTTTATAGCAAAATGGCAGAACCAATAAGTAGGCCTTAAAACCATAGTACACATGCTAATTGAGTGGAAGGAAAGATCGATTGGAGTGGAAATGACCTGACTGCCAGTTTTCATCTGCTTGTCATATGCCATCGCACACACATTTAAGCAAATATGCAATTCCAATGATTACAGCAAATGAAGATAGGGATCATCAAAACCCCGGCAAAATACTTGGGGCACATTTACTAAAACATTTTCTTTCTTCCCCTTTCTGTTTTTCAAGTGAATCTTAAAGTGTGTATACCTGGGCATTTGTGTGGCTCTTGGGAGTGAGGGATTATTTTATCTTCTTTTTGGCATGTCCCTTTAACAAATTGATTTTCACATTCCAGGAGCAGCAAGAACAGGAGGCAACACACAGAGTGGGAGCTGTTTTTGTGACCTGATGGTTTGGAGAGATATTGGCACAACTAGGAAATGGAAAGAGTAAAAGTCAAAATAATAATAAGCACTTGCTTTGTCTTATATTTTATTGGAAAATGCCAAAAATATTCCCTATCCTCAAGAAACTTAGCCTAAATGGAAGTATATTTTCTCCTTTTATTGTTTATCTATTTATTAAGTAAATATGTTTTGTGAGCCTGCCATGTTTCTGGCACTGAGCAAGGTGCAGAGACACAAGACTTTTTTCACTTGACTAACTCTAATACAAATAATGTTTAATCTTTTACAAGCAAAAGCCTAGTTGCTCACTTTTATGACCTATTCTTGCTCTTCTAATATATTTCAATTCTTTGGGGTAGCCTCCTCAAGGTTGCAGTATCTAGTACTTCCTTTATTTACAGCTCATTTTGCAGAGTTCATTCTCTTGCCCTTTGTGTTTTAGTCCCACTACCCTGAATACACTATAGTTCTGCCTGTTTGAGAGCTTTCTCACCACCTGTTCTCTCTGTCCCTTTTTTTAACTCCTTCTCATCCTTCATGACTAGGATGGGTTTATATGCAATCCTATGACTCTGAACTTCTGAAGCACTTATCAAAATTGGAATTGATTACTAATTTAGGTGACTGTTTTTTATTCTAAAACAAATTTTATTCTAGAACAGAATTTGTCTGTTTTCCTTAAAGACATATCCCAAGGACCCAGCACAGAGCTTAATGTGCATTAGAGTCAATGAATAGTGTCAATAAACTGATAGAATTTTTAAAACCCAGAATATGCAAGTCTGTAGTCATTAGAGGACAAACATGGTGCTTTCTCATCATAGTGTTCCAGAGATAAAAACAGTGACTGTAATATGGTGAGATTGAGGCAGTAGGTGAATAAAGAAGTTGTGTACTGACCTGGGTGCATTAGAAGAGGAGAGAAAAAGGACCAGTGAACATGTATGTATGAACATGTATGTGCATGTGTGTGATTAAAATTACATAAAATTAGGAAAACAATCCAGGGGCTAAGTTGGAAAATAAAAGGGTTCTTAGAGAATGCTTCTTTTAGACAGTAACATTTTAGTCTATATCTGAAAAAAAAAAGAAGGAACCGTCCATGCCAAGAGTCGTAAAGATCATCCCAGGCAGAGAGAGCAATGGCTACAAAAGGCCCAAAGGCAGGCTAGTTATTCATGTGTTAAGAACAAAAAGAAGGGTGTCCTTGTAGCCTGGATCATGTTGAGTAAGAGGGACAGTGGCAGGGAAAGTTGAGAATGAAGCCTGATGGTGAGATCACCTAGAGTTTTGAGGCTCTGGTATGATTTTTGGATTTTAAACACAATGGGAAGCCACTAAAAATTTTTAAGCAGGGATGGCATGAATCAGCTTGTGTTTTATAAAGGTCACTCTGGCTGCTGAGCTAGAGAGTGCACTGAAGGGGAAAAATCCTGGGTCCAGGCTGCAATTCAGTGATTGGAAATTGGAAAGAGGGGCTGAAGTTTTCATCTATCTTACTAAATTACTGTCATGGTACCCCAAGGTCAGGAAATTGTTTAACCTATGTTTTATTCCTTATAAACTTTGCCATGTTTATTTTGGTACAAAGGAAAAATTACAGTGTAAACATCTCTACTTTTAATTTTTATATTACAAATATACCAGAAGCAATAGATTTCGGTCTGTAACTTCCTAATATGTTGTTGATTTTGTATAAGAAATGAGGAAAAAAAAAAGCCCTGGGCTCTCACCACAATGAGGTGACTATATACTTATTCCACTACTATCTGTTTCTCTGGATCTTTGAAACATCCAAGGCTAGAAATGTCTTGAGGGGGTTCCTGCTTTCCTTTCTCGTGTCATCGTAGAAAAACACATGCTCCGAAGAGGGCTGTCCTATTACAGCCTTCCTGGGGTATAAGATGAATTCTTACACAACTAAGCTTAGGTTTATACTTGTCATTCTCATGTGTTTTCTGTAAATTATTTTTAGAAACAAGAGACCACTGATTTTGACACAAAGACTGTTTGTCAAATAGCCTTACATACACATACAGACCAGCGAACATCCTGCAACAAACAGTCATTCCAATAAACACATGCATTTATACAAATATTCACATGCATATTTCTTTGCCTAGAGTACAGAGTGTTTTAGTAATTACATTGTCCCAAACACAGCTGCTTATCTCCAAATAACAAATGGTTTTGCGTTTTTTCAGAGACCTTTCAGGGAGAAAGGGAAGACATAATATAAAGCTGACTATCAAAATTTCATGGGTGATTTTCCCTCCTGTTTCCAATCATGTCACTTTGTGGTCTCAATACTTTGTCTTGGTTGAAATTCAACCAAGATAGAAGGAAGAACAAAATGTAAAATGCATGAAGTCTGTTCCCTTGATGATGTTTCATTTCAAAAAGGCAGTTTGTCAATTAAAGGTGAATATTTGAGAAATACAGATTCATAAAGTAAGGAAATGTCCTGTGTTACTTATGAACACATAGGGAGCCTCACTGTACTTTGTTCAAGTTATTATTTGAAAAACTCTATTTTCTAACAGAGGATGAGAGACAGATATGTTGCATCAATAAATAGATCAGGGATATCATTGTGAACTGTTTATCTGGGTTTAATTATTATGCAAATGGTAGTAAACTGATAACTAATGGTCAGGTATTTAGGAATCAAAATTACAAATGTCTGGTAGTGTAAAATAAGGTTCTAAAAGTGAAATATCAAACAGTTAAAAGGCCTAGGACTGGAATTAATGACATCCACGTGTAATTTTCCAAGGGTTGCCTTCTCTATTCATCAGGGACCATATTTTTTCATTTGACAGAAAAAGCTGGACATTGAGGTATAAACTCCCTATAAGAGAAGCAAAGACTCGGGCTCACTGTAAGCGGTAAGTGACAATCTCCAAACCTTTCTGAACATGGGGTTTGATGAGGGAAGAAGAGAGAATATGAAGATGGTGAGAGCTTGTTATAAAAGACTAAGTGAACCCTAAAGGTGGAGAAAAGATACAAAGAAACAACTGGGACATAAGAGTCAATATAATTTAGTTTCACAATTCTGCTATTGGCTAGCTTCAAATTAGAGAATATATAGACATGAGCTCCTTATATTATTTTTCCACAAGTGGAGAGAGAGGGAGAAATTAAAAAACATTGAGGGAGAAATTAAAAAACCAAATATAGCATTTTTACAAGTATGTGAAAAGAGGATTAACTCAGCAGGCTTGGGCTGCTCAGACTCTGTACATTTGCAAGAAAAGCTTGTTTTCCCAACTGATCCTTGGTGGGCTCCTGAGAACTGAGCTCTTGGAAAGTTCTGTCTGATGAGTGTCTTTTGCATGCCTAAGATCTTGAATCACAGTGTGCCAGTTTGTCCAGATAGCTTATGCTAACAGTGTGATGTATGCTGACAACTGTTTCCCCACTGGGGGTCTGGAGCTTGAATAACTCAGGTCAGTCACATAGGTTCTATATGCTTATGTAACTAATACCCAATAAAAATCCTGTACAACCAGGTTTAGAAAAGTGTCCCTCTTGACAGTCACATGTGTTGTCACATGTAAAAGAATTAAGTGTATTCTTTTGACACCAGTGGGAAGGGACTGTTAGAAGCTTGCTACTATTTCCTTCTAGACTTTACCCCCATGGGGTTTTTCCCTTTGTTGAGTTTATTCTGTATTCTTTTGCTATAATAAGCCATAGTGGTGAGAATAAGTTTTGAGTCCTATGAGCGAATCATTGGGCCTGAGGGTGGTTATGGAGATCTCCAATGAAAATGTCTTCTAGAAATCTAGCTATTGGTTAATCTGACCAGCCGTAGAGTGTCCACTGAGGAGAACTGGCAGTAGCTATATTCTTCTACAACTATAGCTCCTTCCTGATAGACTTGATTCTTTAGCACCAGTGCTCCCTGGGCTCTGGTTATGTTTCCTTTTCTTGAACCTTCAGGCCTAGAAGTAATAATAGCTTCCATTAAACTCTCTTCGTTTGCACCAGTGGAGTGTTCCTTTTGTTTACCACCAGTCATGAGACTGGCGCGAAGATATATACTAAAAACTCATTGAGTGCATTTATGAACAATCAAATGGATGAATAAATGAATGAATAATCCTGCTCCTTCATAATTAGAAGCTACTTTGACAAAGCCAAGCCAAATGCTTAGTTTACTGCATTTTTTCATGTTGTGGTTTAACAGAGGCCTTGGAAGTTAATGCAAAGATAACATATCCATGTTGAGGATTTCATATAAACTGGAGGAGGAATCTAGGGGCACAGAGTGAGGATTGATCTTTAAATAGCATATGCAGAGGCCATAGTTTCCTCCACCTTGGCTTCTCTGGGATCCCCATATAACCACCAGTGCTTACAATCCCAATGGGAACAAAAAATGTCATTGTTCAAGAACAAAGTTCACACTCAAAAGGGTTGAAACAAGGATAGCTTAATGAAAGAGTTATTGACAGAGATGTGGGAAACCTTAACCTATAGGCCAGCTGCCTGGAAAGAGTTCAGAGCCAGATAAGGGTCTCCTGATAGGCATCAGAACCAGCCACTGGCAGAACCATAGTGTGAAGGCAGGAAATGAGTGAGGAAAATAAGTACTTCAAACTTTCTTTCGTCCTGGCTTACAATCTACTGACAGTGGTTCTCATTGATGCATCCTAATTCAACCCAGAGGAAAAGGTAATGCAGTCCAAGCCTCCCAGGGAATAGATCAGGGGGTGCCTGGAATGAAGCAGTGAGACAGGTGAAGGAAAGCCAGGCTAGCATGTTTAGAATATTTTCCAAGGGCAGTGATAAAGATTTGCATAAGCCCTATCTGGTAAGAACATTAATAACCAGGACTTTAGTAAAAATCTGCTGCCTTTGAAAGCAAATTTCTGTGACTAAGAGTCACCCATGAGGAAAGTTTGACAAATAGTATACAATACCTTAGGTATCACATACACTAGATATTTATCAGACCTGATAGGTAGATACCAACTCATCTGATTGTGATTCCCTAATGATACAGAAAGGAATCAGGATTGGCCTCCAAGTCTCTGAAGTCATCCTCAAATTCTCCTTTTATTGTTACCTGCTGTAATCCAGTACACTCCTCTATCACACTGCCCCTTTTCCTCTTTTATCTTGGTATAAGCTTCTGTTTATCCATTCAAGATATTCTGCCTGAAAAATCACTGTGCTTTAGTTTTACCAGCCAGTAGCCACTGGCTTAGAAATGATTAGGGTTCCCCCCTAGAGGAAGTCTTTGATCACTGGAGCCAGATCCAGCTGTGAAAGTATGTGTTTTCCTGTTTGGTTCTAACATTTTCTCTTAATTAGAGCAAGAGAGACTGCCTTGGGAAGTTGATTCTTCACCTGTACACATGGTATCTGTGGTTACTTTCTGTGTTTTAATGTTCTCTGAGTAAGCCCTTGGGGACTCATTGGTAAGACTTGTTTCGAAGTAATTGCAAGGGAAAAATGAAGCACACCTCAATGAAAACTCATTTTGATTCTATTCCCTACCCTTTCGCTCCCTTTTTCTTAAGTCCAGCAGCCCCAAATCTCAGGTTACAAACAATATTATTCAATAAATTTCACTGTTGGAGAATAATCCAATAGAATAGCCCAAGGCAGAGCAAAAACATCAAGGTCTTCCTGATCTCACATGAATAGTTTCCCTCTCTGACTGCAGAAGGCTGCTCTCAGAAACACCTGTTCTCTTGTCTAGTACCTGGATGAGATGGGACCAGTTCTTGCAAACCTGAGTGGACATGCAGATGAGATTCACACAGGTGCACAGAGTCCCAAATAAAATATCCACATGATTAGCTCAAGGTAGTGGGAGGCTTTACATGAGGATAACTGATAAGGTTAATGTTGGGGAGAAGAGAAAATGAAGTTGTACTTGAAGTTATGATTGAAGTGAAAGAACAGCAAAGATGATGAGATGAGAAACCACATCCCTGAATGCTGGACTTGAAGCTTGCCACTGAAGTTTGAGGGAATTTAATGAGTAATTTGACTCCAACGTGTGTGTATGTGTGTGTGTGTGTGTGTGTGTGTGTGTGTGTATTTTTGTGTGTGTATATATATATATATATTTATTTATTTATTTATTTATTTATTTATTTTTTTACTCTGTACTATAAGTCCATTGCAGTTAGATATAAGCAAATTGAGATAAATCCCAGGCCAACCAGTGAAATTCTCTACAAGTAGGGAGCACAGGTAAAAACTTAGGTGAAAGCTATCTAGACAGACAGATTGCCTAGAACTTCATAAAAATATCTCAGTAGTTTGGGTCATCTCCCCAAAGCCAACTCTGTGCCTCCAGATAGCCAAGCACTAAGGCTGAAAAGGCATTAAATATCTTAATAGGATTAGTGTTAGAGAGATTTCCATATCAATCACAAATACTCAACAAACCCCCCCACCCCCGCCAGAACTCAGCGTCTCATCACTTCAAAGAGACTTTTCATTTTAAACAGGGATTCTTCATGAATTGATAACTCAAAGGAATGACCCAGTCTTGGAATTTTAAGTTGGATAAAACTTGAAGAATACTTTGGGCTCGCTTCCCAGTTCCTAGTTTATATTTGCTATCTTGCCTTCCTCACCTAAATTCTTCTAATGTTTGACACTTGTCTAAAGAAAACAACCTTGCATTCCCCTTTTTCTGTTTTTACACATCATCTATTTTGTTTTGCCCACAGAGGGACTTAATAAAGATTACTGGATGCTAAGCTCAACAGTGTTTGGTTTTCAAAAGATACATTTTTCTTTCAGCATTCTCGCCTTCAAAGGCTAATGGGATATGCTACTCTGTTGGAAGCCAGAGTTAGGTAGGTGGAGAAATCACAACAATTATTCCTAATTGCTGCTGAATCCTTGCTTCTTAACCAGAAGCTGGAAACTGGTTTAGTTGACAGAAGTGCATATATGCTAAATAGGAGAAATGCAATTAGTGGTTAGTTGAGAGGTGGGAAAGAGACATTTTGCTTTGTAACAACTGAAAAATGAAGGGACTTGGAAATTATTTAAATTAGGCAAGACGTATGAACCAGCACGGAAACTACACTACTTAAGGTCTGTCATAATCACCAACTGCACTTCTCTTTCAAAACATATTTGGAAAACAAGTGAGTTTTGTCCTTTTAATCTCATTAAATCTCATTAATGAATAACTATATTCATTAATTAGAAGAAGAAAAGAAGGAGCTTTGTAGTTAGGTAATTCAAGTATGAGCTGAGCTCTGCCATTTATAAGCTGTATGACTTTTTGCATGTTGTTAAACCTTCATTAGCCTGTATCCTCTAAAAATGGACAATAATAAAATATCTTTAGACAGTTATAAAGTTTGAATGAGATGAATATTCTTGATATTATATTATTTAATTATTCCATTCATATTTAAATATAGGTTCTTATTAGCTGCAGGATATTAAGCAATTTATTTAAACTCATCATTTGTAAAATGGATCTATTAATATGTAGCTTTTGGGGACAACATGTACAACTAACCAAGTATATAAATATATATACTACATATATCATGAAGTATCTAATATGTGCTTGGTTTATACTGCTTGGCTAAGAGATGGTTATTCCTCTTCCCTCTTTCCTTCTTTTCCCCACTCTTCCTTCTTTGTTTTTTCCTTCTTTCCTTCATTTTGAGGTGTACAGTTAAAAGGTTGGGAAAGACAATAGCTTGATTGCATCTATTCAAAATTCTTTCTCTAGCAATTGCCTCCCATCTCCCCCTGGATGCTCTGTAACTGCAATCAAAGAGTCTGGCAGAGTTAGGATAAATAGTACACCAAGTTCAAATCTGAAACCTTCAGAGGTGAAAGATGGATGATTTTAAAAGTAAGGCCACAGCTCATCTTTGTTTCCAATCAGAAATCTAATAAAACAGTAAATCAGTGGACTTCCCCCATCTCTTCCCCTTTTAACTTTCAATGTAAAGTGTCACTTTGGCTTATTAAAGGCAAAAACAATAGAAGATGAATTTGATCAAATGAAAAGATTGTCTTGTTGATAACCTCTGAGAAAAGCAGGTGCCATTAGGCAAGTGGATGAATGTGCAGTCAGGAGACTCTGGCCCTGGGGCTGGGAGAAAGAACTGTTTTTCCTTACAGAAGAAATAAAAGTCAGGGACCGAATAATGACTCCTGTGCTTTTCATAGCCAGTATTTGTAGGACTAAACTGCTTCAGAATTCAGGTGGCACTATAGAAATATACCTTTCCTTCATGTCCAACTCAATACCAATACTGCCTAAGAATTTTTGCCTGCCTACTCCAGTCCCTCCATCTCAAAGTTCTTGAGCTTGCCTGGGACATACTTCATGAAGACTCATAGTCCGTTCTTAGTGAGAAATACTGGGTTTATCAAGTTTCATGTATTTATCTTGTTTTTCTCCCAAGAGAATCTACCACAATGCTAGTCACATGATTACTGTGAAAAATCCTAATTTATTGATAATTAATATTAACTACAATTCAAAGTCCTAGAGAATTATACTTTAGAATTCTTTAAGTCACACAGAAAAATTAAATTTTGGATTCAATTTAAAGTATTGGAAATTGACATGATTTAAAAGAAAGAAGGGGAGAAGGTAATGTATTAGGGACATTTACTGCAATGAAATTGCCTAACAGTTATCTTCAAACTCCCAGTATCTTACAACAATAAATGCTTCCTTCCTTATTCATGTAGGTCTTTGGGTCAGCCATGGCTTCACTGAGCTTGGCTCCCAGTTTCTTTTTTTTCCCTTTTTTTTGGCTTCCAGTTTCAAACCAGCTTCAGATCTGCTCCATTTGTTTCCTTATTCTCCTTGGACCAGCAACTACCTGGGACATATTCTCACAACACATTGCAAGGCCACAACAAGGCAAGCCAAAACCTGTACACATAAATACTGTCCTTGAGTTTCGTTCGCAACATCTACTTGGCCAAGAAAGTCACATGGCTAGGAGCAACATAAATTTTATAGAAGAGAAAGAAGAAAGAATCGGAAACAGTCGACTTTCCACAGTAACTAATATTTAAGTTTCTTGCCAGTGCCAAACACAGATTTGAATGATTTACAAATATTCCATTTAATCTTTATATTACTCTTATAATGCAGGATTTAGTATCTCCATTTTATAGGTGGGGAAACTGAGATTCAGATATGCTAAGCAGTATGTTCAAGGCCAAGGAAAAAAGGTGATTGTGGAGTTCAAGGATAGGTTCCAAACTCATCTTTCTTTCCATTAAGTCATATTGATGGTGCATAAGGGACATTCAAAAGTAACAATTAGTTTTATCATGTTATGTAGCCTTATTAGTACTGGACACTTTGCATATATTATTCCTAACACTAACTCTTTGTGTTATATAATATTGCCCGTTTCATAGATGAGAACACTGAAACACAGAAGGTTTAAACAACTTCTCTAATATCCAAGCCATCTGTTTCTACTGCTCTGCTAAGCTGCTGTATGATAAGCCATAGTCATTCCAGTGTTATCATCCAATGATGTGAAAAATCAATAAAATGATACACATTGTATATTCACACCATAATTACTTTTAATCCTCTTACTCATTTTAGAATTAATACCTGAAATATATTTTGAATCCATCTGTTTCTCTCCAGTTCCACTTCCAACTTGCTAGACTATTCCAGATCATTTCTTGACTGGAATTCTATAGGAGCTTCCTGACTACTTGCCCTGATTCCCTTCTTATCCTTTTGCAATGCATTTTCCACATAGCAGCCTGAGTAATCTTTGCTAAAATGCTCACCTTTTTTTTTTTTAATTTTTTTTTTTTTTTATTTGTCAGAGAGAGAGAGCACAAGCAGGGGGAGCAGCAGGCAGAGCAGACAGAGGGAGAAGCAGACTCCCCGCGGAGCAAGGAGCCCGATGCGGGACTCAATCCCAGGACCCTGAGATCATGATCTGAGCTGAAGGCAGACACTTAACAGACTGAGCCACTCAGGCATCCCTAAAATGTAAATCTGATCATGTCACTTCTCTACTGGAAACATCAATGCTTTCTTTTTGAAGTTTAAATAATGTTCACACTCTTTATTTTAGCCTATAAGGCCTCACGTGATCTGGTTCATTGTAGTATTCATATTCTAAACAACACCCAATTGAATGTAATTCTTAACACTTACACTATTGGATATTTGTTTGCTTTGTATATTTATTTTTTATTCTCCAAGTACATTGAAGCTTTAAGAGGGATCTTGTCTGCCTTGATCAGTTCTATCTTCTTGTTTCCATTTTCTGGAATACCACCACTCATAGTAGGCACTACATCAATATCTGTCGAATGTTTGAATGAATCTGTAAATAAGTACATAAAATTCACAGATGAGCTACGACCATACTATCTCATTTAATCCCTATAAAGAAAAAAACCTACCATTATGCATATTCAGAGTTTGAAGAATTGGGTAAACATTGTAGGTAAGCACAAACATTTCTAAATAGTTTAAAATGGCCAACAATAATCCTAGTCCTATTCTCTCTAGGCATGTGTTAGTTATCTTCAATACAAAATGGTTAAAAATACCAAGAAACAGGTATGAGTGTGTTTGTGGTATATATATTAAGATGGAGGAGGGAGAAGTTTTGTTTAGTGATATATAACAAAACTATTTTTTCTTTGTACTTTTGGAGTAATTTTTTTAAAATATTTATGTATTTGACAGAGAGCACAAGCAAGGGGAGCTGGAGAGGGAGGGGGGAAGTAGGCTTCCCACTGAGCAGAGAATCAGATGTAGGGCTGGATCCCAGAACTCTGGGATCACTACCTGAGTAGAAGGCAGTCGCTTAACCAACTGAGCTACTCAAGTGACCCAGAACTTTTGGAGTAATTTAAAGACTTTTGGAGGAAATGTTGAATATATATATGACTTAAAGCTTTAAACCAACTGTAATAACCAAACTCTTAAGTTGTGCTTTCACTTTCAGTATCTGCATAAGTGTATATACTTTTTTAATGAATATTTTTGGTCACTCTAGGGAAAAATGGTTAGTTTATGATGATAATAGATCAATCAAGATATAACATTTACACATTTTCATTGTGCTCAGCACTGAGAGATATACTTTAACTCACCCAACAAACAATTATTCTTCAGTGCCCTCTGTATGCCAGACAATGTGGAACATTCTGAGAAATTAAAATTGTTTTCAATGTCCACAGTGAGCTTATATTATGAGAGAAGAGAAGCATAATGTTAATAAGAAAATTAGCAAGCAGTATAAAAGAAGATGAAATTAAAATTTTAAGAGTGGGTAATGCACAAATATAAGGAGACAAATACGAGTTCATAGGAAAAGAAATCATTAAAGCAAAAAAAGGAATGGTATAGCAGAAAGTAAAAGAAAGGAAATGAATTCAGCTCAGCCAGGTAAACTATGTAGAGAATTCCAAACTAGAAAACAGGTATGTGTGTGTGTGCATATGTGCACATACACGCACACACATGTGCACATGTGTGCATGTGGATGAATGTACTTTGCCACTATGCCTTGTAGTAGGAAACAGGAAATCCATATAACTGTTTACCATGTCCCAATTCTCCATTTAATTTCTTCCATTTTGTTTTATACAATGTAGACTTGACCTCACAAGTACAAGTTACTTCTCCAAAATGAGGGCATGTAAACTTAATCTTGTGGAGGTAAATTTTTAAAAAATGTGAGAAAAGTAACTCATATATTTTCCCAGTTCCACAGTTGCAACATCTCATGCCAGTTCTTGGAAGTGCTGCTTTTCATAGGTGAAGGATTATTATTAGTTCACAGCACCCTCCCCCCCGACCCCGGCCCTCTATATCGATTGCCACCCAATTCATAAAAGGGAAGAAATCATTCCTTATTCAGGAAATGTAAGCTAGTTCGTTCATTTCATAAAATGGCCAATTTAAGTTAGAAATCTTAACCACTTCCTACTTTAGTTACCGTTTCACAAGCTCAGCACATCCCAAGATGCCTATTTTATGAAGCCAGCAAGGATATTCAGACAAATTGTCCATCACATATTTCATATCCTGGGATTGCCAGTCTCATCAGAAAGACAATACTGGACTGATTCCAATTATCAGGCAAATGATAGTTGTGTAAAAGATCAGTGGACACTTAGGATCACTTATCAACATCTAATTCAAATTACTGAAATATTGATGCAAGGAAAATCAAGATATTTAAAATATGTATACATTGTTAGATGGATAAAAAACTAGACAGATTAACAAATAACAGTAAGAACAAAACAAATAGATCTGAATAAGTATTTTTAATATATAATCTATAAATCTATATGCTTGTTATGGTATTGATTCTGTTGCTCAAAAGTTTACTGGAACTACTTTGATAAGACTACATATATATATATATAAAATATATGTGTAAAATTATATGTTTTATATATAAAACAATTTGGAATAATTTAGATAAAAAGACAGAAGTCTTTTTTTAATCAAACTTTACTTTTGACTCCTAAATCTTTGTAACAAGTTTAGTTCATAAAACTACTGGGTATAGAAATTTTTTTTTAAGTTTTTATTTATTGATTTGAGAGAGACAGCAAGTGAGAGCACGAGCAGCAGGGAGGGCAGTGTTGGGTAAGGGGCAGAGGGAGAGGGAGAGGGAGAAGCAGGCTCCGTGCTGAGCAGGGAGACAGATGCAGGGCCTCCCAGGATCCTGGGATCATGACCAGAGCCAAAGGCAGACACTATACTGACTGAGCCACCAAGGTGCCCTTAGAAATTTGGAGTTAGTTTTGACAATGATAATCAATTAAATCATAGTCCCAAGGACTCTATTTCGTCTCCTTCCACCAAAAAAAAAAAAAAAAAAAAAATCCCAAGATAATCTCTAAAGAGGTATCCCAGGAGAGATTTACATAATATCATTATAATGAACTATAAATTATGTGTTAATTTTGATGGAAAAAATAATTTTTAGATATATAAATTCTGCTCTATCTGTGGAAAATGAAATCAATCTCTCTCTCTCTATATATATATGTATTTTTTTTTTTACACTTACTAGGATTCCTTCAATGTAGGCTCTTCTAGGGGGAGTCCATCACTTTTCTGTGGTATTGGTTTTTTTCCCTAAAATTTTTAAAAAGCAATTAAGAAAGAACAATCTTATATTGACAAGATAAAGATAACCATGGGGGAAAACAGATTGTTATATTACTAATCAGAAGCAAATGCCTTTTAAAAATCACTTTAAATTATCAAAATTTAAAGACATTAGAAAATAACTATCAACATTTCTTTTAAAGAGCTCTATAAATTAAGAAAAATCTTAAATAATCATCTTTTCAGTATGTTTGATCTGTTGTCCCTATTACTGATTTGAAAAGATGAAACTTCATGTGACAGAAATTGTTGATTTTCTATCAGGAAGAAATTGCATTTTCTTTCCCTGGTAAAAGAAACTTGGTTTTATTCCAGTATCCCTTAGTACTATGTTCAGGTAAGGTGGACTCTACGTAATGATAAATCATAACTAGTCCTGGCTAATGAATGATAGGAATCTGCATGTAGCCATTGGACATAGAAAGAAGGTAGCTGGGAGCTTGTAGTCCCGATTTACTCTATGATCAGTGAGACAACATGAGAAGAAATCCTGCCTTTTCTTATTACTTTTGGGCATTGTTATGAGGATGTCAACTTGGAACTTTGATAGCTGTGATGTGGCTATAAGAAAAGAATTAAAATAAAAATAAAAAGAACAGGCGATCCTTATGTACCTTAGCACTTGCTGATCTGTTAAACTGACCAGATCTAAAAACCTGTACTTCCAGAAGTCTTATTATGCAAGATTATTAACCCTTATTTTTAAAAGCACTTTTAGGCAGGTCTTCTGTTACCTGCAGCAAAGCCTATCTTGTGAACCCCAAATGAAATCATTAGCTTTCATCAAATATCTGCCAGCTTAATTGTCTATTACATGCACAGGGAGGAAAAAAACAACAGTAGAATGGCCCTAGCCCACAAAAAGTTTCTATTTAAGAACCTTCTATTTAAAAAGCTTATATCTTACGTACTTGTTAACGCATTCACTGGCATTATCTCTTACTATAACAATAAAGCTTTAATTAAGTACTGACAATGTGTAAACACTTTGCTAGGTGCTGTGGGAAATATTCTGATGTCATGAGTCTCACCCCTCTTCTAATTTTCAAAAGGAAGATATTTATTTGCTCTTGAACCATATTCTAAAAATCTATTGCAGTAGAGTATAAAAACAGATTTGATGTGATCCTTTAAAAATTGGTAAGGAAACATGACAGGAAGGAGAGTCATTCAAAGGAGAGTTCTCTATCACAATGTCTTATTGTAAGTCAAGAGAAATTAACAAGGTCTAATACATGAATAGGGATAAGAAATAGACCAAAATAAATGTTATGCATACAATAGTAACAAGGAGGATAAATGTGAAGATCTACTGAGAATATAATCCAAAAGAAAGAAGCAGTTGGTTCCCAGTCTCCTATGAGCTCCTAGTTCTTTGAACCAAACAAGAAATAATGAGTATTGGCAAGGATGTGGAGAAAAGGGAACCTTTGGTGGGAAAGTAAATTCATTCAGTCACTATGGTGGGAAAGTAAAATTCATTCAGTCGCTATGAAAAAAGGTTTGGAAGTTCCTCAAAAAATTAGAGAGGATTACTTATACAGTTCAATAACCCATTTCTGTGTGTATATTTAAGGAAAATGAAATCACTTTCTCAAAGAGATATCTGCACCTTCATGTTCACTGGAGCATTATTTAAAATACCCAAGATAGAAACAACCTAAGTGTCCTTCGATGGATGAATGGATAAAGAAAATGTGGTTATAAATATATAATGGAATATTATTCTACCAGGAAAAAGCGAGATCATACTATGTGTGACATGTATGGAATGAGGGTGTTATGCTAAGTGAAATAAGTCAGACAGTAAAAGACAAATACTATATGATATCACTTATGTGTGGAATCTCAAAAAATCTAACTCACAGAAGTGGAGAACATCTCCAAAGGCAAGGGAAGCAAGGGCAAAAATGAACTATTGGGGACTTCATCAAGATCAAAAGCTTTTGCGCAGCAAAGGAAACAGTCAACAAAACCAAAAGACAACTGACAGAATGGGAGAAGATATTTGCAAATGACATATCAGATAAAGGGCAAGTGTCCAAAATCTATAAAGAACTTATCAAACTCAACACCCAAAGAACAAATAATCCGATCAAGAAATGGGCAGAAGACATGAACAGACATTTCTGCAAAGAGGACATCCAAAGGGCCAACAGACACATGAAAAAGTGCTCTGCATCACTCGGCATCAGAGAAATACAAATCAAAACCACAGTGAGATACCACCTCACACCAGTCAGAATGGCTAAAATTAACAAGACAGGAAACGACAGATGTTGGCGAG
>CM053610.1:80997744-81025915 GCA_028646535.1 Procyon lotor | reverse complement strand
GGGCTGGATATTGACATTTGAGTATCAGTCATTTAAGTCTTTAAAACCTTTTAATGACTTGGCATTAATTCTTTCCCAAAGTTAATTTACTTTCCATGAATTATTCTTTATAGAATGTAGGAATTTTGAATTTTATAAATTAGGATAAACATGGAGAACTTGAGTAACTGATCTGGATAATTCGAAGTAATAAAATATGATTACTCAATTATTATAACATTATTTATAAATCCACGAATGTCAAGAAATTATTGAGCACTAGATTTTCAAAAAGTACATAGAAGAAGGTCTGTGTTTCTCAAGAATGTATCTTTTTTCCAAAAAGATAAAATATTCTCTTATGCAAAGTAGGAATCACACACCAGCAATAAATAAGTTTAGTTTGCAACTGTAAACAACAACAACAACAAAAAAAACAACCCAGAAATATCTAAGTTTTATCTAAACAGAAAGAGATTGATCAGAGATAACTCCTGAGTTAAAACAAAGAGCCTGATGAGGCACCTGGGTGGTTCAGTCAATTAAGGATCTGACTCTTGATTTCAGCTCAGGTCATGATCTCATGAATCCTGAGATCCTTGTCAGGCTCCAGACTCAGCAGGGAATCTGCTTGAAGATTCTCTCCCTGTGCCCCTCCCCAGTTTCCTTAGCTTGCAGGCTTAGGAGCTCTCCCTCAAATAAATAAATAAATCATAAAAAAACAACCAGAGAAGCTTATTATCTCTAGCATTATTATAGTGCGGGGAAAATTTAATAAACTAGGTTCAGTAAATGAAAAATCTGAGGCAGTAGATTAAGAAAATTTCATAAGGTGTGGGACTTATAGAACTCAGAGATATACCAGGTATTAGATTTCTAACCACACCCTTTTTCCATTAAGTTAATTTGCCTTTTGATGAGAAAATGTTGCTTAGAGGTAACTATAAATGATCTTTGAAATATTTCTTCTCCAATGAGTGATTCATATTTTAAGGAATGATCTAATTTTAGAGACCTTCTTTCCAGGTGTACCTAAATTCTGTGAGAGACCACAAAGAATGAAGTAAAGTGTTCATCTATCAAATTTAGTCAGATCTGGCTTAAAATTGTTCAACATTTTACTAGGCATTTGATTAAGAGCAAGAGATAGGGAGTGTGATTTGTAAAATCACAATAATAATACATACTTTCTTAGTTTGTGGTAAAAATAAAAATGACGAGTAACATGAATTGCCAAATAAGGTAATCCTCAAATACTTAGGATATTTATCTATCTATCTATGCATCTATCTATCTATCTATTTATTTATTTATTTACAGGGGATAACACTTGTAACTGTAGAAGGAAAAAGATTAATTTCAAGACTCAGTACTGCATTTTTTCTTCCCTCATTTCAGGCAGAGAACTTCTTTCAGTTTTCCTCAGGGAACAATATGACTGTCGTGCATATCTTAGAAGGATTCATTTTTACTGTCTTTATGCCCTTTGTCAGGGGACATAAGCAGTATGCACTCAACTCTAAACATTAATGATTTCCTCTGAAGTGAAATTTAATTTTAACTGCTTTATGTTTTTAGATTAGAATTGACCAAATTATACAGGATTGGGACACCCAGAGATTCAGGCTAATGGAGAACCCATTACTCAGTTTAGAAAAGGAATTCGGGAGAAACTTACATAAGGAACTAAGTATTATATCTCAGACAGGACCCATGTCACTTCCAGGTATGACTTTAGTTCCACTCAGGCACTAAATGACCAGGAAGTACAATCATGTCATGTTTCCAGAAGACAGAGCCACAAATATTTAGCAAATAGAACACATAGCTACCAGAGTTAGGACTTAATATACACACATTATATGTGTTGAGAACATGTTGCAAAAATTCTGGGTATGGAAAACATCATTTTCTTTTTCTGTCACCGAAGTATCTTATCTGTCTTAAGGTCTCATTTTGCCTGCTGGCAAAAAACAACAACAAAAACAAAAGAAAACAAAAAAAACCCTCCTATTAATTGTAGGAAAATTCAGTCACTGCCAGCGTTTCTCAGTCATTCTTAGTCATTAGAGATTTAAACTGAGCCAAATTAGCATTTTTACCATCTACAGAGAAATATAATCAGGGAAAGTGATTCAGGGGGTTAAAGCCTCTGCCTTCGGCTCAGATCATGATCTCAGGGTCCTGGAATCGGACCCCACATCAGGCTGTCTGCTCAGTGGGGAGCCTGCTTCCCCTTCTCTCTCTGCCTGCCTCTCTGCCTACTTATGATCTCTCTCTCTCTGTCAAATAAATAAATAAAATCTTAAAAAAAAAAAAAAGATAATCAGGGATATGTGGAGTGAGATCACAGAAGCACATATAGCTTGGCATTTACCAGTTGGTACCTAAGGTCTGGTTGTATATTCATCATCTATAAGGTTGTTCTTATAAGATGTACCATAAGATGGTATAGTAGCAGAAGACCAGCCTTTCTCTCTTATACTAAATTCAATGGGAGAAAATAAGACAGACTTAAATGTGGCCCCAAAAGTAGAAGTTATTAGAAGAAACAAGATAGTACTATATGAAAAGCTAACACAGTATTCATAATAAGTACCAAAAGAATGATTATTAAAATAGAATGCTGGAAAAGTTGCTGAGCAAGGAAAATTTGCAAGCAAGCCCTCTAAGAGAGATTTCAGTAGAGAGAAGAAAAACCCAAATCTTAGTCTACTCACAACCAATAACAAGTTATAACAACAGGTCCATTTGTATTAGATATAAACTTTAATAAAAGTTAAAATTCATTAAGTGTTTACTAAGGTTGGTTTCTTTGGCATTTAATGTGCACTACTGTCTTTAATTCCCATAATTATTTTATGAGGTCAGAATCAAATTTATGCTCATTTTAAAGATGTGTGGTATTTAAAGTGGCTTAGTAACTGAGCGGGTGAGTTGTCAAAGAAAGGACTCATGTTTAGATGTTTCTTACTCCAACTACATTATCCTAACCACCACACTGTCTTTTATTTGTTACTTCTACTTACTTGGTATCATTTGCAAATACGGCATATTTACATATATTCAAATTTCATCAGTTCATTTTCAGTGAATTTATGAAGGGCATACTTACGAGACTCCATTGTGTCCTAAGTTCGTGTTCTGACTTCATCATATAATAGCTATTTTAACATGAACAAATCATTAATTTTTTTGTGTGTCTCTGCTTCCTCATCTATATAATAGAGGTAAAACAGATTAAATAATTGCCTTGCCAATCTTCTTTTGGCTACCAGACTAGCTACTACATAGAGGACACTTAATAAATTTTAAAATTATTACCAGAAGGGGTTTAACATTCCACATGGAAAGAGTAAAATATTAAAAAGATAAAAGTTAGCTTGTAAAAGCAATGTTCGTTAGGTAACTCGGAAGCTACTAAGGACATATGAAGTATCCAAAAGCAAATTATTTAAAAACTTATCTTGTAATGTTGGACTATGATAATATAATAAAGCAAAAAGTTAGTGCCAAAGTATTTCAAAGATAAATTCAATTTCAAATGGACGGAGAGAAAAAACAAAATATTAACCATCTCCAAGTCCCACAACCTCATGTTAGGTGCCCACTTAATAACTTGAAGAAAATGACTAAGTAGTCTGTTTTCATTAGTGCAGTTAGTATTCCACTAACTCTGTCTCACTTTCCTGGATTGAAACATCATGACAACCTTCCAACTGATATAGAAGTAAAAATTTGGGTAGCCAAAGGCAACGATGGATAGGAACTTTGAATTTTAAAGGAGTGTCAAGAAGATATTCACTACAGAGGATAAAGACAGAACAAAACTATAAACCACAGTCAGTGTGAGAATTATACTAGAAAATGTGTAAGGCTATACATGAAGAATAACAGACCCATCCTCCTAATTGTAGACACATTTCCTCTTACAGTAACAGATCTGTAAGTAAATGCACTAAAACACAATTGCAATACTGGATAACTGCAGATATATCAGTTTAGGTGATCTGTAACACACAGGAAAGAGAAACCACAAAGTATAAGGTTTTTGTGAAGTTAATTGCATAACTCCCCATTTCACACAGTCAATAAAAATTCAAGCTGATTTCCCATATCTGTGCAGGATATGAGAGTAATCATTGTTCATAGTCCAGTTGTGAGTTAGGAGATTCCAGCATTAAGGTTTCACACAAGAAGATGAGTCTGACTAAATGTATATGTCTTTCATCTTAAATAAGTGCTACCAGAACTAATAATAAGTCAGTGATTCAGCAGGTAGGTTTAAAATGTCTATTGTCAGTAGAACTTGCAAGTACTCAAATAAAAGTCCAAATAGCTTTCTAAATTATTTTGATGCATGAGTAACTAGGTTTTGAATATCTACCATCTGTCCAAAATTGTGCTGCTGTTAGCTCCTGCCCTGTTTTCCTCTTCACTAATTGCTCAGATCTATACATTCACCCTAATCCCCAAGCAACTTTTATATTCCAAATTTATTCTACTTTGAATGTCAAAGCCAGAGCAGTATGGTTGTCAGTAGCCTCAGGTGTGCTCATCATTAGAATTAGCCCACTGATTGTAAACCTATTCAGCCACAGCAAGTGATCCCAAGGTACCTGTAGTATCGTAGCTGGAACTTTCCCATTTAACCTGTTCTCACCTACTCCATTACATAAACACTGATTGTGTATAGATTTGGATCTTACTGTCTTTAACTGATATTTCTCAATCAGCCTAAGCTCCTCAGCCTTTGAGTGTTCCCCTGAAATTTTGTTGAGCTTTTGTTAATACAGTGAGCTGAACCCTATTTCCCATAAACCACACATTCTTCTCTCAGTCATTGCTCAAGATCATACCTAGATTATATTAATTGTCTCAACCCAGGAAGAGAAGATCCCATCTTTGTTCTCCTCTGACCTGGTAGAAAAAAATTGTCTTAAATTACATGTGATGGAAACCCGGAAAGGGGTTCCGGTTCCGGTTCTTGTTCTTTCTATTTTTTTTTTTTTAAGATTTTATTTATTTATTTGACAGAGAGGAGAGAGAGCACAAGTAGGCAGAGAGGCAGGCAGAGAGGGGGAAGCAGGCTCCCCGCTGAGCAGAGAGCCCGACACGGAGTCAATCCCAGGACCCTGAGATCATGACCCAGGCTGAAGGCAGAGGCTTTAACCCACTGAGCCACCCAGGCACCCCAAGGCAAAAGTTATTTTAAAAAATAAGATACATGACTAAAAAACTAAAAATATATGAAGCAATGAAACCCAAGACATTGGACATCAAGCAGTGGAAAACTAGGACCCCTAAGAGAGGGGAAAAATTAATTGAGCTCTACATTAATTGTAGCTTATTGTCTAGAGAAAATTTCCAAGAGAAATTCAAGATGAGAAACACATGCAGAACCCATAATCTCCCCGAGTTGAGGAAATAGAGCTTGGAGTCTAGAGAAGCCGAGGAGGCTAGAGTATACAGGGCAGAATAGCAGGAAAAAGATACCTGCATAAAGAAGGAATCCCAATATCTGTGTAGCTCTCATGGTTTCCTGGACATACAGAATACACTAATAATTTTTAATGTTCTTGTCTATTGATTCTACTACTATTACCACTTACAAGTTAGTTTCAATTTATTTATTTATTTTCTTAGTACTATGAGTTGTCTTTTCCTAATTCTTTGAATTCCTGATAATTTCTGATTTTATGTCAGACGTGAATTTAACCTTACTGGGTGCTGGATATTTTTGTGTTCCTATAAATTTTATTGAACTTTATTTTTTGATACAGTAAGTTATGTAGAAACCATTTGATCCTTTCAAGACTTGCTTTTAGGTTTCCTAGGAGGGACCAGAACTACATTAATCGAGGTTTAATTTTTTTCTTGCTCATGAGGTAAAACATTTATATTCAGCGTGATGTTCCCTATAATATGGTTTGAGTCTGGATGGTGATTATAGCTGCTGTTTTTGGCATTGTCTGATTTCTGGATATTGTTCCTGCTAATCCTTTTGGTTGGTTCTTTCCTCTGCTCTTGGGTATTTCTTCACATGCATATAGTGATGATTACTTAATTAAATTATCTTTAAGATCATCAGATTGGATTTAAAAACCCAAGACCCATATATGTGGCCTAAAAAAGTCATTTGAGTACAAAAAACATAAATTATGGTAAAAGTTTGGAAAAAGATATAATGTTAACACTGATCAGAGAATGCTGGATTAGCAATATTAATATCAGATTAGGAGATATCAGAATAAAGTTTCTAACCAGGAATAAAGAAGATCATTTCATAATGGTAACATGGTCAATTCATAAGGATAATATACTATTCCTATGTATGTACCTAATAGGGGAGTTTTAAAGTATCTGGAGCAAAACTGATAGAACTCCAAGGAGAAATATTATTGTAGAAAAATCTTCAAATATACCTGGATAATTCAATACTTCTATCTCATAATGGATAGTACAAGTAGAAAGAGAAAATCAAATATAAGCTATAGCAGACTTGAACAACACTATCAACAAATTTTGCCCAGTTCATATTTATACAGTAGTCCAAATAAGAACAGCAGCAGAGTATACATCTTTTCCAAGTACACATGGAACATATACAAAGATAGACCGTATTCTGTGTTGTAAATATTTTCGATAAATATATTTAAAAGGATTCAAGCCATACAGATTATGTTCTTTTATTACGATAGAATTAAAATAGAAATCAGTAACAAAAATTAATTGAGAATCCTCAAATACTTGAAAACTAAATAACACGATTCTAATGAATGAGTCCAAAGTGAAACAAAAAATGAAATCTAAAAAGTATTTGAAACTAGATGAAAATGAAAGTATAACATATTAAAATTTGCAGGATGCAACTAAAGTAGTTTACTTAGTGAGAAATTTATAGAACAAAGCTCTATATTATAAAGGAAGACAGTCTCAATCAAAAACCAGTGTTTAACGTTCAGATGTTTCGAGGGACTTGTTTCTGTCTTCCCTGAATCGTGTGGACAGGAAAGGGCTCTAGGATGGGGACCTGCTGAAAAAAAAAATGGTTTGGATTAGCATATACTTGATATAGTCCCTCTCTCCAGCTCAGTATGCACAAGTGGGAGGAAAACCACCAGCTCCTGGGTTCTCCCTGAGAAGAAAGATTGGATGCATGTGTCCAATATTCAGGTTTTTTTGAGTGGCCTTCCTGAAGGCATGGTTTCTGTTTCACCCGAGGCAGAGCACTGACAAAACCCAGCATATCCTAGCAGCATGGAGGCTGTTGAGAACAAAAGGGTTGGGAGGTTTGTGACAGTCCAGAGAATCTGTAGTACTGTATAGACACTAGAGGGAGAAAGAGATCATGAGATCCTGAAAAAAAGAACCCTGCAACCCTCTCTAATTGTGAGTTTAGGGACACAAGTCCAGAGGAAATTCATCCATTGGAAATACTTAAAAGCCCCCAGAGTCTCCGGCTGGGCTGACTGGGGAAGTTCTTTACTTGTTTGGAGGCCAGTATGTAAAGACTGATAGAGGTAGCTGTTTGTTTTCAAATGCAGAGCCTAATACAAAGTTGCCAGGCATATGAGAAAGAAAAACATGGCACAAAGGATGAACTAATTTTCCAGAAACCAACCCTAAAGAAATGGAGGAATATGAATTACCTAAAGAGAATTCAGAATAACCATCATAAAGATGATCAAATGCTCAATAGAACAGTGAACAGATAGAGAATATCAACAAAGAAAATAATGAACAAAAGGAGAATATCAACAAAAATGGAAACAATAAAAATAATGAAACAAATTTTGAAGCTGGACAATACAGTAACTGAAATTGAAAAATTAATAAGAGGATTTTAGCAACAAACTTGATCAACCATAAGAAAGAATCAGCAAACTTGAAGACAGATACTTTGAAATTATCCTGTCAAACCAGTAAGAAGAAAAGAGTTAAGGTAGGCTAAAAGACTTATAGGACAACTTTAAACAGGCCAACATTATGCACATTATTCAAATCCATGAAGACCAGAAAAAAAAGGGGGCAGAAAGCTTATTTGAAAAAAATAATTGTCAAAAACTCCCCCAAATCTGGGAGGAGAAAAGGTATATTCAGTTTCAAGAAGCCTAGTGGACTCTAACTGTGATGGACCCAAAGAAATTCAAACTGAAACACATTATAATCAAATTGTCAGAAGTCAAAAATAGAGATTTTTGAAAGCAGTAAGAGAAAAGTGACATACAAGAGAGCTCCTATAAAACCATGAGTTTTTTGATTTCTCAGAAGAAACCTTGCAGCCCAGAAGGGAATGGGATGACAAAAACCAAAGTACAAAAAGGAGGTGGGGGGGGGGATCTGCCAACCAAGAATAATATAACCAACAAAATTGTCCCTCTAAAAAATGAAAGAGTATGGGGCGCCTGGGTGGCTCAATCATTAAGCGTTTGCCTTCAGCCCAGGTCGTGATCCCAGGGTTCTGGGATCTAGCCCCGCATCGGGCTCTCTGCTCGGCAGGAAGCCTGCTTCTCCCACTACCATTTCCTTTGCTTGTGTTCCCTCTCTCGCTGTGTTTCTCTCTGTCAAATAAATAAAATCTTTAAAAAAAAAAAAATGAAAGAGTAGTAAAGTCTGAAATAAAAAAAGCTAGGAGATTCATCACCAGTGGACCTGCCTTACAAGAAATGATAGAGAGAGCCCTTCAATTTGAAACAAAAGTACTCTAGATGGTAACATGAAAATATGAAAGTATGAAGCTCATTGGTGAAGGAAAATATATAGACAAATATAGAATGCTATAATACTATAAAGATGGTAATTAATTTTAAAAGACAAGGGTTTTTTTTAAAACCCTATAATTATAAAATATATTAGTGGATAAACAATATAAAAAAATAATTTGTGGAGCGCCTGGGTGGCTCAGTGGGTTAAAGCCTCTGCCTTCGGCTCAGGTCATGATCTCAGGGTCCTGGGATCGAGCCCCGCATCGGGCTCTCTGCTCAGCGGGGAGCCTGCTTCCCCCTCTCTCTGCCTGCCTCTCTGCCTACTTGTGATCTCTCTCTCTGTCAAATAAATAAATAAAACATTAAAAAAATAATAATTTGTGACATCAAAAACAAGGTGTGTGAGGTGAATAAAATAATAGAGTTTCTGTATCCAGTTGAAGTTACTATCAGTTTAAAATAGATTGTTTAAAAAATAAACAAAATAAAATAAAATAAAATAGATTGTTATATTTTAGGTAAGCACCACAAAAAATACCTGTAGGAGATACAAAAAAGAAAATGAAAAAGGAATCAAAGCATGTCACTCAAAAAACAAACAAACAAACAAAAATCCGCAAAGGAAAACAAATGAGATGATGAAAGGATCAAAAAAGCTGCAGAATCAGACAGAAAATTATTCACAAAAAGACAATAGTAAGTCCTTTTCTGCCAGTCATTACTTTAAATGAAATGAATTCAATTCCCTAATCAAAAGAGATAGAATGGCTAAATGAATTTTTAAAAATCAAACTATAGTGTCTATAAGAGACTCTTTAGATGAAAGGATTCACACAGGCTGAAGTAAAAGGATGGAAAAAATATTCCATGCAAATAGTAACCCAAAGAGAGCAATAGTGGTCATTTTTTATGTCAGACAAAGTAGACTTTAAGTAAAAAAAACCTGTCAAACCCAAAGTAGGGTTATTATATAATAAAAAAGAGTCAATTTACCAGAAAGATATGACAATTATAAATCTATATGTACCCAACATCAGAGCACTCAAATAATGAAGCAAACTTTGAGAACTGAAGGGAGAAATGAACAGCAACATAATGATAGTAAGAAGTTTAATTTTATTGCCTCACTTTCAGTAATGGCTAGATTACCCAGACAGATCAATAAGGAAACTGAGGACTTGAACAGCATTATACACAAAATGGACCTAACACACAAGTGCTAAACATCCCACCCAACAGCAGCAGAATACACATTTTTCTCAAGCATACATGGAGAGTTCTCCAGGATAAAACACATATTAGGTCACAAAACAAGTCTTAAGTTTAAGATGGAAGTCATATGAAGTGTCTTTTCTAACCACAGTAGAATCAAACTAAAAATAAAAACAAAGAAAATTGGAAAATTCATAAATACACAGCAATTAGCATACTACTGGACAACCAATGGGTCAAGGGAGAAATCAAAGGCAAATTAGTAAATACCTTAAGGCAAATGAAAATTAAAACACAATATACCCAAACTTATGGGATACCCTAAAAGTTGTACTAAGAAGAAAGTTTAGACCAGTAAATGACTACATTTTAAAAAGGAAAGATTTCAAATAAACAATCTAACTTTGCACTGCAAAAGAACTAAAACAAACAAAAACAAGAAAAACTGGACTAGGCCTAAAGTTAGCAGAAGAAAGGAAATAATAACAGAGCAGAAATAAATAGAGAAAAAAATAATGAATTTTTTTATTATAAAAATTGACAAACCTTTAGCTAGACAAAGAAAAAAGAAAGAAAACACAAAATGAGTAATGAAAAAGGAGGCAAAATAGTTGATGCCCCAGAACGAAAAAGAATTATAGGAGGCTACTATGAAAAATCACATGCTGGACACCTGGGTGGCTCAGATGGTTAAGGGACTGCCTTTGGCATGGGTCGTGATCCCGGGGTCCTGGAATTGAGTCCCACATAGGGCTCCCCTGCTCTTCAGGGAGCTTGCTTCTTCCTCTCCCTCTGCCTGCCACTCCCCTTGCTTGTGCTCTCTCTCTCTGTCAAATAAATAAAATCTTTTAAAAATAAAAGAAAAAAGAAAAATCACATGCCAATAAATGGGATAACTTAAAAAAATAGGTAAGTTCCAGAAATGCAGGGCCTACCAAAACTGAATGCATAAAGAAATTAAAAATGAAATAAACCTATAAATAACAATGAGATTGAATCAATAATCAAAAAGTTCCTAGCAAAGTAAAGTCCAGAACCAGATGGCTTCATTGGTCAATTCTTCATATTCAGTAGTGAATATTTAAAGGAGAATTAGTGTCAGTCCTTCTCAAATTCTTCCAAATAATTAAAGAAGAAGGAAAATTTTCAAACTCATACGGCCAGCATTACCTTGACCCGAAGTTAGAAAAAAAAGAAAACTACAGGCTAATACCTCTGATGAATATAGATGCAAAAAATCCTCAAAAAGAAAAAAAAAAAATACTAGCAACCTTAATTCAACATCACATTAATAGGATCATGCACCGTGACCAAGTGCAATTTATCCCTGGGATTCAAGGATGTTACATATGGAGATTAATGTGATACACCACATTAACAGAATAAAAGCAAAAATAATCACAGGATCATCTCAAATGCAGAAAAGCATTTGACAAAATTCAACTGACTTTCATTATAAAAACAGTAAGAATGGAAAAATTAACTTCAGCATTATAAAAGCCATATGGAAAGCTCACGGTTAATATACTTAATGGTGAAAAACGAAAAGCTTTTTCTCTTAATATCAGGACCAAGGCACGAATCCCCACTCTGACCACTTCTGTTCAACATAGTATCAGAAGTAACAACGAGAGCAGTTAGGGTAAAAAAAAAAAAGAAAGAAAAAAAAGAAAAGTCATCCAAATTGAAAAGGAAGAAGTAAAATTATCTATATTTGTAGATATCATGCATGATCTTATACATAAAAAATCCTAAAAATTCCATACACACACAAAAATGTGATAGAACTAATACACAAATACAGCAAAATTGCCAGATACAAACATAACATACAAAATCAGTTTTGTTTCTATACATTAACAATGAACAATAACACAATCCCTTTCATAATAGCATCAAAAAGAATAAAATCCTTAGGAATAAAATTAAGGAAGTTAAAGACTTTTTGGGTGAAAACAACAAAACAGAGCTACAAGAAATTAAAAAAGACATAGAAAGCCACAAAATTTCCTGAATAGCCGAAACAATCTTGAGACAGAAGAATAAAATCATACTCCTAACCTCAAAATGCATTACTAAGCTACAGTGATCAAAACAATATGGCAGTGGCATAAAGACAGACATATAGACCAGTGGAAGAAAATAAAGAGCCCCAAAATAAACCCACACATATGGTATCAACTAATCATTTCTACATGACATATCCATCTGATAAGGGGTTTCTATCCAAGATATGTAAGGAAATTCTGCAACTCAATAGCAGAATAACAAAAAAACTCTATTAAGAAATGGACAAAGGATTTCCAGTAGATATTTCTCCAAAGAAGATCTATAAATGACTACCAGATATATGAAAAGATATTCAACATTAGTAATCATCATGAGCTAAGGTCTGCATGGTTGTGTACCCCCAAAATTGATGTTAAGGTCCCAATGGGATGGTATTAGGAAGTGAAGCCTTTGGTATATGATTAGGTCATCAGTTTGAAGGCCTCAAGAATGGGATTAGTGCCCATATAAAGGAGGCACCAGAGAACTAGCTCCCCCTCTACTAGGTGAAGACACAGTAAGAAGTCAGTAGTCTACAACCCATAAGAAGGCCTTCACCAGAATTAACTATACTAACAACCTAATCTTGGACTCCCAGCCTCCAGAATTGTTAGAAATAAATTTCTGTCGTTGATAAGCCACTCAGTCTATGTTATTGTGTTATAGCAGCTCAAACAAACTAAAGTATAATGGAAAAAGCAAAATAAACCATGAAAATATATCACCTCACATTATAAAAAAGTTGAAAATAATAAGTGTTGGCAAGGATGTGGACAAATGAGAACCCCTGTGCACTGGATGTGGTGGGAATATAAAATGGTGAGGCCACTGTGGAAAACAGTATGGAGATTTCTCAAAAAATTAAAAATAGAACTACCGAGTAATCAGCAATCCCACTTCTGGGTATTTATCCAGAAGAATAGAAACAAGATCTCAAAAGGGATTTTTGTACTCTCATGTTCATTGCAGCATTATTCACAACAGCTCATGATGGTTACTAATGTTGAATATCTTTTCATATATCTGGTAGTCATTTATAGATCTTCTTTGGAGAAATATCTACTGGAAATCCTTTGTCCATTTCTTAATAGAGTTTTTTTGTTATTCTGCTATTAATGACACACATTAATAAAATTAATTGCTATACTACAAAAATTAAATCTGACAAGGATTGAGAATTAAAAGGGTGGAAATGGTTATCTTTTGTAAAGAAATAAAAATCAAACTAGTTTACACTTCTCCTTAGCCTCCCTAAATACCAGAAGATAATGAGTTTAATCTGAAATAAGAGCAGATTGTGTGATCCACAAAACAATAAGCCCAATCTATAAAAGCAATAGTAAGACCCAGAATGACAGATGTACAGCAGACCTAGAGATCATTTAGACCTGATTAAAGCTGGAAGACGTGGGTCTTTTGGGTAAGAACATAAGTATACCAGGAAGGCTTCCTTCTTCTTCTTTTTTTTTTTTTTTTAAAGATTTTATTCATTTATTTGGTACACAGAGAGAGAGATCACAAGTAGGCAGAGAGGCAGGCAGAGAGAGGGGGAAGAAGCAGGCTCCCTGATGAGCAGAGATCCTGATGTGGGGCTCGATCCCAGGACCCTGAGATCATGACCTGAGCCGAAGGCAGAGGCTTTAACCCACTGAGCCGCCCAGGCGCCCCAGGAAGGCTTCCTTCTTATCTTTTCTACAAAACTGATCTGAAATAGTTTTTACTAAAATTCAAATCTAATCACCTTGTTCTCTCTACTCCAAAGTATTTAGGGGTCCTTATTACCTTCGGAAGAAAATCTAAGAATGACATAAAAGGACTTATAAACTTGATCCATATTGCACTTGCCACTTCACCACTTCCCTGTTATAATTCCTTAATTTTTAGCCATATTAATCTGCTTGCATTTCCATTGACTAATCATTTTCTCTCACCTTTTTTTAATTTTGCTCCTGTTATTTTTTCTGAATTGAGTATTTTCCACATTTGTCCATTTTAAGACTCAGTCCAGTGATCTCATTATCTTGTAAATGTTTATTAATGGGGCCAGCCTAGATAAATCTTGCTTTCCTGTGGTTATTCTCTGTCATCCCATTTTAAAAAGTTATTTTTGGGGCATCCTGGGTGGCTCAGTGGGTTAAAGCTTCTGCCTTTGGCTCAGGTCATGATCTCAGAGTCCTGGGATCAAGCCCCACATCGGGCTCTCAGCTCAGCAAGGAGTCTGCTTTCCCCTATCTCGCTGCCTGCCTCTCTGCCTACTTGTGATCTCTCTCCTCTCTGTCAAGTAAATAAATAAAATCTCTTAAAAAAAAAGTTATTTTTGTTAGAGCACCACTTCCACTGTGTTGTAATAATTGATTTTTTTTTTTACTGTTTACTATAGGAGATATAAATACCTTGAGGAATATGTCTTCTTTGTCATTATTTTCCTAAGACATATAATGAATACAAAGTATCTGTGTACACATGTGTATATGTGTGAATTTTTTAGTAAATAATTGAATGAACCAATGAGTAAAACTAAGTACTTCTTTCTTCTTTAGTGCTTTAGTATTGAGAAAATAATTATCTAATTTAAATAGCATTCAGTTTTTTTCTGCATTGAGATAAAAAATATTCATCATAATTTTCACAAAATTCCTCCTTAAAATACCATTGTCTAGAGAAAGGCTAAACTCCATGAAGATAGAGGATAACCAAGAGCTAGATGCTGAATATTCCTATAACTCATAAGGATGGAAGACATTCAGGTTTCAACTATCATAGTAAGGATTCTATTTGAACAACCAGGGTATTCAGTGAGAACCTAGGATCATCACACTATGGTGGAAGGGCTAAAGTTCTCTTCAGTGGTTTGCAAACCACTGGGCAATATTATTTACCAATGGACATTTAGTAATGTCTAGAGATATTTTTGGTTTTCTCAACTGCAGGTGAGGGGTACTACTCTTAGTTATGTGGTGAGTAGAAACCTGAGATGCTACTAAATCTACAATTCTCAGGCCACTGAAACAAAGAATTATCTGGAACCAAATATTAATAGTGCTGAGAATGAGAAATATCGTCTTATGCTAATGGCTATCCTAGATTTTCCCTAACGAAAATTAAAAATTTTAAAAGGATCTAGCCAATTGGCAAGAAAGTTTATAGCCTTGCCTTCCAAAACACTCTTAAATGAGGGCAACAAAATCCAGCATCCAAATGATAGCTGATTCTCAATATCCAGAATTCGATAAAAAAAAAAAAAAATGCCAAAGAGCAAGAAATGTGACCCATACCCAGGAGAAAATCAGGTAAAAGAAACAAACCAGAATGACAGAGATGATGGAATGACTTTAATAAAGACTAAGCAGACTTTAATAAGAACTTTAAACAGCTTTTCTAAATATGCTTAAGAATTTAAAGGAAAAGATTAACATAATTAGGAAAGTCATCAAGGAATTAAAAGAACCAAATGGAACTTTAATTTTAAAAATTTACTAGATTTTATATTAATAGCAAGTAGACACTTCAGAAATGATCGAGATCCTGAAGACACAGTTAAAACATTAAAAAAACCGAAAATTTGCAAGGTAAGGTAAAAATTAAGTAGGACCTCAGTGACTGTGAACAAGTACTATAATATACATTTCATTGGAGTACAAGAAAAAAAGGAAGAGACAGAAGCATGTATTTGAAGAACTGCTGGCCAAGAACAACAGTAAAAACCACCAAATTTGATAAAAACTATAAAATCACAGATCTAAGAACATTTCAGTCAGCAGCAGAATAACCATTTCTTTCAGGTATACATTGAATCCTCACTAAGATCATATTCTGAATTGTAAAGCAAATCTCAATAAATTTACATAAATTAAATATAATGTATTTCAGGATTAAATTGTATACCAATAAGAGAAATCTATATATCCCCAAATACTGTAGAAATTTTAAAATACACAGCCATGGGTCAAAAAAAAGCAAAGGAAAGGAAATTAGAAAATATATTGAAATATGTTGAACTGAATAAAAATGAAAACAAAACAGGTCAAATCCATTGCTTCTGGCTTCTTCAGGATTTAGAGAGCTGGAAAGAGTAAAACTTCTATATTGAAAATAACAGCGCACCAATCTGGAAAGTCCTTAGTTTTCTTGAACCTGTAAGAGCAATTGGGTCACAAGGCAAACAACTAGTCCAGAGTCTAAGGGGAGAAAGACACTGGCAGGGAGGGGTGAGACATGATCATTAGCTTATATAAAGTAGATACAAGCAAGCACCAGAAAGAAGAATAACCTACTAAAGTTAAACTAGGAGTAGTTGGCAGACTGATGGAGCTGAATCTGCACACTGGGGCTTGTATTAGTTTCCTAGAATTGCCATAACAAAGTACCATAAAACTAGGTGGCTTAAAAGAATAGAAATTTATTCTTTCACAGTTCTGGAGTCCGAAATTCCAAAACCATAGTGTCTGCTGAGCCATGCTGTCTGTGAAGCCTCTGAGGGACGATCCATACCTCTTCAGCTTCTGGTAGCCCCCGGCGTTTTGTGGCTTATGGCAAAATTACTCGAACCCCTGATTCTGTCTTCACAAGGCAGGTTAAGGGTGCCAGTGCTATTGGATCAAGGGCCCACTGCACTCCAGGATGACATTATCTTAACTAATTACATCTGCAATAACCCTGTCTCCAAACAAGGTCATATTCTGAGGTACTGAGGTTAAGACTTCAACATATCTTTTGAAGGGACACAATATAATCGATCACAGAGCTCAAAAATTTACCCTAAGACACCAAGAACGTGAAAGAACTCTGCCCACATTATTCTCTCCTATTTTCTCTATGGAAGAAAGCTTTAATCTGTGGAGAAGAAAGGCAAGAAACACTGTTCCCCATTGCTGCTTAAGCGAGAAAAAAGATCTTCCCAGCTACACTAAAGATGGGAATTGACACATTCTTTTGGTTGAGATACTCCTATCCATCCTTAGTCAAGTTTAATGCATATATGTAATGATCTGGAGGAGCAAATTTCATTAGCCTCAGTCATTTACTGTGTAGTTCAAATTTGCTTCCTGCCATCAGCCAGGATTGAACAGAAACGAGAAGATTTTCTTATGCCGATCTCCACCAACATACACAGTTTAGCAGAGGGCATAACTCCATTTTTCACACTGGAGTGTTCTGGTCATCAGTCAATTTTTATTTTAAGTAAAAGTGTATTGGCAATAGAGTTCTGGAGTGTCATCTATAGGGGAACGTCTAGCTTTGGGATAGGCTTGTTCTCTCATTGAAAAAGCCATTGCTGTGATCCATCAAATAGTAGCTCACTCTATACATATTTAAAACCCATCCTTCATGAGAAATTGTGGTGTTGCAGAGTCGTTCTCACTGTGGCAGGGCAAGATATTAATGGCCCCTGCTGCCTTTCTCTGAACCATCCCCAGAATGTGTCATGAATCAAATGAAGAATTAGCATTAGACCAGAAAATTCAAAACAGAAAGGCCAGTAGCAATAAGTGAAGAGGAATTCTCTTTTCCACCTTCTGAAATTCCATCAATTACTTTGTATACTAATATTCTAAATTCCAAAATATGAAACCAATAATGTTAGTAACTGAGCTAAATATGATTCTTAAGCTAATAGCAATATTATTCAAAATCTATTAATACTTATAATGACTTAGAAAGGAAGAGCCTTCAGTGAGCCAAGTTTTAAATTTGCAAATTAAAAAATATATATGTTTGGTAAAATGTATCATCAGTGCAAGTAGAAAGGAGTGATCCCGAGACTCTCCAGTGCCCTCATGCTCCTTGGCATGGAGCTTTTGAGGCAAAGAGAGGTCCAATTATTCTTTTGAGCCACAGTGAGATATTTATTCCAACCAGGATACAAATTCTAATGGTTTGAGTTTTGAATAAAAAAAGATAAATGACATCTGACTTTTAGAGTTATCATAACAAAGGCGTGGAGAGTGGATCTAAGTCTTAGCCCTGGACCATTCTGAAAATGAGGACTGTGTTATTGACTCAACACCTTCCAGTTGTCCAGGGTACATTTCCTTAGCTAAAATGTACTAAGCACTTACTATGTATGTGTCAAGAATTCTGGTAAGCACTTTATATACTTAATTTCATTAATTATTTCATTCAGTTGTCCTGTTACCTTTTGTGTGGGTATAATTATTTACATTTTCCATTTCATGCAACTTAGGGTCCAGTGATGAAGTTCCCACAGCTTTCTAAATTCTTTCTTCTCAACTTTAAGAATGAGTGATTAAATTCCATAGGCAACAAGTAAAACAAAATCTCAGTGTCTTACAAAAACAGTTTTATTTTTAGCTCATTTTTGACCATTGTAGTTCATCTAGGACTCAGCTCCCTATTTTCTTCATTCCATATGTATGCACTCTAGTTGGAGTACACCTGTCTCATTTTAGAGGGAAAAGAGAGGATAGCCATCTACAGAAAACCTCTTACAACTTTGGCTTGAAAATGGCATGTATCAAATTTGATGACCAAGTCTGATGTTAAGAGGATCAAGATACATAATTTTTAGGTAGGTTAATATCCTGACAGAGGAGCAGTAAATATTTTTTGAACAAGAGTACAATTTTTTTTAAAAGACTTTATTTATTTATTTGACAGAGAGAGATCACAAGTAGGCAGAGAGGCAGGCAGAGAGAGGGCAGGGGGAAGCATGTTCCCTGCTGAGCAGAGAGCCCAATGCGGGGCTCAATCCCAGAACCCTGGGATCATGACCTGAGCCGAAGGCAGAGGCTTTAACCCACTGAGCCACCTATGCGCCCCAACAAGTGTACAATTTATTGAAATAATTTATATCTCATTATTAATGGGATAGGGTCATGAATTAAAATATGCTTCAGAACCCTTTAAAATATTATTTGCTTTTTAAAATGACAGTAATTAAAAGTAATCTAAGAGGAATTAAATTTGATTTAATGTTTCTGAGAAATTATTATTAATTCAAAAGATTGGGCAAAAAATTATAAAAAGCTTAGTTTAAATATATTTTGTGAGGTACTCTTAGATAAATTGCCCGATGGTTAGGTGTGTGCCTATAGCCTAGGTCAGCTTTTGAAATACAGGTTTGTGATTAGCATATAGTTCATCATTAGAATATAGTAAGTGGATGGAATTATCGTGGGAGAAAACCTAGAGTAAAAAGTGAAGTTATTATAGATGCCACATAAGAGAACAACACAATTTAAGTAGAAATAAAAGGTAAGGAATCTAACAAAGTAGACTCTAAAAGAAAATAATAGCTATAGAAAACTAGAAAAACAGAATCAAAAACCAACTTAAATCTCAAAATTTTCTACAGAATTGAGTTTTATTCATAGCTTGCATATTGAAATTTCATGATGTTTGCTGACTATGCTGGTGAAAATGCCATCTAACAGAAACAAACAAATAAACCACTTTCTTTGGAGAGGAGAGTCAGTACCACTGCTACCCTCCACCTCCCCTCAAACTGGTTTTCATCTTTAATTCTCTGGTACCTGTTTCAGACATGCTCTGGGTTTTGGGGTCTGTTGGTGTGCACTACTAATCTATGACAGAGACAGGAAAAGGAATCATGAATGGAACTTTACTAAACTGGGAGCAAAACAGGTGGAGCCCATGTAATGTGAATATAGGGCAAGTAAGTAGGAAAAACCACACCAATGTCAGAGGCCCTGCTTGTAGAATATTACTTTTATAGCTTAGATTTCTATTGCCTGTTAAAACACAAAGCTCCCTGGGAGACAGAATGCTTTGAACAATGCTCTTGGTCATATTCACAAAAGCACATCTAGCACTTACAAAATGTCTAGAGTCAGGAACTTCAAAAAAATTCATTAATGGAAAGCAATTTTAATCTGATATTTTCCTGAGAAGAGATTTTGACAGGATATTGATAACACCATTAGCCTTTCACCAGTTCAAGCTAACCATATAGATGGTTGGTTTTGTCCCTCTCCCTTATGCCCATGTACAGTCTATCATCAACGGGTGAGTTTCACTTCCCAAATATTCCTGAATCCAGCTGTTTATTTTCACCTCGTTGTCACCACCCTTCCAATTCTTATCTGTTGCATGGATGACTATTGATATTTTGGCTTCTACTTTTGCCACTATTACAGCAATGAATGTTTTTTTTAAATGTGAATCAGTGTATTTCACTCCTCTGATCAAAGGTCCTCAGTGGTTTCCACTTTCTCTTAAATTTAATTCCAACTCTTTTATTCTAACCCAGAATGTTCATCATGATTTCATTCCTCCTACATATGCCCTCTGTCTTTCTATAATCCAGGAGAATTCACTTCTTTTCTTTACAACACCAATCCCCTTACCTGATTGTAGATCATTGAACTTCCTGTTCCTTCTTCCTGGCATTCTTTTTTCCCCCAATTCTTTGCACAATGGGCTCATTTCATTCTGTAGATGTTCATGTCTAATCTTGTTAATGTCCTTCATAAAACCTTCAGAATTATTATTCTAGTATATTTCAAAATTATTTGTTGCTGTATATTTCTCCCCGGCTAGAGAGGTAGAGACTACATCTGACTTTCTTACTGTATCCTCAGAAACTAGCAGAGTACCTGTTACAAATAGATATTTCATATATTTGTTGAATAAAATGGATGAACAATAAGGAAAAGAATAGCTTCTGCAAAGCAAATGGGGAATAAAACTGGGAGATGGAGAATTAAGAAGACAGTGTCCACCAAATTCACAGTTTTGCTGAAGTCTGACCATAAGTGTGTATGTACCTTTGTGTGTTGAGCCAATGTATGGGTAAAGGAGAAAGCTCAGATAATGCCTCCTTCAGAGAAAAGCTTCCCAGATGCCCCTGGGAACAACAGATGGCTGTTAAGCTTCTTTTTGTTCCCTCTGAGCCTTTACCATCTCACCTTATTCCCAGCTCTGAGTCAAGGAGAAATATCAGAAGGAACAGAAATTTAAAAAAAAGAAAAATGTTTTAGCATAGCATTACTCCAGTGATATATCTCCCAGTACTGTTCACATGTAGCACAAAAGCCCTTGACATATTGCAATAGCATCAGAGACCTGCTTAAGGATATATATATAAAGTTAGAAATGTACTTAAGACCAGACCTCTACATGCCAAGATATTTATCTTGCTACTCCTCTTTCTCCTCCTTGCCTATTACAAATGCATTCTAAATACTTCCCCACAAACTTTGAAAAATTCGTCCACCTCTGGTACCATGTTAATAACAATGATTTTCCTATGCAATGCACTGCTATGAGTACTTTGCATGTTTTAGCTCATTTCATCCTTATTTCATCTGCAGAACAACCCTATGAATCTAGTACATGTTGTACCCACGTACACATGAGAAAAGTAATGTTAATCCTGTAGAGATTATAATTACCTAAGATCACATGTGTAGTAAATCATAGGATTTGAACACTGGTAGTTTGCACCAGCTTCATAAATTGTTTCTCACTGCAGCATGATCAAAAGCAACAATTCAGCCCACTACAGAGCAGGACAGTTAAAAGCCCATTGAGAATATGTAATTTTTCTTTAACCAAATTTAACTCCTTTCATTCCTTACAAAAAGTCTTCCAGAATGCATTTCATGTCATATACAAAAGAAAAAAATGTTTTCTTAGACTCTTTCCATAAGGAGTAAAATTTCAGACCAATCTCCACTTCCATTTTAGCTTCAGATACTGCTTAGATATACGGAGGAAGCTGATGGGTAGTACAGATAGGTAGTGCTGATGAACTAGAGACATGCCTTTCCATACACTTCGATGGAAGGCATGGTTAAGATACTAACCCTTGAGGTAATGTGATTATGACTATGTAATCATTAGTCTTATGTTTATTTGAGTTTCTGAAGGGCTCTATGGAGTTAAAGAGGTCATAATGGTATAATTTGCGGGGCCCAGTATAAAATTAAAACGAGGGCCCTCTTCTTTAACAGTTATTAAGAATTTCACACTAACAGCAAAACATTAAACCTAGTGCAGGGCCCTTCTAAACACATGGACTTGTACAGCTGCACAGTTGCACACCCATAAAACTGTTCCTACTTATAGACAAACCCTAAGGAAAATTGTTAGTTTGGAAAATTTTTTGTTTGATACATTAACCTTTTGCCTCCCTGAACTTTCTGGTATCCACCTTGCCCAATATCCCTTCTGTGGTTTTCTTCAGGAGCCCAACCTCAGCCAATAATACCCTCAATGAGCTTTTCCTTTTGCTGTCTCCATCATCAGAATTTCCTGTCTTGTCCTTCTTGCAGCTTTTATCAATCACAAATTATATGAATTATCTTTAATAAATACTGGAGATTGAGAGACTAAAATTATATAATCTCTGCATTGAAGAGGAATATAAGCTATTGGAAGGGGAAAACAGTAAATAGTAATGTGCTTTCTGGTGGCACAAGGAAGAGAAGCCAATATAAGGAAGGAAAGAACGAAGGGAGGGAGAGAGGGAGGAAGGGTGAAAAGAAGAATGAAGGGAGGGAAAACAAAAAAGAAAAAAGAGGGAAGGAGAAAAATATTCTAAGAGTAGTTGAAAAAGAGACTTATGCACCAATTTGGAAATCTGAATTCATGTCAGCAGTGATAGTCTAGTCAAAAAAGAGATCATCTTAGCATCCAGTTGTTTATATCATGACAAATCTCTGATGAATTCATTGAAATTATATAGTGATTTTTTTCAAAGGGTTTGGAAAGAGTGAAGAATCATCAGAAATCCACAGAAAACTTTTTGGCTCTTTCGAAGTATTCATGCTCCACCCCAAAACCACAGCTCATTAACCCTTCCTGCTGGAGCTATTCCCTCAGAACAAAGTCAAGATTGACTACCATAGTTAGCTATGTCTACTAACAGAAAAAAATGGCAATTTTCTTCAAGTGGGTGGTCACAAAAAGTTGAGGATTGATGATAGCATACATTTACTCAATTATAGTAAAATTAAGTTTTAGTCATATTTCCATCTCCAGAACTAGCTAAGATGGTGGAGGAGGGTATAAGAAGAAGAGGGATAGATACACATGCATATGGCTACTAGCATTCCTAGTGTTATTTAAAATATAAGTCTGTATTTTCAATAACCTCCCTTCTCCAAAAGACCTGATGGAAAACTGGAACAAAACAATACTTGAGGGCCCCAAGGACATTCCTCTGGAATTCATAGAGTGAGTTTTTTGTAAGCTCATGAAAATGTACTTTAGGGTAACCCCATTCCTGATTATGGGACTCTCAACAACTGTGCCTGATTAAAAGAACTGTTCTAATAGTTTGAGGCCATTTTGATCCTCCTTTTTAACCATGTATGGTGTTACATATCCTGATACAGGCTAAGAGTAACTTTGTTCTATATAATTCTCACATATAGAGAACCCGTGTGTGTGTGTATGTGTGTGTGTGTGTGTGTGTGTGTGTGTATTCACTTCTATCTTGAAAAAAATTTGAGCCCAAGTTTGTGGTATAATGGGGACCACCTATAAGATAATTATTTTATAGATACCATTGAAGATTTCTAAAACCCCAGGTAATATATTTTAAAATAGAGTACAGTTAAGATAATACATTCTTTTATGAATGGTATAATTGCTGTTCTTGGTGTTTTCATACACAGAAAAGCAATGCAATGTCAATAGGTGCCTGGGAGTGGCTAGACAGGCAAATATAAAGGCAGAAAGTCAGAAATACTGATTAATAAGGAGATGGAACCTTAGAAATTAGGCCTCAGTGTCCTACGAAACTATATATCAACGTTGGTCCCCAAATCCAGTCTGCTGCTAATGAGAGGCATGGGTAGGACTACAGGCATGTGTGCCTCACCAAGTGGGAAATAGAATAAAGTTACCTTTCTTCAAGACTGTGCAGTATCCTGAATGCCAAGATAAGGATCCCAGTCTTTAAATTTGAAACTAAGGAAAATATAAAGAAAAAATTGTTACCAAGAAATATTCTAAAATTCATAGGACTTCATTTCTGAGAAAACATTTCTTTACAGAAGATCCCACACTATTTATAATGCAAATTCCAGCACACCTAACGTTTGTGTTGTGTATATTACAGGTTTGTAGATTTTGATGCACACTATAGAACATGCTCCCTAAGGTCCAAGTAGTGCACAATATAGAGAGCCAAGGGACTAACTTTTGGAGGAAGCTGATTTTCTCCTCAGAAAATGAGGAATATTATGTGATTCTAGAAGTATACAAACTGCAAGAAGAAACACACTCATCCCTCAACAGTTCTTGAATTCCCTTCATTTTCTTACAGTGTATCAAGAAAAGAGATCATATAAATAAGAAAATGGAACCTCATGATTTATTGGCATTTTTATGGAATCAAAAGCCAGATTTTGGCCCCTAGGGGAAGATTTCTTTTTAGTGATTAAAATATTACCCAGAAATCTCTGGCTTACTGGAATCCTCAATAAAAATTCCAAATCTCTTGGCAATAATTATAGTCAAACACTATGTACAGTTTTCTTGGAAAACAAATACTCAGGGAATCTGAAGGTAAGGAGATACAGAAGGGCACTAAGACATGAGAACTTATAAATAGGCTATGGTAATGGGAGAGAACTATATGAATACACTCAAATAAAATCTTTGGGGAATGTGGCATAAAAAGAAAGTGAGCAAAGGATCCTAGGAGAGCCATATGTTCATTCTTATACGAAAAGAACTACCTCCAGCAAGATCAACTTCAATCTGGTTGGAAAGAAGTTTGATACAAAACAGGAAATATTTGTTGTCATATGCTATATAGACAAGGAAACTGCATGACATAATAATTTTTTTTGCATTCTGTTGTCATTTTCTAGATATATACAGTGACAATAACTTAATGAAATTATAAGAATAATTATTCTTATATTATTGTATAATATAAGAGCCACCACCTGGGTGGCTCACTCGTTAAGCGTCTGCCTTCGGCCCAGGTCATGATCCCAGAGTCCTGGGGTCAAGCCCCGCATCGGGCTCCCTGCTCGGCAGGAAGCCTGCTTCTCCCGCTACCATTCCCTCTGCTTGTGTTCCCTCTCTCTCTGTGTTTCTCTCTGTCAAATAAATAAAATCTTAAAAAAAAAAAAAGAAAAAGAAATTATAAGAATATAATCGTAGAGACAATGTTCACTGCTTTGGATTCAAACAGAGCTAGATTTTACTCCAGTTGCATGATCTTGATTATACCACCTAACTTCTTTAGTTTTTAGTTTACTTACTTTTTTTTTTTTAAGCCAAGAATAATATTTCCTGTCTTCATGGAGTTATGAGTATTAAAGAGTTATTACAGATAAAGACTTATGTATGTAAACTTCAAAGTGTCGAACATTTTTGAGCAGTCAAAAATATGTTCAGTGGTACTACTAGAAATGGCAGAATACATGAACTGGGGCCCAGAGAAGTGATGATTTGTAAGGTCAATGGTTGGTGGTAGAATTGAGTTTCAAATTAGATCTCCAATCTCCCTTCCAGGGCTTTTTCTACTATATCACATCCCCCAGAAAAGCTCATCTCTGAGCTTTGATGATTTCATGTTCCAGTATGATCAGGACCTATCTGGCCTCTTTAACCATGAACTTCCCTAATAGTCTAATAAAAAAAAAAAATGACACAAATACATAGAGGCGAGCAGTTGCAGTAAGTCAGGATTTCAAGGAAAAATACCAAAGTTCAATTAGAAATGCTGCTCTCAATTTGCCAGTTAACTTTTAAGTTCTCCAAGTATTTTCTACATGACATATCCATCTTCATTACAGATTGTTGCATTTGAATTTGTAATATTACTTTCAAATTCAGTTTGTTTCAGATTATGGAAAAAAATAAAAGCACACTGAAAAAGGGGTTCTTTGAAATAATGCAGAAGTAGAATTCAGAAAACACACAGGCCTCTTAAGCATTTACATACGTAAGTATTTATTCTCTTAAATTGCTAGGCAAGCTAAAAAAGATGTAAAAGGGTTTATAACTGAAATCCCCCATTGGTCAGTCTCTCTGCCTCAGTGGCCCCTAGGTGTCCTCTAATATTTTTTTGCAGTCAAGTTCCTTACCATGCACTTGGGTTGCTGGATAGGTGTGAATCAGTGAAGGTGTGGCAGACTGAGATTTTATTCTAATTTACACACCTGGATATTGATAGTTACCTTATTATTACCTTATCTAAGTTACCTTATTATAACCTTATCTTATTACCTTATCTAAGTACAATAGGCAGAATATGACTCTCAAAGATGCCTACACTCTGATCCATGGTATCTATGAACATGTTACTTTATATGGTAAAGGAATTTTGGAGATGTGCTTCAAGTTAAGATCATTAAGATGGGGAAATAATCCTGTATTATCCAGGTAGACCCAATGTAAGTATATGTAAGTATATCATTAGCAGTGGAGAATTTTTTCCAGCTGCACGAGGAATAGGGATGAGGTAGAAGAGGAGGTCAAAGAAATTTCAAGCTTCAGAAGCATTTGTGCCATTGTTGTCTTTGAAGATGGAGGAAGGGATCCACTTAGTCACAGAATGCAGATAATCTTCTGGAGGCTGAGAAAGACCCCCCTGAGGCAACAGCTAGCAAGGGAATAGGGACCAAGTTTTACAATCAGATAGGACTGAATTCTCCCAACAAGTGGTGTGAACATGGAAGCAGGGTTTTCCCTTGATCCTTTAGTAAGGAATGTAGTCTGAATCAGCTGGACCCACCGGGCTTGTGGTCTACAAAAATGTAAGATATGAATTTGACCCATTTTAAACTATTAGCTTTGTAATTTGGTTATAGCAGCATGCATTATAGTTTTTTTTTTAATTTTTCATGAACATATAATGTATTATTTGCCCCAAGGTACATGTCTGTGAATCGTCAGGCTTATATATTTCACAGCACTTACCATAGCACATACCCATATGTCCATAACCTATGGGTTATGGACACCCCCCAGCTCTCCCACCTCCCAGCCACTCTTAGTTCATTTTGTGAGTTAAGGAGTCTCTTACGGTTTGTCTCCTTCCCCATCGCATCTTGTTTCATTTCTGTATTACAGTTTTTTTAAATGCTGTCTTGACCCAGTTTTGAAGTCCTGACTAGAAGAAAGTCACTTTCCCTTCTTAAGTGGTAAGTCTGGGATCTGGTGACCTCCTTTATGTGGCTCTCATACTTTGGGCCACCGTACACCTGCCTTAATTCTCCCAGGTTCAGATACTAGACAATCAGGGGCAGCCTCTGTGCTCTAGAACCTGCTGAAATTATTCAATCTTAAACCTGCTTGCCTCACCCTTTCCTTCCCTTGGAAATGACAAGAAATGTACTTGTCGGTGGTTTCCTTCTCTTTGCCTCCTGACTGACCCCAGCACTTCCCCTGAGACCGTGGGTGCTATGTTCTCCTTAGGCAATTGTGAGTATGATAAAACTGCAAAATTCTTTCCAGTGTCTCCCTCTTGAGCTGTATCTGGTCTCGCCATACCTCACCTGAGCTAATATGAGTAGAACACAGGAATGGAAAACTAATGCATGAGGTTACACCAAGGTTACATGATTATTACTCTCAGATGTTTCAGCCCTCACCATTTACCTAACTGTCCTGAAAAGGAGGCCATAGGTTATTGGGGTACTTGATGGCACTTTCTCCCCATCACCCTCATTGCTAATTCTGCAACTCTGTTCTCTTATAATGTGTTATTTATTGGTGAAACAAATTAAGAATACAGGCTTCAAGAGTGATTTTCAACCTATTTCTGTGGAACTCTAATATCTCTAAACATGCATTTCCTCATGTATGAAATTAATATAATAAAATTGCCTTATTAGGTTGTTGTGAGCATGAAGTGAATAATGTGATACTATATACCTTTGCTTAGTAGAGTGCCAGATATTCAGTAACATAATACAGTAGCTACTATTCACTCTTATTATAATTAACTTTGGGATTATTCTCCTCCCACTGAGACTCTCTTCTCTTTTTTACTGGCTCCCTATTCTTATCTTTTACTTAAAAGATGGATTTGCACCAAAGTTTCTGTATTAGCATTCTCACAGTCTTCTTCTCCTTGTCTCTCTTTTTTCCCTTCTCTGACTACATTCAGGGGTAAAGGCAAAAGAAGCAAATGCTTCAATAAATTTGACAAACATGCCAAAAGTACCAAAGTGATTTAAAGAACCATGAAAATATTATTTCAAGTGAAAGAAGTCAGGCAAAAGGACCACATATGTTTTTCAGGATTTCGTTTTCAATTCCCAGACAAGCTT
>CM053610.1:80940722-80997244 GCA_028646535.1 Procyon lotor | reverse complement strand
AGAGCCCAGATATGGACCCCCAACTCTACGGTCAACTGATCTTCGACAAGGCAGGAAAGAATATCCAGTGGAAAAAAGACAGTCTCTTCAACAAATGGTGTTGGGAAAACTGGACAGCCACATGCAGAAGAATGAAACTGGACCATTTCCTTACACCGCACACAAAAATAGACTCAAAATGGATCAAAGACCTCAATGTAAGACAGGAATCTATCAAAATCCTTGAAGAGAACATAGGCAGCAATCTCTTCGACCTTAGCCACAGCAACTTCTTCCTAGAAATATCCCCAAAGGCAAGGGAAGCAAGGGCAAAAATGAACTTCTGGGAAAAATATAGGGATTAAATGGGTCAAATTAGAAACTTGCTGAGCAAATAAGGCAAAATGAAGTTTGGACACACTCAAACTTTTACTGATTTACAAATGTGGATATTAGTGCTGTTCACCAATATTTCTAGTCATCTTTCTTGCAGGAACAAAGGGACATTGCAGTGTCCCATTTTTGTGATGTTGATATTATCTAAATATCTTAATTTTGGTCAACAAAATTTGAGAAGTAAAATGTGTAATATCCAGGCACAAGCACTCTACCTGTTTCCATGAGTCAGGAAATAAATATTTATGTAAAAATGCAATCTTGATTCTTCATATGGAGGATGGGTAATCTGGAAAAATGCCTAGACACTCAACATACTTAATGTAAGCAAGAAATCAATCTTGGTTGTTTAAACTATTAATATTTTGAAATTGTTTGTTTTCAGACAAATCCTGACTGATGCCATTGCCTGCACTCACATTGATTTTAGTGGTGTCTTAGGGTAGTTGTATGATACAGTTACCCTATCTTAGACTTTAACAGATTTCTTTACTGGGCATTTGTAAAACTTGTTTGAGAATTTTATTATTGGCAAGAGTATCACTTACATGTGCTTAATCCTATCTCCCAAAACATCAAGCCATTAGCATTATCTAAGGCATAGATCAATTCTTCAGTCAATGGTCTATTAATGCAAGTGTGCTGCAATTATTTTGAGATATGTCTCAAGTGATCTGTTACTAATTATTATTAAATATGTATGTTCATGAGTGGAATAACATTTTCCAAATTAAAGTTGATTCATATTTATTATATAAGGGAAATTTTACTTCTTGCATTCTAATACTGAATTAAGGTGAAAAATACAAAAATAATTTCAGTTCAAAGAGCAAACTTGTATATACCTATTGGACCACATTGTACTCAGGACTGCCGTCTTGTATATATCATGATGAAAACAAGTATTCCAGTGTTCTGTCACTGCTTGCAGAATACCAGAGGTAGAAGAGACCTTATACAATTTGCTTACTGATTTTATATTATTTTCTCAACTGTGTTTTGTAGTCATGTCAAGGCTATAGAATAGACAAAATTAAATACTTATTGGGTGAGTATCAAGCCCACCTTTCCACTTTACACAAAACACTTTCATTTGTGTTCACATACGTATCATCTGCTTACAATTTAATCTGAGCAGATGATTTTATAGTTGAGGGGAAGTTCTACCACAAAATGAAAACACGTCACCCTTCTATTTTACTGGTAAAACAAGCTCAGAAAACGTGAAGAATTGCTTAGACAGTAAATTTTATAACGTGGACTTTAAATTTCATTTTCTTAAACATTATTTAGTATTCTTTTATCCAAATAATACTTAATTCAGTAACAGGCAGTAGACTTGTTTTGCCTTTTTTCCCCCTTTCCTCTTTCACCTGCCATGGATATATCAAAACTAGCCTATTTACAACCATGATTATTAGGTAAAAGAACTTTCTCTTTTAATGAGTGCTCTACTTTATCCCCATAGTTTCAAGTAAAAGAAAGCTTATTCTTTTTTTTTTTTTTTACCTGTGTCCAAATTTCAGAAAACATTCAAAGGCAATGCAATGAAATAGAAAGAACCAGGGCTTTAAAATACACGTAACTGAGTGGGCATCTGAACAGTTAATTAAGATTAAAAAAAAAAAAAAAGATATTTCAGAATCATTTTCTTCATTAAAAAGTGAGTAAAATAATATCTATCACACATATAAATCACACAGGTCATTTGGAAGAGTGCCTTGGGCATAGTAGACAACTCAGAAGCAAATCCCTCCTCTTGAAGTTTACCTTTGAAGATATTATCGAATAAATGTATCAGACCGTTTATTCAAATGCAAAGTAGTGTGCTTAGGAAAAGTGGGCATAGGGCCAGCCTACCTGGGTTCAAATATGGCTTCAATATGTGCTCACCATTAGACTGTAGCCAAATTACTTAATAACTTTCCTGTGCTTTAATTTGTTTACCTGTAGAACAGGGACAATAAATAAAAGTGTCTACTTCATATAATTATGATAATTAAATCAATGTATACATTTAGAAAACTTTTCAAAAGTACCTGACATAGGTTAATTGGCCAATAAATTATATGTTATTTTGTTGTTGTTATATATTCACAATGTGCACAGTCCTATCCTGCGATTTGGAGCAATATGGGAGAGGCAAGATTTACTTAGCTAATTCATCATGTCAGAATGATTTTCAAGATGATGTACAAATCTCTTATGAGGATAGACTGCTTTAAAGCACTTTTGATACCTTGAAAATACCTCATAATAAGCTGGCATCTTTTTTTAATCTATTGATTGCAATAAATATATTAAAATTCAACTAATGTTATGATGGATACAACTGTAATAAAACCAGTTTTATTTTAAAACATTTTGTTACTCAAGCTTCGAAGGAATTAAAAATCTGCAAATTAGCCTTATTTGACACTTCTCTATAATTTGATAGACTCTTCACTGGAGAAAGAAACCCCAATTATTGAAGTTATATTGTGACTTAACACACAAACACACCCAAGAGATGAGGATTTGGCAGTGCATTATCCATTCAGGTTAAATGACTTTGGGTTCCACTCCAGTAAAATTCTGCTTGAAGCATAACTGTGTTGCCAGTGTTCTTTCCTATGATGAAAAATGAGTATACCAGCCAACTCTGGTCTGAAAACTAAATTAGAAATGAACTTTGAAGGAAAAATCTCTCATTTCTAGAGAAAAATAAGATCTTAAAAATGAATAAAAGCCTAGAAACCAAACATTGATAAGGGCCTTGTATCTATCAAAGCAAGTACTATTGAAAGTATTCATTTATCTGAGTTTAAAATGTTAATGTTAGCACTTTCAACCTAAAGGCCAAGTTCTTCCTTGATGTCTTGAAAATTATCATTGGAAGAAGTGACAGCATTCAATTATAGGGATGCTTTCCAAGAGAGCACTAACAATGTACCCCTTATTTTGCCAAAATCAGGTAACATTTTTATCATAAAATCATAGTTACTTTAGAATTTTTATTAACAAATAATAAAAAGAATAGCTCATCTTTAGAGTTTGATCTGTTTCCAAGTGTTAACTATTGGAATTGATGAAATCAAGCAGGAAAGAAGGAAGGAAGGATGAAGAAAGAACAGTCATTAGAATAAGTGGTAAACATGGAATAGAAATTTGGTCAAAATGAATTGTCAAGCAGCAGAAGGTAAGAGTTAGTGAAGGACAAGGACATATCAATTTAACTGGCAGTATCTAGGCATATGTCCCATAAAAAGTTTGTCACAGTCAGGAATGGATGCAGATTTTGATTTATCACTAATGCCAGATAAAGGTAAGGACTCCCATTAATAGTATCCCTGTTATCTTACAATAGCTTGCCAGCCCTCTTCAAATGAAAAGAGGAAAAAAGAAAAAACAAATAGACAAATAAATTCTTCCTCACAGGGTCACAGAAGTGTAATCTGACAGAAAGTTCATGTTTAAACTGTTGGGTATCAAAAAGTTGACATCAGGCCAGAGAACAAAGCAAATTGCTCTCCAGGTATCCTAAATATTGAACAACAGACATGGATACTGAGACCATGGAGAAATCATCAATTTTGGAAAAGTATTAATGGTGACAAATCTTGAGTACCCACTCTGATCATACAGTGTCCTTGGCATTTGATTTGTAATGTAGAGAAAAAATTGTACTTTGATGGAAAACTATGCATTGTCTAGAATATACCCTTTAGAGTTTCCTGGTTCTGATATTATGGGGGGCCATTTTACAACTCTAAATTGTAGATAATTGATAACAATGAAAAATAGTTTCTGCCTACAGACATGTAAATTTTTTTTACAGCAGAGGTTCAACTGACTTCTTAAAGTGGAAATAGCTAGTTTGATCTCCTTTTGTATATTCATTTCATGATTTTAGATCTATAAATACTTTTCTATTTTGTATTCTGTAAATTGGTTATAACATCTTACCTACTCCCTCACTTAGGTAATGAGTTAAATATGTTTAACACATGTTCACTTTTTATGTACATGGGAGGTGTCTTTACTTTTTTTTTTTAATTAGCTTAAGATGAAAGGAAAAACTTAAACATACTCTTTTCGGATCGCATCATTGTATAGGTGGGTAAACTGAGTCCCAAGTGATAAAATGACTTTTGTGAAGTTTCATAGTTACTTACTGGCAGAGCCAAAACCAGAACCAAGTCCTTTCCCATACTTTTGTAGTCCTTTTTACTACCACAGTCAAAGCCACATGAATTAGTGCTTTTTTTTTTTTTTTTTTTTTAGATTTTACTTTTTAAAGCAGTTTTAGGTTCACAGCAAAATTGAGAGAAAGGCACAGAAGTTTCTCCACAGATGCATAGACTTCCCCATTATCAACATCCCCCACCAGAGGGTACATTTGTTACCATTGATGAGCCTGTACTGACATGTAAATTGCTCAAAGTCCACAGTTTACATTAGGGTTCACTCTTAGTGTTGTACATCTTATGGGTTTGGACAAAATATATAACGGCATGTAACTATCATGAGAGAATCTTAGAGTATTTTCACTGCCCTAAAAATTTTCTTTGCTCTGCCTTGTCATCTGTGCTGACATACACACACAAACCTTGATAACTCTCAGGGTTAACTTTTTACTGTCTCTATAGTTTTGCCTTTTCCAGAATGTTGTATAGTCGGAGTTGTACAGTATGTAGCCTTTTTGTATTAGCTTGAATTCGCTTTTAGTTAGCTTTCTAAAGAGAGCAATATATAGCCCAGGGAATGGGTGGATAATAATAACATTTCAGCAACTATACATGGGTGTGTTTGGGAGCATAGGGTTTTGAGAGAGAAAGGATTATAGCTTTCCTTTTACGTCTGAAATAAATCTTTCAAGGTGATACCTAATTCACTTATATGTAAACTTAACTCTACGTGTAGAGGAGAGAAAATGGCAAGACCTGAGAATTAACTGACAGTCTGGGAATCACTGGGAGCTAATAATTATGCTGGCTTCCCCTCCTGATTCCAAAGTGCAAACATGCTTTAAACAGATTGCCAGTTCCCCCAGGGAAGAGAGAAGGAAATGGCTGGATTAAAGTCAGAAAGCAGGGAGCCAAAAAAATCTAGTATTCATTACCATCCCCATCAATGAATATTTATCGAGCTCCCACAGAGAACCTAGTATCAAGGCTCAGGAATTCAGAGAAGTAAATACAATTTAGAGCAGTAAAAGTTCTCTCTATCCAAGGCTGCCACATGGCAGTGGGGAAAGAACCCTGGATGCCAAAGGAAGGAGAGGAGAGAGCCAGGAAAAAATACTCTTCCCTCTTCCTCAACTTTTAGAAATGAATAAACCTGTCCTGTAGTCTTAATTTCTTATTTTTGTTTAATTACCCAAAACTAAAACTGTGGTCCATTTTTTATCTTCAGTGTTTATATTCACTATAGCTAGCTTGGTGTCTTTCTAAAACTTCCAAGTATCTTCAAACTCTCAGGTTTGATGGTATTTTGACCTGTAATGTGAAGAATACCAAAAGAGTTATGATGGTAAATATTCCTGACAAAGAATTCCTTAATGTAGGATCCTAACTTTCCAAGAAATGAAACTTAATTGGAAGACTTACATGCCTAAATAAGATGGTGATACTTTGTAAAAGGGGAGCATTTTGAATCTTACATGAAAATTCTATCTTTGAATTATTAGTATATGGTTTCTAGTACTATAATTAGAAGGGATCATTAGATTAATTTCATGCAGGCAGCCATGGTTGTGAAAGCCTACAATTCTTGATGAGCGTTTACAGTTATTTCATTTAACTACAGGTTCTGTGGCTCCTCCTCCAGGGTTGCCTAGTATAACAAGGTAAATTCAGTTCATGCTGGTGCTGGAAACTGCTGGCACAACTAGGGTCCCCCTTCTGTCTGGACAGGTGGGATCTGGTGCTCCCTGGAGAACACAGCCTTCTCATGTGTTGCCTACTCTCTCTTCTCCATTATGCCTGTCAGCTCTCACGGCCCTCAGGTGATTTTTGCTGGAGTGAGACAGTTATCATTCATCTCCCCTGGTCTAACCATTGGATCTAGGAGGGAAGAAGGTTTACTTTGATATTAATCATTTTGGCATCTCTGTGTTCTCAGTGGAAGGACACTTAGGAGAAAGAACTTGCTTTCAGTATCATGTTTGAAACCAGGTAACTAGAATTAAACCATTTTTCACAAGATAATTTTCAATGGAACTGCTGCCCCAAAGTGAAATTTGCATAGTTGGTATGCAAATGAGTTGGTATCTCATTTTTATCCTCAGAAATGGATGAGTAAAGAACATGCTGTCACTGTGTGTCCCACATCTTCTTTCTATTCTCTCTACTCCTGTTTGCTCTTATTCTGTCTTCATTCTCATTTTCTAGGTTCTTTCTCCACACCAGAGTTTCTCAACTTTGGAACTATTGACAGAACTGGATGATTCTTCACTCTAGGAGACTGCTGTTCATTATAAAGTTTTTAGCAGCATACCTGCCTTCTTTCTCTAGGAGCAAGTTACACCCCCTAAAGTTGTGACAACCAACCAAAGTATGTCTCCAGATGGTGCCAAATTTCCCCTAGGGGTGAAATTTTTCCTGTTTGAGAATGACTAATCTAACCCTGGATATATTTCTTCTAACTCTGCCATAACCAGCTGTGTAATCTTGGCCATGTAACTCCATCACTGTGGGCAACAGTTTTAACATTTTATTTTATTTTTTTTTAATTTTTTTTTTTTTAACATTTTAATATCTATAGAATTTTCTACAGGGCATCCCTCTTCGTTCTTTAAGCCCATTCTCCTGCCCAGGGAGTAGACCCAGTTCATTTTTCCTTTAATGCCTCTACAGTATAATTTATTTTACACACTCTACCTGCATTCTAGCCAGAGTTAAATCTATTTTTCCACTAATATAGTTTTGCCAGCTTTTCTCAAAATTGCAATAATATGTATTATAGAAATACTCACTGAATTTTGGATAATAAAGGAATGAGTAAAATTATGAAATGCTGAATTATTGAATTAAGAAAAGAATATATCGATAATTTTAATGACTTAAGCTACCTCCACATGACCAAATTACTGCTCACTCTCTAAAAATAATTTTTCTTCAGTTTGTTCTACTTAGATCCAGAGATTGAATTAAATGATTTTTAAATTATCGCCTCAGCTTTCTCTACATATTTGTCCAAATATTAAGGCAACCTTATTGCTAACTATGGCAGATGTCATCTTACTTTTGATCTCCATTATATATATGGCCTCTGCTTCCCCAGCTTTTTGCATCTTGATTATATTATAAAGAATCTGGATCAAGTAATAACAACAACAACAACAAAACCCACATCTTGTTAAAAACTTGCTAGTGAAAACACTGGAAGGGTTTTTAGAGAGTACCACCTTTAATTCACTAAATTATTACCCTTGTCCTGCTTTATACATCCTGATTCTTCTCCCTCCCCTGCCCCCAGGGTTAAATCTTTCCCTACAAAATACATTTCTGAAGAATTTATGGAGAAGCAATTGGTTCCACTGGGGCTTTTGGGCACTAGAGGCAAGCATCATTTCTAGCTGGCCAAAATTGTCTGTCCTATACAACCTCCTGAGCTTTTTGTAAATTTAACCTCAGCTGACATATCATTTAACCCAGAAGAGTCATCACAAATTTTTAGTGAATCCATAGTTTAATAAACAGAACTTTCCTTCACAAACATCAAATATGTTTGAACTAGATGGCTTAAAATTGGCTTTCCTCCTTGGGACCCTATGATTTTATCATTTAAGCTCCAATAAGTTTCCAAGTTGAATGATCAGATCCTACTCTGAAGATCTTAAAATTCTGATACTTAGGTACCAGAATTAGTGAATGAATAAACAACTAGTACTTCTCAATTGTATAAAAAAGCTGTAAATAACCAAAAAAATGATCTCTCTTCCTAGGGGCAGGGAGATTAACTCATCTTGATTGAGAATAATGGGAAGGAAAACAAGATCATTGCTTAGATGCATATGAAAAAAAGTTACAATTGTGGCATAGGCTAGATTTGCTTAGCCAGGACCTTTGCCTCATGTGTTATGGTGCAAAGTCAGTAGGGAAACATTACCCTTGAAAAGACTGCCTCTCCACTGTCGAAGACCTTGTTTACAGTGAATACCTCAACTGAGTGTTCCTACTTAGAAAATATGGTTGTCATCCTCATCAGTTATATTTGAGTTGTGTTAGTGGTTTGAAGCATGAAAACATAGTATTAGTACAATGTAACTCTTGGGTGATCTAATGCAAGCATTTTTATAGTCCAGGAGTATTTAATGGAGGAAAGTGACCAATTAACTCTGTCCAGCAATATACTGTTTTTAATTTAATGTAAATTTCACCTAAATTTGGCAAAAAGATTGATGAAAGGGACAGTGTGGAATTTTGACTGTTAGGTTAATGTCTATTAACCATTCAAAATCTTTTGTAATTTCCCTCATGAGCCAAAGGACAAACAAGACACTATTGAAACATAGGCCTTTCCTAATGTTTTATATAAATGGATACATGAATCAAATCCACTAGTCTTCTGCTTTTCTTGAATAGGAATTCAATCTTTGTACTTAGTACTTCCTTTGCTTAGAATTCTTTTGCCCTAGAATCTGCATTGATGGCTCCCTTATTTTCTTCAGGTCTCTGTTCAAAATTCATTTCGTCCCTGAAGACTTCTCTGTCCACTATACATAAAATAACATTCGTGCCATTTCTGGCATTTCCTATCTCCTTATTCTGTTTTATTTTTCTCCAACAAACAAACAAAACAAAACCACTGTATTACTTATTTGCATGTTTTCTATCTTACCCTAATAGAATATAGGTTCCATGAGAGCAGGGGCTTTGCTGTTTTCTTTTGTATCAATGGCTCCTTGAAGAGGGAATGACACATCAGAGGTACTTCCTATTTATTTGCTGAAGAAGTTAACTAGGCCATCAGTTATCAAGTCAAACTAGAGTTATCTTTTTTAAGGAATCAATAAGAAATGAAGAAGAATATCTAGTTAATTTAGATCTCTTACGTTTTGGGACTCTCTACCAGATCTCTAGACTTTAAATTAGAAAACAAATTCTTCTAATCCCTTATGATGAATTTACAAAGCGTTTTCTTTAATTTCATCAAAAATTTAAGGAAATCAAGAAATTTCACATAAAAATAAGGATTTCTGGATTATTTTGAATATCTGAATCCCGCTTCCTATAGTTGGAGCCAAGTTGTGGGATATTCACATACATAAGTTGTACGCTCTGTTTAGCACCCCAACGGGCAGACTTCCTACAGTTTCTTATATCTGGACTTTTCTAGTTATGTTACCTGCTTGGTTACTGAAAGCATTTAAAGTTGCAGTTTTTGCGATATGAACTTCTGAGTGCTTTGCCTAACCACTTAAGGGAATTAATGACTAATCATGGAAAAGATAAATCCCAACAACTAGAGTTACTAATGGTCGCCAACACACTTTTAATACGCAACTCACAAAACAAAAAACACTAAAGCAGAGAACTGGTGGAGCTGTTTGGATGAGATGGTAGACTGGCCTTGTTTGACAGTGATCATGTGAGTGGAGTCTGCTGGGCTCTATTCAGTAATTCTGTAACACATCTGTACCATCACCATCTTCCCTCATTTAGCCCCTTTTTAAGTTTATGTATCCAATCTTCCAATCCTGAATAGAGCTAGCATACTGTTCTTGAAATGCTAACTCACGGTCATTAGCTATGATTATTTCTGTGGCTTGTATAGCACAGTGAAAGGAGACATGACACAGATTAAAAGGATAGAGTAAGTAGGCCGTAAGGCAAATTTCAAACTTCTCAATTTGGTCAAGTTAAATTCGGCTTTGGATGCCATACCTGTGAAATAATAACTGGCATTTATTGAGAGCTCAATACGCATAACTCTAGATGCTTTACACATATTGTTTTATCTTTGCAACAACCCAATAAATGGTTAATTAACGAGGTCAAGACCTACAGCCAGGAAATGTGAACCAGGATTTAAATCCACATATTCCATGAGGCACCTGGGTGGTTCATTTGGTTGTCTACCTTTGGCTTAGGTGGTGATCTTGAGGTCCTGGGCTTGGACCTTTGTGTTGGGCTCCCTGCTGCGAGTCTGCTTCTCCCTCTCCTTCTGCACCCCTCCCCTGCTCATGCTCTTTCTCTCTCAAAAAGAAATTAAATAAAATATTTTTTATTTTATTTCTCAATTTTTTGAGAAGTCAGTTTCTCAATTTTCAATTTATATCTCATAAATAAATAAATAAATAAATAAATAAATAAATATCCCAGATGCTCCAGCATGAGACCATTTTGCTACCATATGCCAGAGCATTGTCTCCATAAAACTCATTAATGTATGTAAAGTTCTTTTTTCTAAAAGATTTTATTTAAGAGAGAGTGAGAATGAGAACGAGAGAGAGAGATCAGGAGCAGAGAGGAGAGGTAGAGGAAGAAACAGACTGTCTGCTGAACAGGAAGCCCTATATGTGAGGCTCAATCCCAGGACTCTGGGATCATGACCTGAGCCAAAGGCAGACATTTCACCGACTGAGCCACCCAGGTGCCCTATAAAGTTCTTTTTAAATTAAAAAAATATATATTTTATACACTTGACTACCCTATGTTCTCATACAAATGGACTTTGAGTGTTTGGTTCTAGCAGTGGAGTGCAGGTGCTCTTATACTCTGAGGAAAGAATGGTCTTCCTCCAGTGGGAAGGCTTCTTTCTGCTTGAATGCTCAGCTTTGGGAGGGAAGAACATGGAATGGTGTCTACACAAAGTGAAGAAACCTTTTAGAACTTCATTAAAAAGGAAGAGAGTTTTATTCAAGCCCAAGTTAGGACAGCTGCCCAGCATATACAGTCTTTACAAAAAAGAGAGGGCTCCATAAGTGAAGGGTTTGGTGTAGGGTTATATACATTTTTTACATTGAAAGTTACAAATTATTAGACAATATTTCAGAAAGTTGTAGACCTTATCTTAAATTTCTAGTGTATGCAGGGCTTTATGATTTTAATCTTATGGGAACCAGGGAAGTTTCTTATTTTTTTTCTTATCTTTTGTGTTCAGATTGCTCCTTTTTTAATGAAATAGATGTATAATATGTGTTCAGGGCAGAAATGGAGCCCATGCTTTGAGGTTTTGTTGAGTCATTTTTACCTAGGTAAATGTTAAAGTATAGCTTCCCGAGGAACCTAGGAGCAGGGCCCACAAACATTAAAAGTTGAAAATCAGTGGTGAGAAAGAAGGGAGCATTTGCTTAGCCAGACAGGTCAGCCATATCAACCCTGGCAGTCAGTGGGGTGACAGATGTCGCAGTCAGAAAACCCTTACTCTCTTATGTAAAGTTCTTTGCATAGCTCCTTACAGGTAAATTGTCAGTATAGGCTAGTTATTATGTAACCTAGAACTCTGAAGTCCTAGTGGGTTCCTTATTTTCTTTTCTTTGCTTTTTTCTTCTTTTTTTCAGTATAGTCTCCTTTGCTCCATTTACAACATCCCCAAAACAATGCTCTTGTTAAAATTCAAGACTCCTTCGCTGGCATTTCTTGAGCCAATTGTTGAGCCTGAGTCTCTCTCCATCTGCTTCTAGCTTCTATAACTGGATTTCCATTTCATTTTGGTCTGCTTTCTAATTTCTTCATCCAACAACCTGTCTAATACCCTCCAGCAACACCTGCATCCCTGAATTAATCTTGCCAGGCCCTTCCCAATTTCTGGAATCCTGCCCCTGGTACTTCGTGTTCCACTTGGTAAATGGAATTCTGTAACTGGTCCAAGCTCTGTTCTATAATAAAATATGTGAACTCAGGATGCTATTAATGAAGCTAATGCAAAAACCCTGGGGTTCTACCTCCATGCTGCTGTCTGAGTCAGTGGTTGAAACAATCTAAAATAACCAAATCTAATTTTCCTACTCACATGTTTATATATCACAAACAAATATATTAGAATGTTGTGGGGTTTAGACATTCTCCCTCAACAGAATATTAGACAACAGGAACATACATATTTATTATATAAGGAAGATTCTTTAAGTTATTCTATCATTTCCCAATTATGCCATTATATATTTTGTACTTGATTACTCTCACATAAAGCTTAACTTATAAAAACCAAAAATTAAAAAAAAAAACAAAACTAAGGGACTTCTAAAAAAACCAAAAAAAGATAGTAAAACATTTTCTCCATTAACCACCTAGCTGTGACATCAGCAGGTGATTTCTCAGTTCCATTCGCTTTAAGTGAGCTTGAGGAGTGAGTTGTCACAAAAGACTCCGAAGATTGATTTCCATATCTTGGCAAATATATTCCATATCTTGTAAATATTGCTGCAGTAAACATAGAAGTGCATATATCATTTTGAATTAATGTTTTCATTTTCTTTGGGTAAATACCCAGTAGTGATATTACTGGGTCATATGACATTTCCATTTTTAATTTTCTGAGGAACCACCATACTGTTTTCCACAGTATTTTTTTTTTGTTTTTTTTGTGTTTTTACATTTACATTCCCACCAAAAGTGAATAAGGATTCCCTTTCCTCCACATCCTCACCAAAACTTGTTACTTCTTGTCCTTGATTCTACCCATGTCTTTGGTTCTAACTGGTATGAGGTGATCTCTCCTTGTGGTTTCCATTTGCATTTTGCTCATCAGTGATGATGAGCACATTTTCATGTGTCTTTTGGCCATCTGTATGTCTTCTTTGAAAAAATGTCTGTTTAGGTCCTCTATTTTTTAATCAGATTGATCATTTTTTTATGTTGAGTTGTATAAGTTCTTTATATATTTTGTGTATTAACCCCTTCTAGATATATCATTTGCAAAAATCTTTTCTCATTCAGTAGGTTGCCTTTTGGTTTTGTTGATGATTTTCCTTGCTATGCAAAGCTTTTTATTTTGGCATAGTCCCAATAGTTTATATTTGCTTTTATTTCTCTTGCATGAGACATATCCATAAATATGTTGCTAAGGGTAATGTCCAAGAGATTATTGTCTATGTTTTCTCTTAGGAGTTTTATGATTTCATGTCTTTAATCCATTTAGAGTTTATTTTTGTGTATGGTGTAAGAAAGTGGTCTAGTTTCATTCTTTTGTATATTAATCATACTTTAATTAAAAAACTATGCCAGAGGAGCACCTGGGTGGCTCAGTGGGTTAAAGCCTCTGCCTTTGGCTCAGGTCATGATCTCAGGGTCCTGGTAGCCCCACTCTGGGCTTTCTGCTCAGCAGGGAGCCTGCTTCTTCCTCTCTCTGCCTGCCTCTCTGCCTACTTGTGATCTCTCTCTGTCAAATAAATAAATGAAGTATTTAAAAAAAAAAAGATGCCAGAAGGAAGAAAAAGCATAAATGATACATAGCAGGAAGTAAACAAAATATATTATGGGCTGGTAGTGCTGAAAATAGCGAATTGGTATTATAACAACAGTGGGAAAAAATGTCTCCTCAGTGTGTGCTGTTAAGTCTTCTCAGACCAAAGCCAGACCTCAACTGATGATCTAAACAATTTGGAGGAACTTCATAATGTAGAAATACAATCTTTACACTGTGGGGACTAAATTGTTAAATAGTAAAATCTCAGGCAATTTTCAAGAAAGAACATTTTATTCACTAGCATTGCAACAAGGGCAATAGGGAGTATTTTGGAATTGGAGACAAAAAGAAATGAGCTAAGACACAGACATATACATAAAGAGCACAATAGTGGATTGTGGAAGGAGGAAAAAAATCAGTGAAAACCAATGGCAAAAGCCAAATGTAGTCAAATGTTGTAATGTGAGAACAACTCCCACATGAGTATTTGAGAAGTAAAAAGACTGAAGATTTTGCAGAACAGATTGAAGGAGGTCAGTCAAAGTTCAGTTTTGTCCCATGAATTGTTCACTGTTCTAATTCTCAGATGCTGTGGGACAATATCAGAAGAATACAGAGGCAGCAAAACTAGGGTCACAGCATTTGGATAGACAGTTGAGATTAAGGAAGAGGGATTGTAAATTGGAGGCTTAGGTTTTAAAATTCACAGTGAAGAATTTGTAGTCTTTAAGGACATTCACAATACATAAATAATATTTCTCAGTTCTTAGTAGCTTGAGAATAGTTTTGAATCTGGAGAAAGGTTTCTTTCAATTCATTTCCTCTTGTTTCTAAGGGAGTATGTGGATAAAGAGGGAGGCACGGATATTTGGATCAGGATTTTCTTAGAATTTTAACCAAGACCTAGAGTTGAATAGTTTTGAAGTTTGAAACTTACCTATGACAGCCATGGCTGTGGATCATTCAGATCTTTCATCAAGAAATAATCTGCTTGGGGTGCCTGGGTGGCTCAGTGGGTTTAGCCTCTGCCTTCAGCTCAGGTCATGATCTCAGGGTCCTGGGATCGAGCCCCGCATCCGGCTCTCTGCTCAGCGGGGAGCCTGCTTCCCCCCCTCCCTCTGCCTGCCTCTCTGCCTGCCTGTGATCTCTCTCTCTGTCAAATAAATAAATAAAAAATCTTAAAAAAAAAAAAGAAATAATCTGCTGTGAGGAGAATTGTTGCTGACAGATGGCATCTGCCAAAATTTGAGGATCCAACAGAACATTTTTGGTAAATGTACCCTATCCTTAACTGCTCCCAACCAATGACTGCACACAGTAAGAAGGCTAGAGATGGGCAATCCTGCCCAGAGAAGATCTCCCCTGATAAAAAGCTTAGTTCTGGGGGCTCTCAATAAACCCTGCCAAGATTTTGTCTCCATCCATGGTCCTCCCTCTTGCCTTCTCTTTTCCAGGGTCAGAATGCATTGTCATCAAAAGGCTCTGCCTGACTGCTCCTGCTCCTTCTCTCATTACTGTCAGAAATATTTCCCCCAACAAATCTGAACTTTTAAATCTGTCTTGACATCTTACCTTTTGGGAGACCCAAACTAACACATTAACTCATTTATAAAAATAGTGGAAACATATCTGAGAAATTGTGTTTAACAAATAGATATGTCTCTGCTCCACATCTGAAACCTTTGAGGTCATGGCACCTCTATGAAGAGGCAGGCAAAGCAATTCACAGAAACCACATTGATCCAGAGAGGTCTCAAAAACTTCCTTGGTCTTTCCTTTGAAGAAAGGAGACAATGTAGCTCACATCCATATAAGTAGATGTATCTAGTGCCTTCCTATAATAGCCTGGATTGTTTACAGAGTGATTCTGAGATGTGGAACAAATTAATTTGGAACAAGTCAATGATTATTAATTGAATCTTAATCTTCTCTTTTTTTCTTTATATGTAGTGGTTAAACACAGGTATCAGAATATTATTTTTGCTTTATTTATCTACAAGTGAATTAGTGATTGTTTTAGATATCTTCATGAACATCTTCATATTAATATCCTTTTTGTAAGGCCAATTCCTTTTAATGGTTAAAATTCTTTATGCTCTAAAATTCACTTAAATATTGTACCAGAAAGTCTGGCAGGGAAAGGCACTCTACTCCCTATATGCAATTAAAAGTATGTTATACCCCAAAGTCTGAAACTACAAATAATAAATCCTAATAGTAAACATTATAATATTTCCTGATACTTCAGTAAACAATAAGTCTGACACTATCAAAAAGAGCTTACACAGTAAATGAACAAACATATTAACAGCATTAATTGTAATGATTAGTATATATTGTAAATGGAATGGGACTGGATGCTTATTTAACCATTTGGAGGAGATAAAAGCCTTAGTTTTAAGGAGGATATATTTGGAATTGAGACGGCATCTTAGAACCAAGGGAAAATACCAGGCAATACACTATGAACATACCCCAGTATTGAATCATATCAGATAACTAATGTCATGTTTCAGTAGAGTCCAATTACCTTTAGACCCATTATTGCTGCTACTCTTCATATTTCATCAGGAATATATTTTTTTCTCTTCAAGTTTATTTTCAATTTTGTTACTGTATTCTTCAGTTCACTTTATTGAGCACCAACCAGGTATGAAGTCCTGTGGCTATCAACAACAACAAAATGAGCAAGATATAGTTTCTGACCTCTGAGATCTAATATGATGATTTTTATATGTAGCATGGAGTATACTTCCCCTGTAAAAAAGCAAATAGTTCTACAACTACAAACAAAGGAAATGTGTGATTGCTTCTGTAACCGAAGTGATAATGTATTATTTAGACTGAGACACTTTTGAGAATGAAAACAAGAGCCATTAATTTTTATTCTGGATCAAAAGGCATTCACTGGGACTGACCAGATAATCTAGGATATTTAATCATCCATCTGAAACCAAATTTTCTGGAATGCATCTTTTTCTATAAAGTATCATATGTACTCTGCTCAGTATCTGCAGCTCTTAAGACTGGCAGATTCACCTCGAAGAGACAGGAGATCAGGCATAGGTATTGATGCTTAAGTAGTATTCTCCTAAAGTATGGGGAGAAGTTAAACTCATCTGCCTTGTTAATATTACTTCCATGAAGCATCCAAAATATGTAACTGAAACTATGAGAGAATGAAAGGAAAGCACATGAGTGATTATTTTATTCCTATTCTATTTTATTTTATTAGATACATATTCAGTGGTGAGATACCAAAAATAGCCTACCAATAATTTCAATATGGTTAAAATTTATTTACGTATTATTTTCATTCTCAAAGAATAGAGATAATAAGTATTTGGACTGACCTAAACTTGCCACCAGTTGGGAAAGCCAGTGTGATCAATTTCCCCTCAGAGAACTAAGTAACCAGCATGAATAAAAAGCATCCTTATGACAGTTTCAACCCTCGCCAAAATGCCTCTCACCTGAATTCCACCAGACTTTATGATATTCTTTTGTTTAGTCTTTTTAAACTTATCTCCATATGTTTCTTCCCAATTTAAATACAGGCTCACTTAGGTCACTAATAGGATTCAGGGTTCACACAAAATCTTTCCTCTCTAAGTAGTATTTTTTGTTCACATGTGGACATTTAATGCTTTCCTTGATTATAAATAGTCAAAGTTTATAACTGACTAATTTATCATAGCTGCCTATATATTGAAGCTTTAGTCTGAGTTGCATCATTCATATTGTTTCTCAGAACTAAGTCCACATGAAGTCAGTTTTTCATTCAAATGAGCAAGAAGGGCTTCTTTCTATGCTAAAAAGTTACTTTACTCCTGTGGATTATACCTTAATTACAACTGAATGTGTAAGATGAATATTATCTTAAGTTCCTTAATAGCAAACATGACGCACACACTGGGTCAACTGTAGCAGCCTTAGAAGTGTACACTTGGCTCTCTTTTCAAAAAACAATTTATTATTCAACTGCAAGTGTAGTTAGCTGACAGCTTGTGGCCTTGAATGCATTTAGGATCCACCTCAGCTTCTGGGTTATGGCCATGTATTTTTGGGGCAGTTCCCAGACAGTGAGTTAGTGTATCTTGGATCTTTTGTCTACATTGAAATTCTTCTAATGGGCAATCTCTTTTCTGGAGGCCACCAGTTGAGTTGGCTAAGACTTTGTCAGATCAGTACTCCTGCCCAACCATCCTTTCTGCCTTCTGTTATCTTTCACAGGCATTAATCTCCAATAAACCTCTCCACTCTCAATTTCAACTCAGCACATGTTTTCTAATAGGCCCAGCTGAAACACAAACTATCTATAAAGGTCTCTGTGTCTGATGTCTGGTGCCATTATTTCTTGCTTGATAAATTATTTCGATGTCTACTATGTAATCTTTTTCAATAAGCATGCTCTTAGATTATTTATCCCCAAGCGTTTTTAGACCATAATCTTCACAGAGAGTTTTTATGAAGGCTATAGGCCATCTGTTTTAGAAAGCCTTCACATAAAATGAAAACTGATATGCATTTTTAGGGGTTCATGGCAGCATGTTTTAAAGTTGGCCAGTGGGCCTCATGCAACAAAAAATCATTCTCTAGGGTGCCTGGGTGGCCGACTCGGTTAAGCATCTGCCTTCAGCTCAGGTCATGATCCCAGGGTCCTGGGATCAAATTCTGTATCAGGCTCCCTGCTCAGCAGTGAGTCTGTTTCTCCCTCTCCCTCTGCCATCCCCCCTGCTTGTGCTCTGTCTTTCTTTCTCAAATAAATAAATAAATAAATAAATAAATAAATAAATAAATAAATAATAAATAGAAAGTCTTTAAAAAATCATTCTCTAAAAGGAAACTCCAAATTTTATGTGATTTGGAATACAGAGGAGTTGAGGGCTTCTCACTTGGTAACCATGCTTTTAGAGTCTTAACTGCCTTGTGTTTTAAGTATCTAATCAATACCATACTTGTTGGTCAGAAATTTTCAGTGGCTCCATATTATGCACATATAGGAAAAATCAGTTTTTGTCAGCCATAATTTACTTTACATAAGCCCAGCAAGTGTTTCTTGCCTGTCATATCCTTTATGTTATTCTTCTTCAGTCATGCCAGACTTCTCACAAGTCCCTTCCGATACTTAGAATTCCCTAGCTTCTAAATCTTTTCTCATACTAAATACCTGTTCATGGAATTCAGTTTACATCATTTCCTCCCATTTTTCTCTATTAATTCCTATTAATATTTTTAAAGAACTTTTCTCTTAAGATTTTATTTTTTTATTTGAGAGAGAGAGAGAGAGAGAGAGAGAAAGGTTAAATAGACTCCTTGGCAAGCAGGGAGCCTGATGTGGGGCTTAATCCCAGGAGCCGGAGATCATAACCTGAACTGAAGGCAGATGCTTAACTGACTGAGCCACCCATGTCTCCCTCCTATTATTTTTTTTAAGATCAAATGCAATCCATCCTTCTTCCTATTGCTGTCCTAGAATTTACACATCAATCTGATATTCTCCCAATTTATTCAGTCTTTGTATATTAAAAAAGAAAAAATGGAAGGCATCTCACCCAGTGTTCATCTCCACAGATAGGTTCTATTGAATTTCTTTTGCCAGTATTTATTATTTCTCCATCCCCTAGAAGCAGGGGAGTGTCAAAAACACAGAACTGGAGTACATTAGCTGCTTAGCACCACAAACAAATGACATACCTCTACTTCTACTTTTTTTTCCTGCTAGTATTTTCCAGTAATTTTGGCTATGAAATGGTCTTTTTTAACAATAAGCCAAGGAAAAATAAGAAGAATCGCACATTAGGCACCTCATGGAAAAATAATTTTATTACATAGGAAGACATTACCATGCATAAATGCATATATGTTGTTACATTTAGCTTCACTGTGTTTCATTTAGCCTACAAGGAAGTAATCTTATTGAAGAAAGGATCCAGAAAAATCTTAAATCACTTTAAACTTAAATCACTTTAAGTTTTTCTAAGATAGCAAAAGAAGTGTCAGAAAGAAGTAGAGGTATGCCTATAACCCTCATAATAAATTCATGTACAAGATAGTTTAAAACTAGGTCCATTTTATTAACTATCCCATGTCAAGAGAAAACTTTGTAATCGATATTTGGGGCTCAATGAGAATGAGCTTATCCTATCCTCTTCTAAGTATAGTTTTTTTATTAAGGTATTCGAAGAAGAAAAAGAAAGGTTCTGGATAGAAAAAGAATGGGCAAGCAGAGAGAGTAGAGAGAAGAGTGGAAGAAGGAAACGAAATAAAATAAAGGGATAAAGGACATTCTAGCTCTGAAAACAGGTGGTAGAAAATGAGAACAGAGTTCAAAGAATGCAAATATTAATGACTATACATTTTTGCTAATTAATCTAGATAATTCTTTTATTCTAAATCCAAAAGAGCTGAAAATTTCATCAAGTTCCTCTTCAGGTCCAAGAAAAACTTTCACATCAAGAACAATCAAAAAGCTTAATAAGGAAAAGAAAAATGTTTCAAGTCACTGGAGAATTACTAAGATAGTAGGAATGCATAAGATAAAGATCTTGAAGAATAGAGAAAGTCAAATAAATTAATCTTGGAATTTGGGCCCTTTTCCTTCTGGGTAACTGGCAATTATGAAAGCAAAAGTGGTGGTTGAAAAGCTGAGGTGTTAAAAATAAATAATAAACAAACAAACAAACAAATAAATAAATAAATAAAATTAGAAAAAAGAAAAAGAAAAGCTGACGTGTTGAATTAACTTTCAATAATCCCAAGACTAAAGAAGATAAATTATAGTTAAGGAGAAACCCTGATAAACATCTCAACCTTTCAGTTAGACCCAAATATGCTGTCTTCCAGGACTTATAATAAAACAAAATAAAGAACCCAGGCAAGAATGAGCACATCTCTGTAAAAATCTTAACCTTTAAGATTTAAATCTAAACACTTAAGAGGTGATTTGCCCTAGAATAACTAACTGCCTGCCCAAGTAACATTTAATTCTCAGTGGAGAATAAACTCATGTAGCGTTTCCTTAAAGTTTTTAAAGGAAAATGTCCAACATTTAATCAACAATAATAAGGCCTCACAAAAGAAAACAAGTAACCAATTGCAAAAGAAACAATATAATACAAACAGAACAAGAGTGGGGACGATTCTTATAATGTTAGATATATACCTACCATAGGACTCAACCACTCCACTCCTATAGATGAATTTGCATTTTCTAGAGCTTTCTGTAAATGGAATTTTATAGTATGTACTCTTTTTCATTTGACTGCTTTTACTCAATATAATTATTTTGAGACTCATTTATGCCACTAAGTGTAAGTATAATCCATTTCTTTTATTGATGAGTTTAATGTTGCAAATTTGTTTGTTTATACATTTGTACATATATTAACGTACCACACTTGTTTATACATTAAACTGCTTAGAGGCACTTGATGGTTTCCAGGTTTTGTCTAATATAAACAAAGCTGCTATGAATATTTATGGACAAACCTTCATAGGGTATAAACTTTAATTCATTATGTTAATTAGTATATTAATATACTTAATAAGTATATTAAGTTAATATACTTATTTTCTAAAAGATTGAGACACAGTGTGGGCTTAGAAAAAGACACTATGAAATCTATATCAGTGTAGAACTTCTAATATAATAGAGAAGACAGAATAGCAAAATTGGTATGAGCCATTTTCTGATTTATTTAACAAATATGAATAATCAAATATCTTTAAAAGTCCTTTGGAATGACATAAACTGGATAAATAAGATCACTGTTCTCTAGAAACAGTTTGTTTAAATAAATAACGGCTATATGAAAGACTTTTTAGGTGAGGGAGAAGCAAAATGTTAGCCTTCAAAGAAAAGAAATGCCTTTATAGTTGAATTGACCAAAGAAATAGACATTTAATAGAAGAGATGAGTTGCTAAGAAGCCATGAGCAAAAACATGTCAGAGGAAGAATTAAGGTGAATTGGGGTCAGAAATTGATGTAATAGCATATCAAAGATTTTTTATTAGAAATTATGCAAATAAATGTGTAAATAAATGGATTGATCACAGGCACATATACAAAAGTTAAAGTGTTGTATCACAAATGTAATGGCTGGGGTTTTATAAGCTTAATCCTCTTGAACTTCAGTGGGAAGCTGATTTGGTATAGGATTGATAAAAAAAGGAGATTTTGACAGAACATCAGAAAGGGCATTCAGGAAATGATGGTTAGAATTCACAAGTGGTGATGTGGAATTACAAAACCAAAAATAGTTACAGAGTTTGGAAATAGCAAAAAGAAATATATATCTAGTTAAAGCAGAGACACAAAGTAAAAATATACATGAGATTAATCAATCAAGAACTATTAATTGACAGCTGCATATTTAGCACTGCAAGGTGTGCTCTGGGATACAAATGTGTCCTCATCAATTTTATTCAAGAATTACTGATGCTTATGATGTGCAAGATAGAACTACTTCAAAGAGTTTAAATCAAGACCAATAAAAAGGGGCATAAATAATGTAGAGACAGAAGCATTTTAAAGCAGTATCAGCTAGGCCCTACTGAGAAGTAGAAATAAATGGTGCTGGGGGCATTTAGAGAGTGGTGCTGGGGAATATACTTGATGGGCTGAAATTGTTGGCACAGATCTCATGAATGAGAAGATATTATTTTATCCAAGCCTAACATGGAATTTGTAGAAGTCTTTCAGGTAGAAGAATAAAAAAGGGCCAATACTGGGCAAAAGAAATGCAGAAAGAAAAAGCAAAGTGGAAGATGCAAGTTACCAGGATATGAAAAAGAAGAATCACTCCAGTCCCCTAACTTCTCCTTGTTTCTTGAACTCTAGCACTAAGCCTCAGGGCGAGCTCCTATAAGCCCCTCAACTTGCTCTACCTGAAGTGTTCCTAAACTGCTGAGTTTATGCAGCTCATTTCCCTTGCAAAACTGACAACATCAGTATAGGCACATATAGTTCCTACATTCCTAAAGCAATATGTTTTGGTTGTAAAGAGTTCAAGCCCTGGAGTTGGACAATGTGCATTGCAGTCTTGAATCAACTTCTTGCTAGATAAGTTATGTTGGGAAGTTTGCTTAGTATTCCCAAGCCTTGGTAATTTCTCTTTATCAACTGTAAAAATGACTAAAAATGATTTTATCATTTTCCTAAATGTTGATAGTAATATTAATGCTATCTATGCCCTATCTTGCTTGAGGGTTAAATGAAATGACTGATATAAAGCTTTTGTGAGTACAGTGCCTTGCATATATATCATAACTGCCATAATTTTATTCCCTTGACATCAAATAGAATGGTATTTTAGGTTGTATGATATCCCAAAATAGAAAAACCAAACAGAAAGATGTACCTGCTCAGCTATAGAGGAATTGTTCTATTAATTATGGTATTCAATGTGGTAATACAATTTTTACATTATAATTATAATTAAATTATATTATTCTATAATTATGCAGCCGTTAAAAAATCACCTATTACTGGCTATGTAACAACATACGCAAAAGTCCAAAACGTGGAGCCAAGACAAAAGGTGGAGTGCAAGATTCCTTAACCCATATCAATGTTTTTATGGTCAAACAGTTAAAGTTAGTAAACTAGAAAGTAAAGTAACATTAACAGTGATTCTATTCAGGTGATAACTTTGTGGGTAATTTTTTATTCCTAAATGTTATTTTTATTTTCCAAATTATGTTATTTAATGAATCTGCATTACCTTTAACATAAAAAAAGAATACAATAAGTATCATTTTATTTTATGTTTTTTTTAAAGATTTTATTTATTTGACAGAGAGAAACACAGCGAGAGAGGGAACACAAGCACAGGGAATGGTAGCGGGAGAAGCAGGCTTCCCGCCGAGCAGGGAGCCCGATGCGGGGCTCCATCCCAGGACCCTGGGATCATGACCTGAGCTGAAGGCAGATGCTTAACAACTGAGCCACCCAGGTGCCCCAAGTATCATTATTTTTAAAGAATACAACTTGCCCAGAACATGCAGCTTGAAAAAGGCATCAGAAATCTAGTACTTAATTGTTTCAGCAGTCTCTGTTGCTAAACTTACGCATCACTTTTACTCTTCATTCACAGGTAGTCACTTAGTTCTAGAACATACTTTAAAATGCATCTGCGGGTGCAATGGAGCAAAAAAGACAAAATAAGTTCATTTAAACAATACAACATACTCAAGAAGTATGCAAAGTATCCAAAAAATCTCTTAATGGCATTGTATCACAATAGGATTGGCAGCTGCACAAACTCACTTCTCTGATCTACCCTTTAATTCATTAGAATTCTTGCTGACATATGTTCATATTGAGGGCCACATGTTCACTGCTAATATTCTCACAGTAGTTAGTCACAAAGAGTTTCTCACCTGTCTCTCCAGGTTAGGCAGCAAGAGAAAGAAAGTTGAATTCCATAGTTTCCAGGTATGTGTGAATCAAGGCTAAAATTAGCCACTCAAGTACAAGATTATTAGGGAAATTTAGAAAATAGCAATCTGTAAAAGAGAGATGAATTAAAGATGCATTGGTTAAAGACAGGCTTTTTTAAATTGTTCTTGTTCAAAAATATCCATATTGTGTTTGAACACTTTCTGTGTGAATGAAAAGATCTGTGTTTGTTCTATTAGGTAAAAACAGAGAAATCATTTAAATTCTTTCTTTTTTACATCTATCCATCAGTGTTTAATGAGCAAATGTCATGTAACAAAAACAATTTATGTACTAGTAATTCTAATAATGTGTTTTTTTGTTTTTTTTTTTTTAAAGATTTTATTTATTTGACAGCGAGAAACACAGCGAGAGAGGGAACACAAGCAGAGGGAATGGTAGCGGGAGAAGCAGGCTTCCTGCAGAGCAGAGAGCCCGATGCGGGGCTCGATCCCAGACCCCTGGGATCTGACCTGGGCCGAAGGCAGCCGCCCAACGACTGAGCCACCCAGGCGCCCCTAATAATGTGTTTTTGAACTAAGTGTTCATATTTCTCATAAACCTTTTAGTCTCTCTCATTATATATTAAAGTCTTTGAATATCCAAATATTTATTTATTTTGTAACCATGTTTCAGAAAGAAACTATAGTATATTATTCATAAATATTTCCTAAAATTATAGAACTCTATCTGGTTACAAAATTCTTCCCAGAGAGAGGAATTCTTCATATGTCTACTTCTCAGTAATGTTATGAGTGACACATTGAAAAAAAAAAAAAGAAAGCTCTAATTAAATGAGTTTTGTAAATACTATAAATAAAAATTGGCTAAATTGTTTCTGTTTTTTTTTTTATGTTATACATGCCTATCAGACTTTTAATTAGTTAACATTCATCTTGAATATGTAAGAGGAAATTGTAATAAATGGGTTTTCTCATATGTATTTGACCACTTTGCTATAAATCCCTCACCTTATTTTATAATTTAATTGAAACTATTGATACATTATAAGGTGCATCCACTTGAGATTTGACAAATGTACACAACTGTGCACCACCATTATCAAGTAACAGAACATTTCTGACTTATAAAATTTCTCTCATTCCCTTTTCAGGTCAAATGACTCCAGCCATCCTTGAATACCTTGGGCAACTTCTGTTTTTCTTTTTTGTCATATAGGTTAGTTTTACTTTCTTAGGGGTTAAATAGAAATAGAACTATACAGTGTGTAATCTTGTGTCTAGTTTTGTTCCCTTGTCATGTTTTTGAGATTCCTCCATACTTAACTTTATTAGCAGTTCCTTCCTTTTTATTACTAAGTGGTAATTCATTTCATTGATATACCACAATTTGCTAGCCCTTCACTTGCTGATGGGCATTTAAGCTGTTTGGAGGTTATAATTTTTATGAATGAAGGTACCATGTACATTTGGGTATTAAGACATTATGTGGAAAGATATTTTTCTTTCTCTTGAATAGACACCTAGAAGTGAAGTTTCTGGGTCTTGTGGTAAATTTATGTTCATGTTTATATATTTTGGCCCTTTAATCCTTGACGTGATGTGATTTATGTATACTCTGTGTTCTGTTATATTGTTCTGAAAAGTGTTGATGATTGCTTTAGCAGGCAGTTAATTTGATTATACACAAATTTAAAAATCTCATGCCTCTGGTGTATGACAGCTAAAATCTCAATTCTTTAAGACTTATTTCCAAAGAGTTTTGTTTTGCCTTCTACAACTGTGATTCATAGATGAACTAGAAATTTGGGCTGGGTTTAAACACAGAAATAGGACTAACCATTCTCTTGCTTTCTCATTTCTGCTGTTTCCTATCCACACTTCTGCAGGCAGTCTACTTCCTCTGGTTATTTCAGGCAGAACTGGTATTTCTGTGAGATATCTAGCTGTCTGACACTGAAGCCTTTGGGATTGATTATCTCTGTCCTTGGGATAAAGTTGTAGAAAAGAGAAACTTATTCCATGTTTGTCACTTGTTCCAAGTTTTGATTCTCTCCTTAAAACTTCCTTTTTTTCTTCAGTTTCCATATTCTACAGGCACTTTTGGAATTTTAAAATATTTGTGGGAATATTGGCTTACTAATATGTCATACTTTCATACCTATACAGAGGATTTTTAAAATGCAGCTTCTTTAAGGCTTCATATAAGGCTATATTGACTTTCTTTATCCTCTTGAAAATTCATTTTTGATAGTTCCTGTTTTTTTCAGAACGTTTTCCATTTTATCTAAATTTATTATCGAAATGTTGTTGAAAGTAGTTCCCTTTTACCTATTTAATATTTATAGCAGTGATTTTCAACTGGGATTGACTTTGCTTTCCAAGAGACATTTGGCAATGTTTAGAAACATTTGTGATGATCAGGACTTGGGTTGCTACTGGCATTTAGTAAATAGAGGCCAGAGGTGCTGCTAAACATCTTAAAATACACAGAATAGCACTTCCAGCCACAACAAATAATTTTCTGGTACAAAAATACCAGTAGAGCCAAAGTTAAGAATGGGATCTGATGTGATATTCCCTATTCTATTCCCAATATGATTCATTTATTAATTTTATTTATATAAATATGATTTCAATCTTTATAAATTTATTGAAAATAATATGAAAATAATTCTCTTGGGTATGTGAAGTATTCTATAAATGTCAATTAGATCAAATAACTGATAGGTTTGCTCCACTTTTGTATATTCTTACTTATTTTCTTTCTTTTACAACTTACTAAGGAATAGAGTTGAAACCTCAACTATAATTGGAGAGTTGACTATCACTATTTTTAATTCTGTTACTTTTTGTTGCATGTATTTGAAGCTCTGTAATTGTATGCTTACACATTGAGAATTGTTGTCTTCTTGTTGAATTGTCCCTTATTGCTAGATTGTCCATTTATCCCTGGTGGTAATATTTTGTTTTCTGAAATCTACTTTGTCAGATATCAATATAACCTCTGTTTCTTTCCCTTTTTCCATTCTTCTGCCTTGAACTTATTTTTATCTTCATATTTACAATGACTTTTTTATAGACAGAGTAAAGTTCTATTTTACTTTTATATTCATTGTGAGAATCTCTCATTGTTATTTGGACCACATATATTTAAAGCAGTTATCAATGTTGTTGATTTTTAAGGATCAAAGATTTTAATTGTTTTTAAATCACCATAATGCTTTTTGTTTTCTATTTATGTCATCTGACCATTGTTCTTTTATTCTCCTTATCCTGATGTCTTTTGGAGTAATTGTGTATTTTTTTTGAGATTACATTTTAATCATCACTATTAGTTTATTTGCTATGTATTTTAATAATGTTTACTCTATAGTTTACAATATGCATCTTTAACTTACCAAAATCTACCTTTAAATAATATACCACTTCACATACATAAAACTTTATAACAATATACTTCCATTCTTCCTAGTCAGTAATCAGTTATTTACTTTTTGGTAGTGGGAAAGCAAGTTTCATAGAGGTTACATCCTTATGGGATGAAGCAGATTTTTTTTTCTCTTTATTATGGCTTCTTATTCACAAACACCAATCAATTTTACAGTGTTACCTACCATTTCTTTAATGCTTTAGCATTAAAGAATATACTTATACTTATACTGTTGTTTTAGAGTGCCATCTTATACTCTCCAAACAGAGTGAATCTATAAGCTCTCATTTCAGGAAGTTACCATTAACGTATTTCCAGATATCTGCAAGTTTTATATAATAAGATCCATTAAATATAATATTTAAAATATAGCAAGGTGATTTGTGGAGATTTTAATATTCTGTAACCATTGTTTTTTCATGTTATTCTAGAAATCACAAGTTCTACTGGCATTGAGATTTTGAAAGTATAATTTGATATCCCCAAAGGGATATAAGCATATACACCTTGCATATATTCTACTTTAGTTGATGATTCCTAAATTTCCTGGAAAAAGGAAGCCCTCACCTGTTTTAATTCTGTTAACCTGCCATAGCATTCAACTACATTAAGGAATGAGCACAGGTTTTTAAAACTAGGAAAAATCTCCTATTTATCGAATGTTGTTTACTTCAAAATGAAGAAGGAGTTATGGTTTAAAACTATGTAAAATACAACACTGCATGATGATAATGACAGAAGTTCTCAGGAGACTGAATAACGATTGCTTCATTTAGCAGTCGTGTTGGGCACATGGACTTATTGAGAACTCCTAACAATACCATCATTTAGTGTCAAGTACACACATTTTGTTGCATCCTATTCATTGGGTTCTCAGCTACATCCTTAAAATTACTGTGCAAAAAGAAATCCAGGACAGGAATCTTTGAATCTGCTGCCATAACAGGAGCTTTGATTTTGTTTACTTCCAATGCAGTAGCCAAATGTAGAAAGACTGCTAATAGTTGGAGCTAATAGCAACAATCTTTTTTTTCTTTTTCTTATTAAGCTTTTTTTTTTTAATTTTTATTAACATAAAATGTATTATTTGCCCCAAGGTACATGTCTGTGAATCGTCAGGCTTACACATTTCATTTCACATTACTTATCATAGCACATACCCTTCCCAATGTCCACAACCCAGCCACCCTATCCCTACCCCCCCGCCTCCCAGCCACCCTTAGTTCGTTTTGTGAGTCTAGGAGTCTCATGGTTTGTCTCCCTCCCCATCCCTTCCTATTTCATTTCTCTCCCCCACCCCCACAAACTCCTACCTTGACTCTCAAATTCTTCATATCTGAGAGATCATATGATACTTGTCTTTCTCTGACTGACTTATTTCGCTTAGCATAATACCCTCCAGTTCCATCCACGTCGTTGCAAATGGCCAGATTCTGTTTCTCTTGATGGCTGCATAGTATTCCAATCTTATTTGTATGCCAACACTGAATACAATTAAATCAATTCTATAAAATATTTGAAAGATAAATAACAAAGACCAAATATACTGAATTTATAAAGAATTTGTAGAAATCTGGGGTGCCTCAGTGGTGCAGTTGGTTAAGCAACTGACTTGGTTTTGGCTCATGTCCCAATCTCATGAGGATCATGAGATCAAGCCCTGGGTCAGGCTCTGTGCTCAGTGGGAAGTCTGCTTGTGATCTGCTTATGATTCTCTCTCTCTCCCTCTGCCCCTTCCACTCACTCTCTCTCTTTCTCTCTCTCTCTCTCACAAATAAACAAATGTTTAAAAAGGATTTATAGAAATAAAAAAATGTAAAAAAAAAAAACATAGAAATTGAACAAAGGATAAAAACAGAAATTTTGCAATACAAAAACATAAATTATATAAATTTATGATGATTGTGATCAAAGAAATGCAAATTAAAATAGTAAGTAATACCAGTTTTCCCTCAGTAGATCAACAAACTTTTAAAAAGACACTGTTTTATCAAATACGTGGGAAATGATTATCCTCACTCATTGTGCTTTAGAAAATAGTTTGTTAAGGCTTTTTTTAAGGGCAATTTGGCATTACAAAGCCAAGTGAAAAATTGAATTCTGTGTTCCCTGGATGGTTTGTCCAACAGAAAATGTCAGGTGCAAATGAGGTGACACAAACTATAAAGAAGCTTTTAAATGAAGACTGAACAGCATCGTGTTTAGTTAAAATGGGAAAATAATCAAAAATCAAACTTAGAGCATCTAGGATTTTGTTATTGAATGATTTATAGATACAAACAGTATCCAGCAATTGCAGTTCTGGCCCAATTCTGGAAAATTACTGCCTGGGCTTATATCCCCTGACCCCATCTCTTTTTACCAGATTAGCCTTGCACATAGTACTTATCATGTCTGACCTGCAGTCTTTTTATCTTTAAAATGGACTGCTTTACTCTTATGGTTATTGTAAAGATTAAATGAGACACAAAATGCTTTACATAGAGCTTGACACATAATGAGCACTAAATACATGTTAATTGTCATCATTATTGTTAATGTCCAACAGTAATGATTCATTTTGTGCATAAAGATATATGTGTAAAGGTGCCTCTTGAATCATTGCTTATTATTTGACAATTGTTAACAAACTAAGTGACCATGAATAGGTCAATAGCTAAATAAATGACCATAGATCTGTGAAATGTTTCATAAAATACCACACAGTCATTTTTTTTAAGATTATTTATTTATTTGACACAGAGAGAGAGATCACAAGTAGGCAGAGAGGCAGGCAGAGAGAGGGGGAGGCAGGCTCCCTGCTGAACAGAGAGCCCGATGCAGGGCTCGATCCCAGGACCCTGAGATCATGACCTGAACTGAAGGCAGAGGCTTTAATCCACTGAGCCACCCAGGTGCCCCCAGTCATTTTTTTAAAGTGAGTTTTTAAGTGAAAACAAGTTACAAAGAAAAATATGAAGTATAAAGAGGATATTTATATGAAAAATAATTGTATTCATACATAGCATATATGTAGTACATAAAGAATCATCAGGAAGAGTATCCCTCAAACTGTAAACATTGGTTAGCTGTAGATAAAGGAGTGAAATGGTGGTTTAATATCATGCTTTATATCCTTCAACACAATAAATATCCATTCATATATCATTTGTGTAATTAAGGAACAAAATGAGCCCAATATCCCTGAGTACTCCCACTGCTCTCTCTTCATTTTCTGATGCTCAGACTGTTTTTGCTTGGGTCATAAACTTTAGCTCGTGTTATGTGCCTCACCCTTGTTTGGTAGTTATGTTTATAGTGACTTATCCAGTTCTGACCCCTTCCTCAATACAAGCTCCATATGTAATTCTGGCCAAGACCCTCATGAAATAACTTACCTGACAATGACCAACTAGTTCTAGTTTGCCTGGGATTTACTTGGTTTTAGCACAGAAAAATTGTCATCTTATACCACACTCTACCCCTGGTACCTGTATCTTGAATAGCTTCACGTCAAAGATGATAGTAATGATATATTTTTAGAAAGGCATTTAAAAAAATTAAATCTTCTTTGGATATCATCTCAATTTCCTCTTTGCCTTTTATTTTATTTTGTTTTGTTTTATTTTATTATATATACATATATATATAAATATAGATATAGCTATGTTTTTCAGCATAGCAAAATTTGTGTGTCTCACTTTCCTATAGGATTTCACAAATATATCAGAGATTTAGAAAGTGAGTGCCCTGGAAGATACATTTATAAAATTGCTGTTTACTGTGTGTGTCTATGCATGGATTGGAGCTAGAATGACCCCATGGACCAGTGGTAATAACAGAAAGAAGAAAAATGTCCTGCCAAGTAGAAATAATACATTTTGCAAAAGTGGCTTTTAGTAAATACCTACTTTCTCCCAATTTCCTTACCTGTAAAATGCTCTGACATGAATTTGGTCCCCAGAAAGCCTAAAATCTACAATTATATTCCTTGGCTGCTTCTTTGAAAGGTGAAATGCCAGGTGCAAATGAGGTGACAAGAGAAAGCACAAGTTTTTCAATGAAGAATGTATGACATTCTGTTTAGTTAGGAGAAATGTATTGTTCTTTCTTAAGCTTTCAGTTACATTTATTCTTTCAATAAATTCTCCATCTGTGTTTACTGTTTTCCTGGCTTGTGCTAGATACTAAAGATACAACAAGAAGTATGATTAACATGGTTCCTGACTTAACATACTTACTGTCTAGTGTGGGAGACAGGCTTTTGATAAGCAGTTATAATATGCTGTGGAAAGTGTGCTGATATGCCACAAAATACAGGGTGTCTTGGAGCTCATAGGAGGGACACCAAATTCAGACGCTGCCAGAACTGTCTATAGAAGCAGAACAGAATATTTGGGATGGAAGGGATTTTAGTGATCATATTAGTCTGGGTTACCCATAAAAACAACCAGTATGCATATATGTGTGCGCGCGCGCGCACACACACACACACCCACACACACACACACACAAACACACACATATATACACATATGCTTATACAGTTATGGAGGCCAAGACCTGCAGTTGGCAAGCTGAGGACCCTGGAGAGCTGATAGTATAGTTCTACTCTGAGTCCACAGGCTTGAGAACCAGGAGAGCCAATGGTATTACTTCTAGTTCAAGTCCAAAGACAATAGAACACCAACATCCTCGTTCAGTGACAGTCAGGCAGAGAGAGGAATTTCTCTTACTGAACCTTTTATTTATTTAGGCCTTCAGTGGATTAAATGAAGCCCACTTATTTGGGGAGGGCAATCTGTTTTGCTTACTCTGCCAATTTGAATATTAATCTTACCCAGAAACACCCTTATAGACACACATAGACATATTATTTAGCCAAATATCAGGGGACCCTGTGGCTCATGTCATACTGACCCACAAAATTAAACATCAGAGTGGTCATAGGGCTTAGATACTTTGTTTTGCTGATGAGGCCCAGGTAGCTAATGTAACTTGGCCACTGACATGAGAAATTGTGCAGCAGGTTTTCTACTTCTAGGCTAGTGCTTGATTCATGGAACCACAGAAGAAATTTGTTTTTAGTATTATGTTCCCTGTGGGTTCAGAGCTCCTGACCCCACAGATTCCACTTCTTTAGTGCTCACCCAGAGCTTGCATCTTTGGCAAAACCCATATTATGGACAAAACAAGGATGGTGGCTTTGTTGTGTTTTTGTTTTTTATCTTCCTCTAATCATGAGTTCTAATTCCTCAGGACTTTATTTTCTGAATGAAATTTAGCTTCTAATCTATTTAGTATTATCCAGGAGTATATATCCTAAGGGAGCTTTTTTCAAAAATACATATTCCTGGTCCCCGTGTCCAGTAGTTTGGTTTAAGTCTGATAGATCTTTCACATACCTTTTTTTCTCTTTCTTATCTTTTTAAAGATTATTTATTTTAGAGAGAAAGAGTGTATGTGCACTGGGGGTGGGGATGTGGGGAGGTGAGGGAGAATCTCAAGCACATCCCCCCAAGCTCAGAGCCCAAGGAGGTCTTGATCTTAAACCCTGAGATCATGACCTGAGCCAAAATCAAGAGTCGGATGTTTAACTGGCTGAGCCACCCAGGCACCCCAGTGTACCGTTCAAATGTACAACAGATCAAGTCATTGCCTCTACTGGACATATGGCTGGCTCCAGTGAAAAATTTATGGGATTCACATGTAGTCCTTACTGAAGAAATGTTGGATCCCTAACACTTCAACATTTTAGCATTTTTTAAAAGATTTTATTTATTTATTTGTCAGAGAGAGAAACAGGGAGAAAGCACAAGCAGGGGGAGAAGCAGACTCCCCACTGAGCAAGGAGCCCAATGCGGGACTTGATCCCGGGACCCTGATATCATGACCTGAGCCAAAAGCAGCTGCTTAACCAACTGAGCCATCCAGGTGTCCCTTTAGCATTTTTGATCAAAGTCCTACTATGCTTTCTCTGCCCTCAAAATGAATTCTTTTCTTTCTTTATGTACTCCTGTAAAAGGTAAGAATAGACACTTTCTTAGCAGCCAACTTAATAATCAATGATCTCTACCTTCTGTGACAAGGATTCAGTTTTAGAATTGTATCCCTACTGGGATTCAGACATGACTGATTTCAGAGAACCTGATGACATGGGCCTATTAGAAATGGCTTAGCATGGAAACTGAGATGATGACTCTTGCTGTTTGGCAGAAGTGAGGTGACTAGTAGAGCTATGGCAATAGTAGAAATGTTCTGGACCACATGTGAGATGGCTTCTGGGGACCTTAAGTACAACTTGAGGAAAAGGCTCTGTATGGACTGGAGAATCTGAGGGAATACATTTGTGGAGGCAGTGCGTTGAAATCAACTTAAAACTGTTACAAATATTGGAAAAATGAGATAAAGGTATTTATACATATGTATAAATATAGTGGATTTGCATCACATTGTCATTTAAATTGTACATAACAATCAGGGAGAGAGACATTTAAACAGTAGGGGTAAATTCACACAACTTTGTACTCAGTGAAGATTTGTCTTAGAGTGCAGGGGAGATAAAGATATGAATCTGTTCTTTCTAAGTTGTTCTTTGTATTTACAGTGTGAGCGTCTCACTCTGCTGAATATCATTTTATAGTTTCACTTAAATCATGGCCCGTAACCATAAACTGGCTACTTTAACTGGTACTCAATCAAAGCCATCCTTTCAGGGTTTATTTTATCTCTCGGTTTTTGTTTCCTTGTATAATGACTTTAGAAACTTACTCTAAGGTAAGATTCATCAATGCATGTGTATGAACACATATGTCTCACAAGGTCCCTACATTCCAAGGACTTCCTATCTAGTTGCAAGAAACCAGCACATAAAACATTGAAATAACAACAGAAGTGTTAATATGTTCCATAAAGGGAAATGTGGTCAGAATGCCCTGTTGAAATTCAGATAGTGAGAGTTGCTATTGCTGTACTTATCAGCAAAGGCCATTATGGAGGAGTCTAGCACATAACAGGTGTTTCTTTATCTCTACTGTGTAATATGCAACTTATATGTTAATTTGCTTTACATTTTAATCTGAACTTTACTTACAATGTATTTTTCTAAAGATTTTATTTATTTACTTGACAGAGAGATCACAAGTAGGCAGAGAGGCAGGCAGAGAGAGGGGGAGAAGCAGGCTCCCTGCTGAGCAGAAAGCCTGATGTGGGGCTCCTTGCGGGGCTCAATCCCAGGACCCTGAGATTATGACCTGAGCTGAAGGCAGAGGCTCTAACCCACTGAGCCACCCAGGTGCCCGACTTACAATGTTTTAGATGCTACTATGTATCATGCACTGTACTAGTTTCTTTGTAGATAGCAAATAAATGCTATTGAGCAAATTTATTATAATTATCCTCTATGATACTTTATTCTTACAGTATGCGTGGAGTGGTTAGACTCTCCAAAACTCTCCTCTGGCCTTGTCAATTTAGAAGTGAGGTTCTGGATAGGTGGAGGCAGAATAGCCTATGTCTTATAGTTTGTAATACCTAGAATGATATTTATACCCCTGAAGTGACCCCAGCTATCTCCACAACTATGATCTCAATTCATTCTCAAAATGCTCTAACATTAGTGATTTTTCTTACAGAGCTTTGATCTTTTTACTGATCTGATGTAAATCACCTTGAGTTCATAGTTATTTATACCTCAGAGTGAAGGAACAGTCTGACAGGTGGTCTTGGAATGGATGACAAAAACAAGAGTTGAAGAGTTAGGAGTACTTGGAGGTAGGTATGATCTGACTTCGCTAAGGGAGGAACAGGAAGGAATGAGTAAATTTGGGACCTCTAAAAACTCTTTTCTCTTGCTTTACATTTACCAAGAATTCCCTTGCTTAAAAACAAATGCAGTTAGACTTTTCAATGGGTACAACTTAAAAAACCCTGCAAGATAACCTGCAATAAAATAATAAATGCCAAGAAGATGATGGATGCATGAGGAGCCCTGAATCCAAATGGTACAACATTCCATTTATCTGAAATGATTCATAGTCAGGATTACCAGACTGTAACAGGTGGCTACTTTTAAATACAGATGCTAAATGTCATACCTGCAGATGGTTCATCAGTAGAACATGTAAAAAACATCTTAATTATATATTATGAAGTCTTTTCATAAAAAATTAAAAGATAGGCATTCATTATGCTTGTTTGAGTTATATCACTGAGTACAGATGCTGTTATGAGTTAGCTGGTGCTTTAATCAAAACAAGTATCAGTGGATCAATTTAATGATATGAAAGTTCTGACTTAGGTTGGAAAGTTTCTGGCAATGCAAATTTCTTGCAGTTTCCTGATTTATGCATCAAAAGAGAGGGCTCTCCTTCACCAGAATCCCACATCAGTATGTGTTAGAGTAAAGAAAGAGATATTCAGCTAGTCATCCTTAAATAGAAGCATTTCAGATTGGCTTGTAATACTCCTAGAGGCATTTCACACCTGAAGCCTAAAACTGGAAACATTTCATGTTTGAAGTGGACTTTGGAATCATTGTGGCTAATTTATAAAAGAACAGAGGTCATTCATGCACACATACTCTTTATAGTTAAATGATATTTTGTTTTACTATGTCTGGCCAACTTATACAATAGACATTGCTGGAATGGCTTACTACTGCCACTTATAGATGGAGATTTAATTCAATTTAGCATATTAAAAAGTGTGTCAGACTCTCAGTGTGATTCCCCGTAGAGATAGCTCTCCAAATGTTTTGAATCTCTGCAAATCCTCCAGGACTATATATGGCCCCAGGTGATATCAATAGTGTATTTGTTAAATTATTATTCTCGTTACATGATATATTCATATCCCACTTCATCACAGTGACAAATGGATGTTCGAAGCCTGCCTATAATACAGTGTTAAATTTTCTAGTTCCATTGCCTTATCTGAAAAATGAGGGGAAAATGAAAGCCGTGCTATTGTTTAAGATGTTATGTGTGTGTGTTGTATCTTTAGACATATTTTCATAAACTGAAAGTACCATTTAAATACAAGGTTTTCTATGATTGGTTTTGACATAAATCAAATCTAAGGGAACTTCCTTAGAGCTCTGAGCAAGTTGATTTGCAAGCAGGAAGCTCAGAATCAATCCTGCCAGGAATCAAGAGCAAATGCCTGGAAATTTCTCTAAGGGAAGTTATATTATTTCTTTCTTGTCCTCCTATTTTTAGTTAAAATGAGAAAGCAAACAGAACACTGCATTTTTAATTATGATGATATAAACAACATAATGACATTAAAAAGTAAAACAGTGTAAACAAAATCTAAAAATGAAAAGTAGAAGTACTCTAACCTCATCATTCCCACCTCCCAGCAGTACCACTGTGTAGTGTTTCTTGTATATTCTCCTTGTAACTTTCTTTGCAAAAGCAAGCACATATATTTACATATCTATCCACATATATTTATAAATCTTTCCTTTACACATATAGTGGGATGCCTTACCAGAAGAAATGCATGCCAGATTTTAAATTTTTATTTTTTATTCTTATTTGCTGAGAGAAGTACTAGCTGTACTATGGGGAAACTAGCTGTTTCCCCATATTAACATAAACAGATAATCACCTTATAATCACAAACACTGGGGGGATGTATAGTGAACTGTCTGATTGTCCAAGGAACTGGGGTGTAGTAAGACATCTTATACTTTGAAGCTACCCCACTACTACTTTAGTAGTTATGGAACCAGATTGGGTTTCTGGGTCTATGAGGTGGCAAATTCTGGATCCTACATCAGTATAGCCCTCTGAGGTCAGCTGGTACTTGGGGGGCTTGCAGTGAATTTAAGAGAAAAGAGCGAGACTATAATAACTCACCTTGGGGAAGTCAGGCTTATCACTGTTGAGGAAGAGAGATTGACATGTCTTCATAGTGGTCATAGGCAAGCTTTGTCTGTTGAACCATGTTTGTCCAGACTTAGTAAAATAATAGTGAAGTAAATGAACTCATGTTTTCACTGTCTAACCTCTTCAGACCAAATTAGTCCAAGTATTTTTAGGACTTTTACTTGGGGGGAAATAGAGAGTAGCACAGGCATTCCAAAGGAAAATCCTAGACTTCATGCTATTAGGATATGTGGAGGGTTAGACCACTAACAAACAAGAATGAGATTTCAACTTCTCTCTTATGGACAACTCTGTATCATGACTGTAAGTAACAACAGGTATCTATTTATTCTGACCTGTTGCTAATTCTCTTAACTAAGTACTTACATTTCAGCTGGTTTAAAAGTTAAAAGTTCGTTCATGGTTGTGCAGCAAATTTGGAATCCTATTCTATTCAGATCATTTCAAGTTTCTTTTCTTCAGATATCTCCAGTATCTTCTCATACCAGCACGTGAACATCCATACTTCTTTATTCTCAATTGCTGCATAACCTTCACATTGCATGAAAGTATCATGAATTACTTTTAAAAATTCTTGATTGTCATTTAGATTGTTTTCAGCTCTTTGTGAATACAAACAATGCTACGATGGCCATGCCCATATATGTATTTATGTTAATGTAATCCACAGACTAAATTCCCAGCAGATGAGTCCTTGAGCAAAGAGAATGCATTTTCAAGTTGATAGCTGTTGCCAAATGGCACTCAGATGATGGTGTCCATTTATACAGCCAGCAACGATATATGAGAGTCAGGATTTCTTTGTAAGTAGTGACACATTGCAGGTATGGTCTCAAAGGTCTGCATAAGGTTACATAAGGTCAGGACTACTCATCTCAAAACAACTATACTCCCACCCCTCCACGGCACTGATCCTAGTCAATTCTTTCTGCACTGTGAAGAGATTAAGTGGACATTTTCTCCTTTGGTCTTTATCTCTGAGGGAAAAATTTGGCCCCATATATTTTTCTTATGAAAGCAGCTTCTTGGTTTTTTTTGAGTACTTTATACTCACAATTTTGCAGGCACAAATGTCAAGGAGGTGTGTGGTATACCTTCTGATTTATACCTCTGTTTGAGAAAACCACCTCAAAGCAGTCTAAGGTGCTAGCCCAGTGCTACTTGCACTCCACCCCATTCTTCCCCACTCCCCCTTAACACATCCACGCACAGATGCTGCTCACACCTCGTCCGTGTCATCTCAAGTTAATCCTGCCAATTCATTTACTTACCACGTAGGCATGAGATAATGACATCACTAAGAAAGAAACATTTATTAAAAGGGAAGTAATGTATTTTCAGAGGCTTAATTAGCAGGGGAAGAGGACAGTTTCAGAATACTTGCAGAGATAAAACTTTTCTTCTTTAAGATGAAATTTAGCCAAAATGATCTCTTTTCTATCAAAATTCATGCAGATTTAGCTGCTTCAAGCATGATTATTGTTCATGTCACATACTTTCTTTTCCACCTGGAATCGCCCCCTTTCACTTGATGGTAATCAAAAGAATAGCTATCCTATGTGTAGAAGAGCATATAAAAGAGCTTTGGGAAAACACTGCTGGGCTTGCTGTTTAAGATCTGAAAGGTGAATCTGTAATTCACCTTCTGTCTTTGACTTGAAGTATTTGGCATCATTATAGCATGTTTATTTGAGAGAGAGAGAGAGAGAGAGAGAGAGCAGAAGGGAAGGGTAGAGGGAGAGGGAGAAACAGATTCCCCACTGAGCAGGGAGCCCAATGCTAGACTCGATCCCAGGACCCTGGGATCATGATCTGAGCTGAGGGCAGTTGTTTAGCCAGCTGAGTCACGCAGATGCCCTAAAGTTCTGCTATATCCTTACTATATCTAGGACATTAATGAGTTACTTCATCCATGGTCAGATCATATTTTGAGCACTGGGAATACAGAATGAGACTAACATGTTTTCTGTCATGTGAAATTTATACTAGAGGAGTAAGGACATAACACTAATGAGTAATTAATGCAGTTTTACATAGTGAAAAGAACATGAAAATGGAATAGGATAATATAATACTTTAGTCCAGTCTGTGTAGACAACCACATTAGAGTGGTAAGAGAAGGCATCTTTGAAAAGGTATCATTTGAGCTGACGCCAGAGTGATGAGGTAATTGAAGAACATGGGAAGATGAATACCAGGCAAATAAAACACATATAAGTTGGAAATGAGATTGGTATATATTTTTAAAATTACTTTTAATCACATCCTCACCCATCAACACTTGCTATTTATTGTCTTCTTGATACTAGCCATCCTGACAGGTGTAAGGTGATAATCTCATTGTGGTTTTGATTTGTATTTCCCTGATGATAAGTGGAGTTGAGCATCTCTTAAATGTCCAGTTCAACTGGAGTATGATGAGTGGTGGTGAAAGAGAGCTGGCACCGTAGAAGGCCAGCAGGATAGCTGGGTCAGCATATAGAGGACCACAGTAAGGTGGATATTAGCCGTTAGGAGTACAGTTTCATAATATCGTCAGCTCCAACTGTAATACTGGTAAAAAAGCCTGCATATTCTCTTGCCTTACAACATTTTAGGCCATATTCCTCATGATTAATATGCAAGCTTTCTGTCTTGTCAGGTTTATATGACCTATTTATTCTGAACATGGGATCTAATTCAAATGAAGTTTGGTACCACTCAGAAATTAAATTTCTGTCATCAGAATCTGAAAAGTCTTTATATTCATTGGCTGATACCATAGAGCACAATATGCCAGGAATCTATAAAAAATTAAAAATTTTTGATGATAGCACTGAAAACGGTTTTTCTCTGAAGTGGTGCTAAATAGCAAATTAAAAGATTCATATCTCCGCTCTTTATTGTCATTTTATCATGAAATATGTATTGGTAGGGAAAGAGTAAATACTGAACTGGGAAGTTATTATCAAATGTTATTCAAAGTGAAAAGTTACACTCACTTTAGTCAAAAGACATTCCATTGAGCTTGGTTTGAGCCACTGGTCTGTCCCATGATATTAGTCATCATCATATGGTCAATAAATTATGTATATAATCTTTTGAGGCAGACCTTTCTTGATCCTTTCTATATTATTTCAGGCCCCTAGGAGCACAGAGTAATAAATTAGTGGTACTAAGTGGCCTGTTCTCTGACACCTTCTACTGAGTACTTGTCACTCTTTACTTCTCACTGTTTATATTATGGTGACCTTTAATAATATCCTACTGGGTGAATATCTTTACATATATAAAAGGAAGATACAAATCATATATTTTCATAATGTTTAGAAAGCTACAGAAGTGTAGAAAACCAAACTGACTACTTAATGTTTCTCAGACACTCTTTAAAGAAAATGCACATATTCTAGTAGAGGTTGATGCCTTTCTCCATATCCATGTAGCCTTCTAAACTACTGAGTTTACCAACAATTACATAGTATTTTCAAGAGGCTGATAGTATCCCACCTTGTGCCCATTTCTCCCTTCTCTACCTAAGTGCTATTTCTGTCATAATAGGATCTTTCTCCATTGCAGTCAATCACAATTTAGAAATTTAGGAATGGAAGGAAGTTAATACTGCAGAAATCAAGTCAACCAATAAGGATTTGAAATCACTTGAATGTCTGGCTGTTGGCTCCATGTTAACTATGGCAATGGGGGGTAACTTCGCCATGAGTCAGCAGGCTAAAGTGCTATTTCCTAAAGAATATCCAAGCCCCATTTCAGGTGGTGGAGAAGCAGATTATACACTCTACCTCTCAATGAAGGGAACTACAAAACCACATGGCAAAGGGACATAAACACAGGGATGTGATCAATTTGTGGCCATTTTTTACCATATGCCATACTTTTAGAGCAATAATAGGATAATAAAATATTTAATAATAAAAATGGTAGCAAGCACCATTTTTCTCATTTTTACTTTAATAAGAATAATTTTAATTTTTACTGTTGTGTATCATATTGGTTGTAGGATAAAACATTCTCTCTCAAGATATCTTATCTCCCTGATAACTTATAATTGTCTTACTATGCTCTTTTTCCTTCTATGACTACTATTTCTAAATCTAACTACTTAATTTATCTTAGTTTTCCTTCTATTTCACTGAATATGGGTATCTGCTTGGTTTCTTTCTTGGCCTTTTTCCTACATAGGTTTTCTTGAAGAGCCTTCATTTACCATAAAGCTTCAAATACCTTATTTATAAATTAATTTCCAAATATTCATCCTATTCTTGATATACTCTAACATCCAGCTTTCTAAACTACTTGATAGACATTTCTGCTTTTATAATATTCTATTAATTAAAATTGAACAAACCCAAAAACATATGTTCATTTACCTTATCCACTTTGTTTTGGATCATTATTTCCAGGTGCTGATATTTAACTTTATCCATATTATTTTCTCTTCTACTGTAGAGGCTATTTTATCTGTCCTTCTTTCATATACAATTTCACCTATTAAGAAATGATCAAAGGATTTACTTTGGGCATTCTTGGAATAGTCAATGGAGCTGACTTACTTTAGAAACAATGTATGAGCTCCTGAAATTGAGCTCAGAAATGCTCTGGTCCAATTTCTCACCAACATTTTCATAGTCAACCTTCTTTCATTTGGTAATACTTTGATGTCTTTCAAATAATAGCTGTCCCCACTTTTCCCCTCTAAATGAGTAAGAGCTCATTTTTATTACTTTTACCCTAAGAATTCTGGCTGACTTAACAACTGGTACTAAACAAGTGGTACAGTCAATAGAACCTCAAAGACAATATGAGATATTTTCTATAGGTTGGAATTTAGAAATAGGTGAAATGCAATGAAAATCCTATTTATATAGTGACGCTAGGAAAGTGATAGTCCATGATAAATGACTCTTACTGGTGTGAACCTAAGATAAGTTCACCATTGAAGGTTAAGACTGAGGAGGTATGGTAGGTGCTCCCATTCCACCAATTTAAAGGAAATGAGTTAAATAAAACAAAACAAAACGAGGTAGAATGGTTTTCTAAATGGCATTGAGTAACTGGGCAGGAAAAAACAAACTTTAACTTCCTTGCCTCAGGTCAGGAACTGAAACTGGGAAAGTACGTGACATTACTGAAATAATTTTATTCCTTATAACTACGGCTGGCACTCCCAAAAACCAAGGTCACAGAGTTATTCTGTGGGTTAATGAATTACAACTCCAGTTGAATGCACAACATTGTCAAATCTCTTACATGGCAGTTGAGATCCTGATTTTTTAAAAAAAGTTATAACCTAATAATTCTAATCGGAATTTCTTGGAGGACCCAGAGGACTTCTGAAATGCTGTCCAAAAGAGCTGCCTTGCTTGAGGAAGTCATGACCCTCTTTTCATTACTGTTCACTTGGAAACAAAAATTTGCATTCAAAACTGTATTCAGAGTGAAAGGAGAATCAAAGTTATATCCAAGAAGAAATGCAGTAATTTATGAATTTGTATTATTAAATATAATGGAGGATTGATTTAGTGGCTACTTAATCAAGAATTTAATGAATTAAGGGCATTTTTAATCAGGCTGAATTTATTGAGATATCTTCACTCATAAGACATTCTGTATTAGAGTGTTGCATTTGGCTGCTTTTTAAAAATTTTTTATTTTATTTATTTATTTGACAGAGAGAGAGATCACAAGTAGGCAGAGAGGAAGGCAGAAAGAGAAGGGGAAGCAGGCTCCCTGCCGAGCAGAGAGCCCATCCCAGGACCCTAAGATCATGACTCGAGCCAAGTCACCCATTGGCTGTTTTTTTTTTTTAATTTAACAGTTTGCTAGATTGGCCAATGAAACTTCAATTTATAGTTAACCTATGTAAGTGATTTATAAGGTCAGAGAAAATTTGGCATAATGTAAGCAAAGATATTTAAATGTTTGTGAAATAGAAATACTGTGCTTCCTACTTTCCTGTATTTCTCTTCACTGTGTTATCTGACAGTGCTTCATAAAACCTTTATTTTCTTTATCATCAGGAATAAATTGATATAGTGAACATGAAAATGTTTAGAAAACAACTTATAGCTGTTTTCCATTGACCAGAAATATTGGTAGGAAGGTTTACAGTTAAAATTGGATACTTCTCAGTAGAACTGAAAGGAGTTTAAGATTGTGGAATGGAAGTGGAAGCAGTTAACCTCTAGAAACAAAATGGACCTTATCAGCATTATAGGCCTAGCTGATGATGGAATATAACCATGGTATTCAAGTACAGATATGATCACATAAACATATTTTTGGAAACAGGTTGATCCATAGAGATCTCTAACTGAAGTTGTCATATCGTAAATGACTGAGGAAGAATACCAATGGACAGCTCATAAAGGTTTTACTTTTTACTCATCTAAAACTACTTTGGCTACAATACTCACATAATTCCAAGACCTGAATATGTTCACAGATACTAAGTGTTAAATGAAATTAGTGTTTGTTACTTACAGTCAATGAACCTTATTTGACATAATCACACTGTACACCATTTTTGGCTGAAAAGATGCTTTCTCATTCTCATCTGATGATTTCCAGTTGGTCATTGATGAATTAGCTATTTATGGGGTCTCCTTCCAAAGGGTCTGAACAGGAAGTGAAGAGTGATCTATTCCACTACAGAATTATCAGGTAAGAAGAACATCATTAGCCTTAGAAGCCATAGAATCCTAACATAGAGGAAAAAGACTTAGATCCTAGATTTCAGTAAAAATCAGTTTAGTTATGTGCAAAAGATGACGATTAAACTGCACATACAATCAGGGGAAACTGCCAACATTTATTGCTGCTCTTCTAGGTACTGGGGAATGAACAAAGGAAAATACTAATACTTAGTTTCACTGTGAGAAAGTAATATTGCTGAATTTGCAAGGGCTGTTTATTATTAGTAGCATATTACCACATGCACTATAACTGTTATATGTATTATGAGTATGTGCCAGATTAATTTTGAATTTTTTTATCTGATTATAATTCTAAACACTGCTCCTTGTGTTCAGTTTTCTGTTGCTGGGCTGGCATGATCACCTGATCACACTATAAAAAACAAAAAAGAACATTGAATGTAACATTTTATGAATGTTTGCTGAAAGAAATATGCCTTTTTTTCCACCCCTTAGCATAGGCATCAGAGGCAATTTTCATTTTTTAAATCTTAAGTAAAGTTCTAAGCTGAAGATTCTGGAGGAGATGAGAAGGGAGAAGGCATAAGGGAGGTTTCCTATCTCAATGGTCCAGTGTATGCTGGGTACAGGTATATTTGAGATGGGGCCCTGAAGGCCACAGTGGATCAGGTGAGATTTGACTGAGGCCGAGAAATGTTAAGGATGGACTCATATCTAAAAAAAATGAAAGGGATCGAAGGTGAGAAGTCAAACCTGTTGTCAAAAAGGGGGAAACAACTGAGATTATTAGACAAACGGGTCAAAAGTTTAAGACAAACAGGTCAAAAGTTTAAGGGAAAGTAAGATTCATTTATCAAACATTCTGAATGTCTGTAGTGTTCTTGGTGTCTGAAGATAACTCCTCTGAAGACTTTATAACCTAGTGGGGGAGACATACACATAATAGGTCATTATAACACAATCAAAGGAATTTAATCTTAGAAAATGGAATATAGTATTGCACAAGGGTCATTTAAGGCAGCTGGAATGGAAGAAACCAAAAGCTTTCTGAGAAAAAAAAAAAAAGCTCAAGCTGAGTCTTAAGGAATATATGTAAGAGTTAGATAGATAACTGATACCTGTGTGATAAATCTGAGGACATTCCAGGAAGGAGAGTTAGGATACCCAGAAGAATAAAGTCAAGGCTCAGTACAATGAATGCTAGAAAAATATAGGCAGGTAAGTGCTGCTAGACTGAGGTGCAAAAGAATATATAACAAGAATTGATGTTGGAGATGGTGGGGGTCAGAGGATGTGCATAGAAGAAGAAGGTGATGTCTATATGTCATGTTGAGGAAATTAGATAAAATCTTGTAGGTGATAGATAACCATTGGGAAGGTTTTGTTAGAAGATAAATAATTTCCTTTGATCTAGGACTTTCTTTAGATAAGTGCCCCTTGTTTCTTTCTTTGTCCCGTATTACTTTCCACTGAAGGTAAAGGGAGTTTATCTAATTGATGATTCTGAGGGGAAACCTCTGATTCTAAGGTTATCTTTTGGATGTGTCTGCCTTCCAAGAAGTTGTCTTCTGATTTGCCCTTCTAGTGAGTGGTTTAGCTTAGAGGAAGAATCTTTGACACTGTGGAGGAGAACTACTCACCCCACTGTGCCTCTGGGCAGAATTGTCTGCCTAATTTAGAAGGGAGTGTTAGCCTGCCCTTTTACTCTGGATATGAAGCCACATTCTATAGTCATCTGTTCTATAATAAAGCTAACATTTTGATCTCTAATTTGTTCCAACAGGTAGAGAAGAAAAATAGTTGTGATATGCAAATGGAAATACCTGGTTGAAGTTGGATATATGAGCCCAAGAGCCCACAGGAGATGATTTGGTTGGGAGGTAGTAAAGTGAAATCCTGAAAATGAATTCGTCAAAATTACTTAGAAATAATATAGGGGATGAGAGGAGCAATGAATAAGGACAAAAAAATGAACAAAAATAACATTTATATGATGTGTGACAAAACATGATCTCACTTAGGCTACAAAGGTTTATAGAAGAGGGAGAACCAAGAGGTTGTCACCAAAGCAAAGGGAGCAGTAGTTTTAAGAAAAAAGGGATAACCAAGATATCAAAATTTATATTGACAAAAGTCATGTTTGTTAATAAAAGTATTGAAAAACTAATTGAATATAATAATTAGTACCTTACTAGTGGTATTTTAGAGTAGTTTTAATGTTTGATTAAAGATGACATGACCAGACTTTAAAAGAATGCAAGTTATAATGAATAATCAATTCAATTATACTAAAATTAAGAACATTTATTTATTCATTCAAACAAATAAAACAAAGCAAAATAAACAAAAAAGCCAATCTCATGCATAACAGAGAATAGATTGGTGGTTGACAGAGGAGAGGAAGGTGTGGGGTAGGCAAAATGGGTGAAGAATCAAGAAGTACCAACTTCCAGTTATAAAAAAAAATATATCATGGGGATATAACATATAGATGGTGTCTATGGTTAATAATACTCATGCATATTTGAAAGTTGCCAAGAGAGTAAATCTTAAAAGTTTTAATCATAAGAAAAAAGTTTCCAACTGTGTAATGGATGGTAACTGAATTTATTGCAGTGATAATTTCTCAGTATATATAAATATCAAACCATAATATATATGTGTGTGTATGTGTATATATATATAGATATAGATATATATAGATATATGTAGATATATATACATATATTGAACCATTTGTATATCTGGAACTAATGTGTTATTTGTCAATGACACCTCAGTTTTCAAAACAGAACTTTTGTTCATTAAAACAGGTCATAAAGTGAAAAGACAGTCCATACTCTGACAAAAGATACCTGTAACAGCTATAGCTAATAAGGACTTAGTATCCAATATACATAGAATTTATATCATCATCAACAACAACAAAAAACATGACTCATGGAAAAAAAAGTGAGCATGTAATTACAGAAGAGAAAATATGAATAGTGGATAAACATATGAAAAGATGGTGAAACTCACTAGTAACAAAGGAAATGCAAGTTAAACTCAACATAGAAAAACAAAAAATTAAGTGACTGATAAAATTAAATGTTGACTGGGATACTTAACAAATTAATAACTCTCATTCCCTGATGATAGGAGTGTAGACTGATAATATCCTTTTGGAAACATTTTGGACTTTCTAGCAAAGCTAAATGTGCACAAGTACTGTGATCCAGCATTTCAACTCACAGGTGTCTCAGTATCTAGAACAAATCTTGTACAAGAAGATATATTTAGAAAGGTTGTATCAGCATTTTTTTGTAATGGAAAAAAAGGCATAAACATAATTTCTTTTAATGAACTGAGAAAATTGATTTATGATACCTCACATAAAAATCATAGCTACACATACCAACATGAAATTAAACATCTGGACAATGTTAAAATCAAGAACAAACAGTTATACAACACACTAAGAGAAAAACCAAGCAAAATTAAGCAATGCATTACTTAGGGATACATACACAGGTGGTGTATATATCTTTATGTACTATAAAGAAATATCAGGGAATTATTTACTTAAGAGAAGTGTGGACACCTGAGGAAGGAAGGGGTTTGGATGACATTATGATAGTCGAGAGACATAGAGAGGATTCTTGGGTGCAAGTGATATATGTTTATTGATCTAGGTACACAGGTGTTCACTTTATTTTTCTTCAAAATGTACTTGGATATTTCATAATTTAAAGAAGATTCTGAATGAAAATAAATAGCATGTTAGAAGGTAATTGCTTTGCAACATCTTGAAATTATTAAAAGAAATTATATTTAGAAAAGTCACAGTAAATGAGACTACTATATTTTGCAGTCAGACAGATGAGATATTTTGGATTGAAGTAACTCCTGCTATAAAAACAGTTGGAAATTTGAATACAACATTATTTTACATGTATAGCCAAGCTTGCAAAAGAAGTCAAGAAGAATTCATCGAGGCCTAAAACAAAGCTGCAAAACAAAGATCTAGAATGGTAAACATAATATAGTCAGAACTACTGTACTACCAGCAGCAGTGTAGATTAGAACAGTTGGCACAGGGACAGGATACAAGTCAATGAACCAATACAAGAAAGGGTGGTGGAAATGAGGACCTTGCATCAGGTTGGAACTCTCAAAAAGCTACATATCTTGGGTCACCTGGGTCAATGAGTCAGTGAAGTTTCCAATTCTTGATTGATTCAGGTCATGAGATTGAGCCCTGTATTTGGCTCTATACTGAACATGGAGCCTGCTCAAGAGTCTCTCTCTCTTTCTCTACCCCACTGCCTCTACCCCCCAACCCCCCACCCAGCTCACATCTGTGTACTCTCTCTCTGAAAAAAAGAAAAATGAAAAATAAAAAAATAAAATTAAAAAAATAATTAAAAAACTAAATATCTCAGTGAAAGTCTGAATAGGGGAAGGAACAATAATGAAACAAAACAAAAATACTCTGAAATATAATTTCTTTGTCTCTGCCTTGAGTCAGGATGGGACAATTATATCAAAGAATTTTACTCTAAAAAGAACAGAGATTTGGCTTCAGCAAAACCAATAAGCAGTAAAGAAAATAATGTTGTAATACATTATCTACCCTTCCCTAGGCCCAGGTGATTTTATGTGTAGGCTTTAGCAAATGCTCAAGCAATAAATATACCTTCAATTTCATACAAGTTGTTTCAGAAAAAAAAAAAATTTGATAGTCTCAACAGTTGCAGAAAATGTGTTGTCTGAAGTCCAGCATTTTTTGTATGTTCAAACTCTCCCAAAAACCATGAATTAAATAAAAATCCTTTAATTTGATAAATGCTGTGTAACAAAACCCAAAACCTATTCAATGAAAAATAATACATTTGCCATATATCAGAAAGAAAACTTGGAATGCTATTTTATTTATTACCATATGGTTCATATTTCCTTTATATTATAATAATTCAAGGGGAAATAAAAGGTATGAGCTTTAGGAGGGAAAAATAAAATTATTAATATTTTCAGGCAATATAATCATCCACATAGAAAATCTAACAGAATCTACATCAAGCCAGGAATTTTCAGTGTTCTGAAATCCAAGCCAAGTGTTTCAAAAAGAGAATGATCAACAGAATCTAATACTGGTAGGTCAAGTGAATGAAGTATAAACAATATTTGATTTGGCATTGTGCACATGATTGGTATCTTGGATAAGATTAATTTATGTGGAATGGTAGGAAGAAAGGCAAGTGCATGTAGCAAGTTTTTCAATTCTCTCAAGAAGTGCTGTGTTAAAGAGAAATCAGTTGTGAAAGCAGGCAGAGGGAATATGAGTTTTGTATTTTTAAAAGATGAAGAGTTATCTGCTGTAGGAAATAATTCCAGAGGTGGGGCAGAGCAACTTGCAGTATAAAAGAAAGATGAGCAAAAAGCAGTGAAGTCCTTGTGTAGTCACGAGAAGATGACATTCATTCTAACGGGAGTTAATGTCGACTTTATAAATTCAAACATATAGTTGTTAACTTTGGAAAAGGCAAGTGGGAATAAGGTTGGAGAGGAGTGTACAGGGGAGTTCAAATATCTGAACTATTTAATTGCTAGTCTTAAAAAATTGGAAGTGAATAAAATGGGGTATGAGAACATACGTGGAAGTATTTTCCTTGAGTTGAAGACAAAAGGAAGAGAAAAACAGAAAGAATTAACAGGTGGAAGTAAAAAAAAAGTGGTTAGATCATTTCTAATACAATGATGACTAACAGACACATAAGAAAGTGTTCAACATCACTCATCATCAGGAAAATACAGATCAAAACCACATTGAGATACCACCTCACACCTGTCAGAATGGCAAAAATTGATAACGGAGGAAACAATAGATGTTGGTGAGGATGTGGAGAAAAAGGGGAACCTTCTTACACTGTTGGAAGGAATGCAAACAGGTGCAGTCACTCTGGAAAACAGTGTGGAGGTTCCTCAAAAAGTTAAAAATAGAACTACACTATGATCCAGCAATTGCACTACTAGGTATTTACCTGAAGGATACAAAAATATCAATTTGAAGGGGCACATGCCCCCAATGTTTATGGCAGCATTATCAGTATTAGCCAAACTATGGAAAGAGCCGAGCTATCCATTGACTGATGAATAGATAAAGAAGTGATATATATACACATAATGGAGTATTACTCAGCCATCAAAAGGAATAGAATCTTGCCATTTGCAATGATGTGGATGGAGCTAGCGTGTATTATGCTAAAGGAAATAAGTTAGAGAAAGACAAATACCGTATTATTTCACTCACATGTAATTTAAGAAACAAAACAGACAAATATAGAGAATGGGAAAAAAAGAGAGAAAGAAGGAAGCAAATCATAAGAGACTCTTAACTATGGAGAATAAACTGAGGGTTGATGGAGGGAGGTATACAGGGGATGGGCTAAATGGGTGGTGGGTTTTAAGGAGGGCCTTGTGATTAGCACCAGGTGTTACATGTAAGTGATGAATCACTAAATATATCTGAAACAAATTTTACTATATGTTAACCAAATAGAATTTAAATAAAAATTTGAAATAAAAATAAATAAATAAATAAGCAAGCTCCTCTTCTCCTGACCATCCAGTAGGAATCAAGCTCCTCTAAGAGTAAGATGTGAAAGAGCTAGATAGAAGACTTGAATATAGTCATCAAAGTTCAAGTCACATGAATTTGTAGTGACATGGATCAACTTTGTTCATGCTTTTTCCCTGAAGTATCAATGAGGGAACAGAGAAGTAGCTGAAGTATTGGGGTAGAATTGCAATTCTGCTGATGAGTTCCACAGTGAATGAAGGTATTGAAATGAAGGAGTGAGGGGAAGAAACTAGGTCATACACTTTTCTGAGTAACAGCAGCACTCTCTAGATTACCTCATGTGAGAACATTAATTAGTGACATACCAGCTGGGATACAAGAGTGCAAAATTACAGGGAATTTTAAGTACAATTTTACGCTTATATTTATAATGTAGGGGTTTTTTTTTAAAGATTTTATTTATTTATTTGACAAAGAGATCACAAGTAGGCAGAGAGGCAGGCAGAGTGGGGAAGGGGGGGAAGCTGGCTCCCTGCTGAGCTGAAAGCCTGATGCTGGGCTGGATCCCAGGACCCTGAGATCATGACCTGAGCCAAAGGCAGAGGCTTTAACCCTCTGAGCCACCCAGGCGCCCCTATAATGTAGGTTTTAATTCTCCTTATATTAAATTATAAAGGTAAAAATGCTCAATATTGTAAGCACAGTAAGTATTGCCCCTAATACATCTGAGAATTATGAAGTCTACATTTCTTTTCGTTCTCTTGTTCCAATTTTCTTCTTCCAAGGAATTTTCAATTTTAGAATTATAGTTATTTCTCCTGCAAATGAATGGCAGTTTGCAAAAAAATTGCACCTTTGGAATTATGCGGTGTAACAGCCTTAATGATTATTGTTCTTTTTCTGGGGTGCTTTCTTCTTTATAGACTTTATCCTGATTTCTTCATTCTATCTAAGTGCTGCTGACAGAAGTTGCATGAATAAGACTCTCAAAGATTTAGCTTAACTGAGGAGGACTACTGTGGAAGAAACCATTTAGAATTGATTAATAAATATAATTACTATAAAAAATCCATCTGCCATTTCCTTCAGTGGGAAATGATCACTGGCTCTGCACAGAGCTGCTTTTGCACCTGGTGAGAGAATAAAGGATATCATTCATTAAGTGGTTTACCAAACAGGGACCCCCCCCCCAAATCAAACCTCTGCCTAAGGAAATTTGCAGCTGATTTAACATGACATATTTTATAAAACATAATCAAAGTTTTATGCAAGGATCCTTCCTTCTACTTTTCTCTTAGAGAAGAATGGGCAGTATTAAAATTTATTCTCCCATTGTCCAGAACAAACATGCATACATCATGATTTTCATTTCTTTCTTTGAATATATGTGAATTTATGTATGTGCGTGGGTGTAAAATTTTTTTAATGTGATCAATATATTCATACCATTTGTCAGTGATAGGAATTGCCTCGGGCTTTGTGGTTTAATGATGTATTATGAATATCTTCCCGTGTCAAATTTGTGTCAACTTATTGTGATGATGACAATAGCATTCTATAATGTGCTATATAATACTTTAACAACTTAGTAATTAAGGGCTTTTTCCCTCCTAAAATTTTGTTAATTACAAACATGGCTAAAATAAGGTCCTTGAAAGCATATTTGTAAAGGTTTTTTTTAATATTTGTGAAGGTTAATGCAATGCTATAATGATTGGATGAGTGGTGGGGCTTGGTCTTTGCCTGCCCCCAGCTTCAATCAAAAGAGCTCCATTTTTTTCATGTTGTACACATTGAACTTCCATAAAAGCTAGTTGATAAAATGTTACAGATTTAAAATATGTGATATTTAATACATAATAATAATAACAATAAAAGTTAAAGAACTTCATTGTAACACAAAATCCTTTATTTTCCTGTTAAATGGGTAAGGACAGGACTATACCAAAGAAATTCCTATGTTTTTCTCAGGGGTGTCCCATAGACTTTAGAGAGTCTTAGTACCTTTGTTATTTCATAGTTGCCTGCTTATTTTTTTTGTGATACTTTGTATAAAGTCTCCATTTACCATCTTTCCCAATTTGGATGAAGACTTTCCCAATCTCAGGTAACACTACATTCTGTCGTCAGAAGTGAGCAGAACCTGGAAGCATCGAAATGATCTAACTATAGAACTTCTAGAACCAGCCATCCCAGTGTAGTAGGAAAGGGAATCCATCCTTGAAGCTCACTTAAATGCATTTTGACACACTTCTCTACCACATGTGAGGTGTGTTCTGTGTGTGTGTGTGTGTGTGTGTGTGTGTGTGTGTGTGTGTGTGTGTGTGAGATATTTAAATATGCACAGAAGGCCTTTTGATTAACAACACTAAGTGACCTTAGACATAAACCTATTTTCTCTTGGTCCTAGCATCACACTTTTTGAATTTGTGGATTTCACCTTAAAAGTTTCCCCAACTACTTTTAATTGTATCTGACAGTGATATTGAAAAAAATGCAGGCAAAATTGGGCTGCGGGCATACCTACCATGGAAAACAACAAAAAAACTAGTTCTTAGCTTCCCTTGGCTAACTCTGCCTGACTTTGTCCAGATCGTTCTCCCTTCAGTTGTTTTAAAATATAGCCTTTGCCATCAAATACCATCTTGGTAGTACTTAAGTATATAAGAAATTACTAGAAGCCACAGAACAATATGAAGTTACCTGGTCTGTTCTTGGATCTCAGAACATGCTTCGTCTGCTCAGTACAGTGTGGTTCTTTATGTGGGAAACAAAAGCATTTAAAATATTATTAAATTTCGGGGCACCTGGGTGGCTCAGTGGGTTAAAAGCCTCTGCCTTCGGCTCAGGTCATGATCTCAGGGTCCTGGGATCGAGCCCCACATCGGGCTCTCTGCTCGGCAGGGAGTCTGCTTCCCTCTCTCTCTCTGCCTGCTTCTCTGCCTACTTGTGATCTCTCTCTCTCTCTGTCAAATAAATAAAATCTTTAAAAAAATAATGTTAAAAAATTACTAGATTTGTGAAAAGAACCAAGATGCCTTCAACAGATGAATGGATAAAGAAGATATGGTACATATATACAATGGAATATTATGCCTCCATTAGAAAGGACGAATATCCAACTTTTGTATCGACATGGATGGGACTGGAAGAGATTATACGGAGTGAAATAAGTCAAGCAGAGAGAACCTTATGGTCTCGTTTACGTGCTGAGCATAAAGAAAAACATGGAGGGCATTGTGAGAAGGAAGGGAAAGGTGAATGGGGGGAAATCAGAGGGGGAGACGAACCATGAGAGACTGTGGACTATGAGCAACAAACAGAGTTTTAGAGGGGATGGAGGTGGGGGTTGGGTGAGCCTGGTGGTGGGTATTGAGGAGGACATGTATTGCATGGAGCACTGGGTGTGATGCATGAACAATAATTCTTGTAACTGAAAAAATAAACATATTTGGGAAAAAAATTATTAGATTTCCTACTACTTACAGCCCATTGACAAGTCCTTGAAATAGGCAGAATGACATTCCTCTAGGAACTCAACTGCCTCGATGTTAATACTTTGATAAGGGCAAAAGGCAATCTTAGCCCAACTCCCAGTGTCCTGTAAGTCTACTTTATTTTTTTTATTATGTTCAATTAGCCAACATGTAATACATCATTAGTTTTTGATGTAGTGTTCAATAGTTCATTAGTTGCATGTAACACCCAGTGCTCATCACTGCACATCTCCTCCGTAATTCCCATCACCCAGTTACCCATCCCCCTATTCCCCACCCCTTCTCTTACCCTCAGTTTATTTCCCAGATTCCAGAGTCTTTCATGGTTTGTCTCCCTCTCTGATGACTTCCCATTCAGTTTTCCCTCCCTTCTCCTGTGATCCTCCACACTATTCCTTATGTTCCACATATGAGTGAAACAATATGGTAATTGTCTTTCTCTACTTGATTATTTCACTTAGCATAATCCCCTCCAGTTCCATCCCTGTTGATGCAAATGGTGGGTATTCATCCTTTCTGATGGCTGTATTATTCCATTGTATGTACGAACCACATCTTCTTTATCCATTCATCTGTTGAAGGGCATCTTAACTCCTTCCACAGTTTGGCTATTGTGGACATTGCTGTTATGAACATTGGGGTGCATGTGCCCCTTCGTTTCACTGCATCTATATCTGTGGAGTAAATAACTAGTAGTATAATTGCTGGGTCATAGGGTAGCTCTATTTTTAACGTCTCAAGGAACCTCCATACTGTTTTCCAGAGTGGCTGAACCAGCTTGCATTCCCACCAACAGTGTAAGAAGTTTCCCCTTTCTCCACATCCTTGCCAACACTTGTTATTTCCTGTTTTGTTAATTTTAGCCATTCTGACTGGTGTGAGGTGGTATCTCACTGTGGTTTTGATTTGTATTTCCCTGATGCCAAGTGACATGGAACACTTTTTCATGTGTCTGTTGGCCATCTGTGTCTGTTAGCAATTTGTGTCTGTTAACCATGTCTTCTTTGGAGAAATGTCTATTCATGTGTTCTGCCCATTTATTGACTGGATTACTTTAACATATAAAAGTTCCTTTGGAGGGGCACCTGGGTGCCTTAGTGGATTAAAGCCTCTGCCTTCAGCTCAGGTCATGATCTCAGGGTCCTGGGATTGAGCCCCGCATCGGGCTCTCTGCTCGTCAGGGAGCCTGCTTCCCCCTCTCTCTCTGCCTGCCTCTCTGCCTACTTGTGATCACTTTAACTCTGTCAAATAAATAAATAAATCTTTAAAAAAAAAAAAAAACCTTTGGAAATTTCCTTCATCTACCCCCCAAGATAAGGTTTTATTAGATGGTAATAAATGACTTTTCCCAACTATATCTAGCCCTCTCAGGATCCTGGAAACCTTGTTTCCAAAATACCTGAGAGGCTTATGCTATCCCTAACCTCCTTCCAACTTGAAAGTATATAATGGGCCACTCCTCATGACCCCAGTGCTGCTTTTTCTGCCCTCCGATCCTGTTCCTGTGCTTTAATAAAATCATCTTTTTGCACTAAAGATTTTTCAAGAATTCTTTCTTGGCCATTGGCTTTGAACCCTAACATCTTTCCTACATCAGCTCTTAAATCCAAACTCTCTTCTGTATAAGTATCAAGTCTGTTGCACACACCACAACATGGTTCTGTCTCTTTTTGCCTCTCTCTGTGCTTATCCCAGTATGTGGAACTCAGGCTTAAGGAGCAAGGGACACATTCTCTCAGGGAAGAAAATAGTTTGACATCGTTTACTAATAATAAGAAGTGAATTAACTATAATTCACTAAAGTTCTGTCCTAAATGTGTCTTGGATTTCAAGTGAGAAGACCTGTTTTCTAGCTAAGAGTTAACCTCTTGCCAACTGTGAAACTTGAGTTTTCTTCTCTGGAATGGGAATGTTCCTATGCTCTTGCCTCAAAGAACTATATAATATGGGACTCAATGAGTGCTTTGTAAGCAAGGAAGTGTTCTGTAAACACAGGTGGATTTTCTTTTTTCCTTTAGAGAAATTTTTCCAACCAACCATATTCCTTGGGATAGTAGTTTAATGTGTTTTAGTCACTGGAGATTTACAATTTTCATTCTTTAAAATGGCTATTTCCTACAAACCAAAACCACAGTGAGATACCACCTCACACCAGTCCAAATGGCTAAAATTAGCAAGTCAGGAAATGACAGATGTTGACAAGGATGCAGAAAAAGGGGAACCCTCCTACACTGTTGGTGGAAATGCAAGCTGGTACAGCCACTCTGGAAAACAGTATGGAGGTTCCTCAAAAAGTTGAAAATAGAGCTACCCTACAACCCAGCAATTGCACTACTGGGTATTTACCCTAAAGAGAGAAACGTCATGATCCGAAGGGGCACGTGCTCCCGAATGTT
>CM053610.1:80923157-80940622 GCA_028646535.1 Procyon lotor | reverse complement strand
ACTATGCAGCCATCAAGAGAGACAAAATCTGGCCGTTTACAATGACGTGGATGGAACTGGAGGGTATTATGTTAAGCGAAATAAGTCAGTCAGAGAAAGACAAGTATCACATGATCTCTCTGATATGAAGAATTTGAGAGGCAAGGCGGGGGTTTGTGGGGGGGTGGGGGAGAGAAATGAAACAGGAGGGGATGGGGAGGGAGACAAACCATAAGAGACTCCTAGACTCACGAAATGAACCAAGGGTGGCTGGGGGGGGTAGAGATAGGGTGGCTGGGTTATGGACATTGGGGAGGGTATGTGCTATAGTAAGTGCTGTGAAATGTGTAAGCCTGATGATTCACAGACATATACTCTGGGGCAAATAATACAGTATATGTTAATATAAATAAATAAATAAATACACACACACACACACACACACACTCACACACACATACATACATACATATATACATACATACCTCAAGGAAAAAAAAATAAAATGGCTATTTCTGTTAAGGATTAAATAACCTTATATAGAAAAATAAAGGCATTCATGCTGAAAGGAATTGTTTTCCCTTAACTTTGCTTTAAGAGGAGCTATCATCAAGCAAGTTCTTCTCAGATAGGCAATGAGAATCCATCTATAAGAGGAAGGCAAGGTATTTGTGATAAAAATATGAGAAATGGCCATCTGACTACATCAATGTCCAGCCCACAGGCTTAACAACCCTAAAAAGCCCAGTGTCAGACATAAAATAGACTGTTGAATAGTGCTCTGTAGCAGGCTAAATAAAAAGATGATCAAGGCATGGATTCTGTCATTGGGAAGCTCTAAGTGCAGTTAGGACAACTAACACATGGCAACATAAGATGTATAATGGCTATTATAATATTGGTACAGATCTATATGATGTGATACAGTAAAGAGAAATGTGACAAATGTTATGGGAGCAGGAAAGAATAACTTTGGTTCTGCCTGCTGAAGTTAGACAAATGTTCACCAAGGGTCATAGTCATTCCTTGGGCCAGACATGGGTTACCTAATGACCTTAAAAGGCTGACTGTAGCTTCCCACTTACCTTTATATTCTCTCTCCAGATAGGAAAAGAAAAGAATGAAGACTAGTCAAGATTCCACATAGCAACATTTGGAATGGTAAGTTTACAAGGAAATGCTTCTTATATGTTAGAAAAAAACATAAGTCCCAAATTAGGTACCTAGTTTGTCCTTGAGGATGTACATGTTCTCAGCAAGTTATTCCTATTACTTAAAATAAATCCCACAAGGACAACAAGAGTCTTTCCAGTTTATCAGTGCTGATCAGTGTGCTTAACTGTCCATTGATTTGCTGACAGCCCGTAATAAAAATTTTTAAATCTACCACATGGCTTGAAAGGGAAAAAAATGTCTGTATTATCTTTTTAAGTCTTGAAGGGAAAACATTTTTGAAGTATAAACTTTAGACACCAAAAAGCTTTACAAGGTCATAGTCTGCTTATGCAATGTGTTATGAGCTTAATTAAGGTGAACCCACCCACAAAAATCTTTATGACTAAAATTTAAAAAAAGGAAATAATTGCCAATGACAATTCATTTTCAGTTCTTCTTTTTTAAAGTTTCTAATTCAAATTTCACCTAGTTAGCATTCAGTGTTTCAAGTGTACAATATCACTATATGCAACAGCCTCCAGTGCTCATCACAGGTACACTCCTTAATCTCCATCACCTATTTAACCCATTCCTCCCCACTCTTCCCTCCCCTCTGGTAACTGTCAACTTATTCTCTATAGTTAAGAGTCTGTTTCTTGGTTTTCCTCTCTAGCACTCTCTTTTTTCTCCTTTGCTTATTTGTTTTGATTCTTAAATTCCACATGAGTGAAATCATATGGTGTTTTACTTTCTCTGACTAACTTCACTTAGCATAATACTCTTTAGCTCCATCCAGGTCATTGCAAATGGCAAGATTTCATTCATTTTCAATTCTTGAAGTTAAACACTGCCACTCTCAATTCTTTAAGCAGGATAGGAAGAAATACGTTAATTAAATCTTTTAAAGGTAATAAACTAATTTGCTCACTTAACATTTGTGATCAGAGAGAATCCTCTCTCCATTGTAGTTCTGTGACAGGTCAAAAACCTTTTTTTTTCCTCACCATTTTTTCTACCAGCATCTTTATGGTGCCTGCACTTTAGTGTATACCCCTCAAAATAAGAGTTCTATGAATAAATAAATGGCAGGTATAGTAGGTGACATGTACAAGAATGTTCATAACAATACTGTCCATAAGAGCAAACATTTAAAAAGAAAGAGAAACAATATGAACAGAAAAGTAGATAAATTAACTTTATTATTCACACAATGGAATATTTACAACATTAAGAACAAATAAACCATCAATGCACCTGACAATATGGGTAAATATTAACAATATACAAAAAAGATAAATCTCAAAATATTGCATATAACCTCATACCCTTTTTGTAAGGTAAAAAAAAGTAAGAAATTTAGGGACACATATGTGCAATAAAAAACTTATACATAGGAATGTAAGGGAAAGATAAACAAGGGTTTTGGGGTGATTGTCCTCTTGGATAAGTGGGGGAAGATGGTGGGATAGGTTATTGAAGGAGTATTGTATGGTTAAATAAATAAAGATTTTTGTAAAGTTCTAAGCTTTTGTTTCGAGTGGTGAGTTCTAATAACCAATTAACTGAATAGATAAAAAAACTTAAATAACCATTATGAGAGAGGGTTGTGAATGAAGGATTATAGTTAATTTAATTCTGAGACCTGAGATATATGCACACTAAATAGAAGTGACCCTTTCATCCAACCTAACGCTGTCTTGAGCAGAATTTAAGCTAGACTCTACCACCAATTATTTTCTAGGAGATTTTAAATGGCTACAGCTAATGGTACCTCAAGTACCTGCCTGATCAGGGTGTTTTTCAATCTACCTAGTGTTATTTCTTTGGGTTTTTGTTTCCTTATTTCTTCTTTAAACGTATGGTTTCTTTCATGGCTATAAAGTGTTTGCAGTAATGGTATCAGGCTTTCTGAGGCAGTAAATAGAGTTTGATCTCAGGTTACCTTGGTCTTGCAGATACACACTTAACCTCTCTATTGCTCATTGTCCTGTTTTCTCTGCCCTGATGTTTCTCAGCTTATCAGTACAGTTCTCTGATGTAACTCCTTATCCACTTCCCACAATTTGTGAACTCAGGAGTGTTTTGTTCCAGTTATAACTGTGTCTAAAATAATCTGTTGTCAGTCTCAGCCTCATTTGTAACCTGGGGTCTTGGATATTATTCATTATATTGCCAGTTTTGTTACTGACTAGGCTTGTGAATTTTAGGTTAAACTTTGGTGATAAACATAGGTTTTGGAGGAATCCAAGCCCTTAATGGTTCTACAATGTTGTGCACTTCATTTTCTCCCTACTCCTTCCTGCCAACATGACACAGTGCATTCCTAGTATAGCATTAAACATTTTATAATTTGACACCAACAAATTATTTAAAGTCTTATTTCACAAGATATAGTAAGATGAAAGATTTTCCCTAACCAGGTTAAACTCATCAGCTCTAAAACCAAATTATAATTTTCTTTCTTTGTTTGGACCGTTCCTTTTTCTTGAATGCTTTTTACTCTGGGTAGCTGAGTATCTCCATCAATTATTTAAGAAATATTTGTTGGTTTACACCTGTGTTCAGTGCATTAATTCATTCAATGAAATATATATATTTAGCATTTATTATGTGTTAGGCACAAGAATACAACAGTTAACCAAACAGTCCTTCCTTTCAAGAAAAATACATCGAGGGAAGTGAGATAATTAAAAACAAGTTTATAAGGTGTTGGATGTTAATAAGTGTTCTAGAGAAAAATCTAACAGGATAAAAAGGGGGAAAAAGGAGAGTGCTATTTTAGATAGAAATGTCAAACTTCTTTGGTAAGGGTAAATTGACAGATATGAATCAAACAGAAGGTGAGCATATACATATGCAAGGGGAGAAGTTTCCTGGCCAGGAAAAAAAAAAATCTGGAAGGCCCTGAAATAGGAGTAGTCGTTGTACTTGAGAACAATAAGGAAGGAAATGAGGAGTGAGGAAAAGGGTTGTTCTTTGGGGAACCAGCTCTTGCAACATAAAGAGGTATGTGGTGGGACAGCTCCTTCCTACTCCACACTACTACCTAGGAAGGACAGGTGGATGTCTGCTCACTAAAAAAGGAAAGGAAGGGAGGGAGGGTGGGAGGAAAGAAAAGAAAAAAGATGGGAAGAGTAGGGATTGGAAGGGAGGAGAAGGGAAGAGAAGGGAAAGAAAAAAAAAAAAGAAAAGGGAAAGAAAAAGAGAAAGGAAAGGGGAAAAGATTAGCTTGTTCTCATATAGAAGTGATAATTCAAATGAACCTGAAATTCTTGAGTCATAATCTTTACCTGCTACTCCTTTTAAAACCTCTTCACATTTTGCATGGCTTCTGGCATTTAGTGCTTTTATGATTTACCCTTATTCTTTATATTATATGATGTAACCAGGATATGTGTAAGTTAATATCATCTGGCTCATAATGAGACTGTTAGTGTAGAAAATATTTATATTGTTAATTTGATAATTGTGTCTTCTTTTCACTCTCTTCTGAAACTTTTATTGTATTGATATGTTACTTCTACTAGATTCATCTACCATATCATTTTTTAATTTTTTATTGAGGTGAAATATACATAACAAAATTAGTAAGTTTGAAGTGAACAATTCAATGGCATTTAGTATATTCACAATATTATGAACCTGTCACCTCTATTTAGTTCCAAAATATTTTCATCACCCCAAAGGAAACCTTATACCCACTAAGTAGTTGTTCCCCACCCCCATTTCCCTAGTCCCTAGTGACCACGGATCCGTTTTCTTTCTCCGTGGATTTACCTATTCCAAATATTTCATATAAATGAAATCATACACTATGTGATCTTTTGTGTCTGGTTTCTTTCACTTAGCTTAATGTTCTTGAAGTTCATCCAAATTGTAACATGTATTAGTACTTCATTTCTTTTTATGGCTGAATAATACTTCATTATATGTGTATAACATAAATTTTTTATCCATTTATCACTTGATGAAATTTGGATTGTTTTCATCTTTTGATTATTATGAATAGTGCTGCTATTAACATTCATGTACAAGTATTTGAGTGCCTATTTTTAATATTTTGGGTAGAAACCTAGGAGTTGAATTGCTGGGTCACATGATAATTCTGTATTTAACTTTTTGAGGAGCTGATGAAATATCTTTCTCAGTGGCTACACCATTTTATATTCCTGCCAGCAATGTACAGGTGTTCCAGGTTTGCCACATTCTTGGAAATATTTAATTTTCATTTTAAAAGATCATTATTATTATTACAGCAATCCCATTGAGTATGAGATAATATCCTGTTGTGGTTTTGATTTTCTTTTCCCTAGGGAATAATGATGTTGAGCAACTTTTCATCTACTTATTGAACATTTGTATGTCTTTTTTAGAGAATGTATATTGAATTCTTTTGCCCATTTTTTTTTAAAGATTTTATTTATTTATTTGAGAGAGAGAGAGAGAGACAGATCACAAGTAGGCAGAGAGGCAGGCAGAGAGAGAGGGGGAAGCAGGCTCCCCGCAGAGCAGAGAGCCCGACGTGGGGCTCAATCCCAGGACCCTGAGATCATGAACTGAGCCAAAGGCAGAGGCTTTAACCCACTGAGCCATCCAGGAACCCCATCTTTTGCCCATTTTTAAATTAGCTTGTTTGTCTTTTTCTGGATGAATTCTAAGTGTTCTTTTTATATGCTTAATGGTACAGCATTATCAAACACAAAATTAGCAATTATTTTCTCCCATTCTATTCATAACCTTCTTACATTTTTTTTTAAGATTTTATTTATTTATTTGACAGAGAGAGAGAGAGACAGAGAGGGAACACAAGCAGGGGAAGTGGGAGAGGGAGAACCAGGTTTCCCGCTGAGCAGGGAACTCTATGTGGGGCTCAATCCCAGGACCCTGGAATCATGACCTGAGCTGAAGGCAGATGCTTAACGACTGAGTCACCCAGGTGCTCCCTCTTTTTACTTTCTTGATGGTATCCCTGATATGTGAAAGTTTTGATTTTGATGAAGTCTTACCTATTTTTTTCTTTTGTTACTAGTATTTTTTAAAAGATCTTATTTATTTATTTGACACAGAGAGAGAGAGAGAGAGATCACAAATAGGTAGAGAGGCAGGCAGAGAGAGAGGAGGAAGCAGGTTCCCCACTGAGCAGAGAGCCCAATGCAGGGCTTGGTCCCAGGACCCTGAGATCATGACCTGAGCCGAAGGCAGAGGCTTTAACCCAATGAGCCACCCAGGCGCCCCTGTTACTGGTATTTTTGATATTACATCTAGAAAATTCATTGCCAAATCCAAAGCCATGAAGTTTTATTCTGTGTTTTCTTTTATGCAATTTTGGTTATAGTCCTTAAATTTATGTCAATGATCCATTTAGATTTCATATTTTTATATGTTGTGAGGTAGGAGTAAGAGTATTTTTTTTTTTTTTAGATAGAGATGCAGTTATCCCTGCACTATTTGTTAAGGAGACTGTTCTTACTCTATTGAATGGTTTTGGTACCTTTGTTGAAAATCAAATGGCCACAAATGTATGGTTTTATTTATGGACTCCATTTCCATTCCATTAATCCTTATATGTCTATCCTTATACCAGTACCACCTTCTTTGGTTTGGTTTTGTTTTTAATGTAGCTTTTTAGTAAGTTTTTATATTAGGAAGTAGTTTGGTTTTCTTTTTCAATATAATTTTGTCTATTCAGGGGCCCTTGCAATTCCATATGAATCTGAAGATTGGCTTTTCCATTTCTATAAAAAGGGCCATTGGAATTTTGATATGAGTTGCAGTGAGTCTGTAGATTTCTTTGGGGCAGTATTGACATCTTAACAATACATAAAGTCTTCTAATCCATGAACATGGCTTATATTTCCATTTATATAGGATTTGAACTTCTTTCAGCAGTATTTTTCAGTTTTAAGTGTATATGTATTTTGTCTTCTCAGTTAAATTTACTACTAGGTATTTTTTTTCTCTTTGAATGCTTTTTGTTTTAGGGAGAGAGAGAGAGAGAGAGCATATGAGTGTGAAGAGGGAGGGACAGAGGAAAATAGAATCTCAGGGAGACTCGTCCCTGAGCACAACATGGGGCTCAATCCCATGACCCTGAGATTATGACCTGAGGTGTAATGAAGAGTCAGATGCTTATCTGATTAAGCCACCAGACACCCCTGAATGCTACTTTAAATGAATTGTTTTTGTAATTTCCTTTTAGGATTGTTTATTGTTGATGTATAATAAAAATAACTGATTTTTGTTGTTTTTTTTTTATTTTGTTGATCATGTATACTTTAACTTTGCTGGATTTTTTCATCAGCTCTAATGGCTTTCTTCCAGATTCTTAGGGATTTTATATATATAGAATTGTGTCAGCCTCAAATAGAGAAAGTTTTGCTTCTTTCTTTCCAATTTGCCTGCTTTTTAGTTTTCTTACCTAATTGCCTTTGGGTAATATTTCTGATAAAATATTGAATAGCAGTGGTAAGAAAGTGCTGATCTGAGGAGAAAAGTTTTAGTATTTCACCATTGACTCTGATGGTAGCTATGGGTTTTTAGTAAAAGCACTTTGTAATGTTTAAGTTACCATTTACTCATAATTTTCTGAGTGTTTTAATCATAAAAGGATGTTGGATTTTGTCAACTGCTTTTTGAGTCAATAGAAATGATTATGTGAATTTTTCCTTTATTCTGTGGTGTGGTACAGTATTACAGTGATTGATTTGCTTATGTTGAACCACCTTTGCATTCATAGGATGAATATTTATAAAGGATTTTGGCCTTTAGGGTTTTTTGTTTTGTTTTGTTTTCTTCTTGTGGAGGAGTCTTTGTTTGGCTTAGGTATCAGGGTACTTCTGTTTTTACATAAGTCAGAAAGTGTTTCCACTTTGATTTTTTAGAAAAGGTTTAGAAGAATTAATATAAATTCCTATTTAAAAGTTTGGAAGAATTCATCAATGAAGCCATCCGGTCCTGGGCTTTTCTCTGTTGGGAAGTTTTGATTGTTGATTTAATCTCTTTACTTGAAATAGGTCTATTGAGATTTTCTGTTCTGTCATAGTCATTTTGGGTAATTTATGTGCTCCAGGAATGTTTTTACTTCATATAGATTATCTAATTTGTTGGCATGCAATAATTCATAACATTCTTTTATAATCCTTTCTGTATCCATAAAGTCAATAGTAATGTCTCCATTTTTATTTCTGATTTTATTTATTTGTGTCTTCTCTCTTCTGTTTTTAGTCTTTATAGCTAAAGGTTTTTCAATTTTGTTGATATTTTCAAAGAATCAAACTAATTTCATTAATTCTCCCTGATGTTCTTCTATTTCCTAATTTTCTGGTTTAATTTTTATTTCCTTCCTTTTCCTAGCTGGGGTTTAGTTTACTTTTATTCCAGTTCTTTAAAGTTAATGATTTGATAACTTTCTTCTTTTTTAATGTAGGCATCACAGCTATACATTTCCCTCTGAGTACTGCTTTCACTGCATCCCATAGTTTTGGTATGTCATGTTTTTGTTTTCATTTGTTTCAAAGTATTTCCAATACTGCTTGTGATTTTTTTCTTTGACCTATTGGTAGTTTAAAATGTGTTGTTTAATTTCCACATATTGGTGAAATTTACAGTTTTCTTTCTGTCATTGGTTTCCAATTTCATTCCTTTGTGTTCAGAGAAGATACTTTGTATGATTTCAATCTTTTTAACCATAGAGACTTTTTTTGTTTCATAGTATATGATCTATCCTGGAGAATGTTTCCTGTGCTATTGAGACTATTGTGTATTCTGCTGTTTTGAGTGGAATATTTTATGTCTGTTGTGTACAATCAGTTTATAGTGTTGCTCAAGTCCTATATTTCCAATGGATCTTCTGTTTAGATTTCATTATTAAAAGTGGGGTATTGAAGTCTCTATTATTGTAGAATTATCTATCACTCCCCTTAATCTTGTCAATGTTTGCTTCCTATATTTTGGAACTTTTTTGTTTGCTACTTAAATGTTTAAATTTGTTACATATTTTTTGATGAATTTACCCTTTTATCAACATATAATGCCCTCCTTTGTCTCCTTCACATATTAATAATAGTTGTTTTAAATTCCCAATCTAATTCTATTATCCCTACCATATTTGAAACTCATTCTGATGCTTGTTCTATCTCTTCAAACTCTTCAAACAACTTTTAGTGTGCTTTACAAATTTTATTCTTGATAGCGAAATATCATGTAAAATGAAGTGCAGTAAACATTTAGTAATGTTAGTAATGTGAAGTAGTGTTCTTTAGTCCTATGAGTAGTTCTTAGTCATTTAGAGAAACTGTGCATGTGTACTATGAACCTCACAAGTGCTTCTCAGTTCTTTTCCCCCTGTAGGTGGGACGGAATGGCTAGCTTTTTTCATCAGCTCTAGTGGCTAGAGCTGAAGTTGAATATTGCCATTTCTCCAGGTCAGCTAGGCTATGATAAAAGCGAAATAGTTGAGGCTCTGGTGAAATACTGTCTCTTGAGGGCAGTCTTTTTAAGAATAGACTACTTGGGCATATTTTAAAATGGCTCCTTCCTTCCCCCTGCTGGAAGCACAAAGGAATTTTTCTCTAATATCCTTTGTGAGAGCCTGGTTGAGCTCCTAGAGTTAAAGCTCACAAAAGTGTCAGAGTCTTCTTATGACTGGGTCTCCCTGGAGTTTTAAATTTAGATTTGTGTCTCTAACCCTCTAACATTTCATCAAATACAGTTCAAGTTTTTCTACCCCAATAACTGGTTCTTCCAGAGGTTTCTGCTCAGGAGTTTCTGCTCCAATAAGTTTTGCAACTCTGTATTCACCTCTTTCTCCAACTTTGAAGGCAGTGGTTTGTCCTATGACTTCACTGCTCTGGCAGGTCTTAGAAGGATTGTTGATTTTTCAATTTACTCAGCTTTTTATTTTTTTAAAAGGCAGAGTGACAACTTCTAAGCACCTCACATGCTGGACCAGAAACCAGGAGTCTTCTTTTTATTTTAATCACAGGTCTTGACTTAAAGCCCATTTTGGCCAATATTGTATAACTACCCAGTTTATTTTTGGTTACTATTTTTATGGAATATCATTTTCCATCCTTTTAAAAGTGGGGTATTTCTGTCTTTTGATCTAACATGAGTCTCTTGTAGACAGTGTATAATTTGGATTATGGTTTTTAAATCCATTCTGCCAATTTTTGCCTTTTGTTTTAAGAGCTTATTCCATTTACTTTTAAGGTATTTTTTAATAAGGATGGACACACTCCTCCCCTTTTACTGTATATTTTCTAATAGCTTTTTTGTTCCTCCTTTCTTCCATTACTGTATTCTTACATGTTTAAATTATTTTTTTAGTGTGCCATTGTGATTTGCTTCTCATTTTTAATACGTATTTTTGGTATATTCATAGAGCAGTATAGTTGTGATAATTGATTATTTTGATGATTTAGTATATAGTTAATGCTTATAGTTTAGCTTTTTATTCACCATATTTATACTGCATGTGACTTTCTAAATGTCCCAGTGTATATGAACCCTGTTGAATGCCCCAATTTCCCAAACTTCCCACCCCAGCTCTTCCTTCCTCAGACACTATTGTTTGCCACAATTATAAATTTCTTTCCCCAGGTGGTTGTGAATTGGATGTTTGACTTACAATGTTTTGGAAGACCTTCTTTTCTGTCAGGGGTCATGTCTGTAACTTGAGAAGAAAAAACGAAACACAACATATACTTGAGTTAGCTCTCCAGGTAGCCTTTCAGGCAGTTAGAACAAACACAATTTTTTTTTTTTTTTTTTAATGAATAAGGTCTGTTCTCATTCTTCTGCTCTTCCTTCCTCAGGAAGGAAGGACCAGAGTTCACACTAGAAATGTGGGCAGCAGTTATCAGGACAGCAACTGAACCAGGGAGGGAGTAGGGCACAGGCAAATAAAAATGCTACAAAGTTTCCTTAACATTTTAAGTTGCCTTTTTCTTGATTCAACATTCACTTGGTTACATTAAACCTTTGTGTGATTGTTTCTCCTGAGTTCTGATAAAGTTGATAGTAATTATTTTTGCTTGATTTTTCCATGTTTCTGTGAAAGGGCAAGCCCCTTGGAGTTATTTAATTTACCATTTTAGCTGATGTTCATTTTTAACACATCAGTTTTTGTTCTTCATATTAATCTCTTTCTCTTTTTTTTTTTTTTTTTTTTACTTTTTTTCTGAGTTCTAGGAGGTTTGCTCAAACCAAATAATGACTTTTAAAAAAAAATTTTATTTTACTTTCAATCTTGTATTTGCTCCTTTGGGTAGGTTTTCATTCAACGATTATCTATTTCATCTTCAAACTTTCCCACTCTCAGATTTCTCTCTTTTGCTAGATATAATAATGACTCATGGAGTACACATGAGAGATTACTCATTAGTTTTTTTCCTAAAGCCTTCTCCTATGTTTGTGCAATATATAAGACCAGTCCTTGTTTTTGAACAAGGTAGATTTTTCTTACTGCAAACCCATTCTCATTATAGTTAGCAAAAATTTTTCCAAGCGAGCATTGTTACATTTCTCTTTCAGTCTCTTTTTCTCTTTAGTTTTAAGAACTGGTATCTTTTCCTGTGTCTTCAAAACTTTATTAGAAAAATGGAAGATTTTGCATGAATCCAACACCCAAAGCCAATTTATAATGAGAGTCTGTATTTCCTTAGCTATTTTAATGCTACATGCTGTGTCTCTTGATTTTCCTGTTTTAATTCAAGAATCAGTTTCTCTCTAAGATGCTAGATATAGTTTATGACAATCCTTAGGATTTCATTATATTACTTTAATTAGTAAGCAATTAAAGACAGAGAGACAGAGAAGAAAAGTGTGTGTTTGTATATCCTTATCTATCAGTATTATTCTATATATGAGCAAAAATTTCTGAACTTGGAAGCATGAAGAATTACTGAAATGTAGAGAGAGATAGCTTTTCTAGAAGCACTGCAACTGCTTAGGTGAATGTAGGAAAATGTAGGAAAAGGTAAAAAAAAAAACTTTGGTATACCCAAAAGGAAGAAGATAGAGTTTATAGAAATATGGATATTTTGGAATCACTTGGATCCAAATCCAAGAGTTATTTGTTACATTGAACTTCCTTCAAACAGAAAACATGAAAATTCCTCTTTAAAAAATAGTTAAATGAAATAATTTAAGGGGCACCTGGGTGGCTCAGTGAGTTAAAGCCTCTGCCTTCAGCTCAGGTCATGATCTCAGGGTCCTGGAATGGAGCCCCACATCAGGCTTTCTGCTCAACAGGGAGCCTGCTTCCCACTCTCTCTGCCTGCCTCTCTGCCTACGTGTGATCTCTTTCCTCTCTGTCAAATAAATAAATACATAAAATCTTTAAATAATAATAATTTAAAAGGAATTCCACACAAAAAGATTTGGCATATCCTCTTGTAAGTTGTTCAAATGTTTCCTAATGTTTGGAGACAGGAAATTCCTCCCAAAATCTAAGTATTACTCTCTCATGCTACACACACACACACACACACACACAGACACACACACATTTTAAAAAATATATCCCACATTTACCCTCTCTGCATGCTCTGAAAAAGTGGAAGATTTGAATCTTCCTACCAGTAAGTTAAGGGAATTAAAGTAAAATACTGGGACTATCATGACAATGTTGTAATTATCCCTGGTGACTTTTAGATTTGTGTCAGAAAGGCACAAGATCAACTAAAATTCCAATTAAAACAAAGTGTAATAAAGTTCTGTACAAAAGGCTGACTTCATTAAATGCCAACATTAAATATGTATCTTTTTTAAGAACGAGGCTTTTGGACTCCATGAATTGAACTTTTTTTTTAATTATTGAATAAACAAGGCAGTTTTAAGCATGGAATAGATTTAACTCATTCCAAACCAGAATCCTGAGAAGAATTTCTTAGCTTGCTCAGCTATTATAACTAACAAGTCCTTTTAGCAAAGTTCTAATTTTATTTCTCAGACACCTGATTTAAATATTGTTTAGAACAGTGGTTCCCCCACTTCACTGCACATTATTATCACCTGGGGAGATTTTATAAATCCTGATGCCCTGATTGCACCTCATACCAATTAAATCAGAGTAACTACAAGAGGGAGCAAGTCATCAGAAATAGTTAAAGATTCCCAGATGAATGTACAGCAAAGTTTGAGAACCACTGTTTTAGAATTCTCATACATTTGTGTAAATAGAAATCACCTTGCATATTATCATTAGACTTCTCATTCCTTCTTTCAAAAACATCTGATTCAGTGGGTCTGGTGTGGGGCCCTCAAGGTGACTTGGATGCAAGTGATCCAAGAACACAATGAAGAAATACTAGCATGGAACAAAGAGATAACTCAAACTTCTACTAGATTTTTTGTTTCTCATTGTTCACCATGGTGTTAAATGCACTACAGTGAGCTATGGGAAAAGAAAGTTAAAAGACAATCTCTACATTTAAACTTTAAACTTATGTGTATAAGTACTCAAAAATTATACTGCATTGAACTCATTGGAGGAAAAGGAGCTTTTTCTAAAAATACAGAATGATTAGGGTTGAGTATTATTTAGTCATACTATTAGATATAGAGAAGACAAATAAAAGATAAAAACAGGGGCAGGTCATTTTATTCTCTGATGTGTGTCGGTCCTCTTTCCTCAGGTACTTCTCTAAATCTGAATTACCTGTCTTACCAAAGAATGGTAAATTGGAGAAAATAACTTATGAAGAGTTGTTATAATCCAGATAAGCTTTGGCTCTGAGGAATGTTTACAATCCAGATGAAACTAATGAGAAAAGCAATACTTAATTTGGGGCATAGAACTAGCATCAAAGCTGTGTGGCAAAGGGAATCTTGTTGAAGCCAAGAGAGGTTCTAGGCAAAAAAATCTCCCAAAAACAGTGATCACTGAAGTGTGGTGTGAGGCAGGGTCAGTTGTATCTTTGGAGCATGTTCCATTCATGAATGACATGATAGAGACAGAAGTTAAACTCTTATTTTGCTATCAAGACTTAGATAAGGAATCAAAGCTCCATCCAAATGAACTGAAATTCACGATGGTACTTCTTTCCCAGAGAAAAGATTATTAAAGATAGAAGCCCACATTAGGAAAGCATGGAGGGGTTATAAGAAGGTCATGACTTTATGGGGATGCAGATGTCAAAGATTAATTCCAGATATTCCCCAAACAAATGAACTAACAAGCAAAGCAATTATTTATGACAAGATTAATTCAAAATCCCATTTGGGGCATTTGAGCTAAATCTCTGGATTTAGTTTCAACACCTGTTTCAGAAAAAGTACTGAAAGAAACGAATTCTAAGATTTCCTCCTGCTATGAATAATTCTGCTTATATTCCTTCAAATTCTATTTTTAACAAGAGAAGAGACTCCAAGGGAAATAATTTATAGGGAAATAATTGAGATAGAAAGGGAATTATAAATAGAAAATGGTTTCAAGCATCGATAGTGATTCTTTATCACTTTGTATTTAGGAAGAAGATGAAGGTGAGGGTTTTATTTAGTTTTGAATATGTAATTCTTCACCAGGTAAATTCAGAATTTATTAAAGGTGGGCGCCTGGGTGGCTCAGTGGGTTAAAGCCTCTGCCTTCAGCTTAGGTCATGATCTCAGGGTCCCTGGATCGAGCCCTGCTTCAGGCTCGCTGCTCAGCAGGGAGCCTGCTTTCTACTCTCTCTCTGCCTGCCTCTCTGCCTACTTGTGATCTTTCTGTCAAATAAATAGAATCCTTAAAAAAATTTATTAAAGGTTATAATAAAGAGTCTGACTCCCCCTCCCCCTCCTTTTTTGGGTGTATGACTGCTGCCTTTAAGCTTCATCTTCTTTTTCCCTTTTCCATATCTGCATAGGATAAGAAGAAAGTTTGCTTCCCTCCGTCTGTGCCTGTGGGAAATTCAAACCTGATAAAATCCCAGCCCATGAACTTGCATTAGCCACTATAAAAGCCCAGTCCACTCCCTCTGCCTTGCTCAAGTCAGCCGGAACCTGTTGGTGTTTCCCTGCTCTCTCCAGCAGTTCCTTCTGTAAGTACAAAAATCTTTTCATAACCTCTTGGTGTGTAGTGTCATCGATCTCAGCATACAAATTTTGGGTGGGGGTGTATCTTTTTCTCCTGGAATGTCCAAAACTTTGGTGCCATGAGCAGGATGTCTGTCCGATGACCGTCCCAAGCAGGGTTCTTTCTTATGCCTTGGTTTGCTAAGTGGCTCTACTGCCGGTAGGTGAGCAATAATTTTGAGCTTCTGCTTGCTAGCTAGCATGCTCTTTGAGCTGTATTGCTGTCTGCTTTGAGCTGGGCTGATTTGTGCTGCATTGACTGAGTTCTACAGAGCCTCTGTTATCTAGTACTATGGGATGGAAGCCCTCCTTAAAGTGTCCCTGAGTTGTGTGTCTCAGATGAATGATTGTGTATTTTGATTCTAGCACAAGCAGTGAGAGATGCTAGGCTCAGGAGAATGACTCACTGTATGACCCTTAGTTGTATGTCTCAACCCAAATTGGCTTCTGTTGGATAGAGGACTCAGGGGAAAGACTCCTATCCTGTACCCTGTGTAGAGCCACTTACATGAAGGAAAAGTTATTACTATGTAGCATGCTGAAATCTATGCTCCTGAAAGCAGATGACTCACTAGGACTCCACAAAATGTGTTTGCTGCTGCTGCTGCTGCTTGCTATTGATGCTGTTGCCTGTGCTTCTAACACAAAGATAAATCCTGATCCCTAGAGTTATAGGGATGTATGGTGTGGATCAGTAGAGCCAAGAGGTTAATTGTCCATTGTGTTGGGGTGGCCTCTAACTCTATTGATACTGATTTGAGACTCTGTGGAGGAATAAACTTATGATTATGATCAGGGTAGAAAGGATCCCCCCAAATATATACACTAACCACAAAAAAAGGAGGAAAGAAGGAAAGAAGTAAGGAAGGTAACATGGATACAGGGCAAGAAAAAAAGCTGAACCAAAAGCTGCTCACAATTGACCCAGCTGGAAATCCAGAATTGACCAAAAGAATTTAAACAGCAGAAAGATAAAAGAGTGGTGATTGGCTTTTATTCCTCCACATCACAGATCTTGAATTAACTTTAACATCTCCTTAAAATGCAACAACTGGCAAACCTTCATGGCCTTAATCAATAGTGGAGCTCAAATTAGAGTTACACTTGGGTATCCCACTAAATTTAAATATGGTATCTTAGGGGAATTACTAAATAGAAAATAAAGGACAGATAGTTATGCTTCACCTTAACCATCAGAATGATTGCTTTGCCTAAATTTCTCATGGTCATAGAACCTAGTACCCTAAAATATCCCAAAGTAAAGCATGATTGCTCTGACCTAATAAGTAATAAAATATATTTTAATCTAAAATTAAATGAAGTCTTTGGAACTTACACATGAGCTTGACAAAAATGATAATTGGTAGACCAGCACCCCTTCCTCAAGTAAAATAGTTAATATGGCTCAATGTAAATTAAAACATACTTTCAAGATTGAAACCCATTTATATGAGAACTATTTAGTGAAGGGATGATTTATCCCCACTTCTTTTCCATTTAACTGCCAATTTGGCCTGTTCTTAATCTTAAAAAAATGGGTGGTGGATTATTGTAACCATGGGCACCTGGGTGGTTCATAGGGTTATGCATCTGCCTTTCGCTCAGGTCATGACCTCAGACACCTGGGTTTGAGTCCCACATCAGGCTACTTAGCAGGGAGCCTGATTCTCCCTCTCCTCCCTGCTCTTGCTCTCTGTCACTATCTTTGTTCTTTCTCTCAAATAAATAAATAAGATCTTTAAAGGATTATTGCAACCTTAATGCTTCATCCAAACAGCAATGGGTAAATACTTTCCTACTGTGAATTTGGCTAAGTGTTCTGTTCAATGCCTATTTCAAAAGTTTCTCAGGCAGTTTGCCTTTTACTCTGACAGGGTACACCTTCCCATGAGGTACCAGTGGTGGCTTTGCCATCATATATGGTCTTTCTAGACAAGATCTTAACCACATCCAACTTTTTTTAGGAACACAAGTGTGACATCACACTGACAATAGCCTCCTCTGAGGAAATCCATTTGACACGCTCATTCAGAACATACAAATACTCACTAAGGAGCTCTGAAAAAGGTGATAAGCTATTGCCTCACACATAGTGCAAAGTCCTGCCACATCAGCTTAATTTTGGAAATTACTTGGTAAACCAGGGGCCACTCAATTCCTGATTATGTTAAGGAACAATTATCAACTCTTTCAGTTTCCACAACATTAAAACAAGCCCAATGTTTTAAAAACTTTTTTGGATTGTAAGTAAAATTTGAAAATTTAAAAATGGATTT